>CM034713.1:871709-893840 GCA_020142125.1 Phrynosoma platyrhinos
TGTGTGTGTGTGTGTGTGTTTGGGGCTGGGGTGTGGGAGAGTGCCCTGAGCATAAGGCCCTTTTGATGTATGATAAAACGGAACTGAGCCACTGGGGGCACGCAGGCAGGCAGCGCTGGAATATCAATAAACCCGCACCAAGCCTAGCCTCAGTGCTGCACCTCTGCGGCAGCCAGCCAGAGACATTCATGGAAGTGTCAAGCCAGTGGATAATGTATGCTAATTAGGAGATTGGCTGGAGCCTTGGATCTGGGAGACCTTTGCAGGGACGGGAAGGGGGATGGTGGGGGGGGGGGGGGGGGGGGGGGGGGGGGGGGGGGGAGAGTGACCCATATATCTCACGGTTTCAGAGGGGGCTCATTTATAATGCATTCACTGCCTGGCATTTTGAAATGTGAGTAGCTGCAAACAACTTTTTAGTTGAGCTCCTCCTTCTCCTCTTCTCTGGCTGTTGTTGTGTTGCTTAGAACTCTCTAGCCACCAAGTCACACTTTTAAAGCAGGGCCTCAGAACCAACCTCACATGTTTTATTTTTTATGTTTTATTTTTACTTGCATTTCCCTGGGCCAGCCTGCCACTTGCTGGTCTCAGGCAGTGGTGGCACCTTTTGTGCTGTCCAGTGGAAGAGCTGGTGGCAAAGGGCAAGGATTCATCTGGTCAGGCACAGAGTTTTTAGTGCCCACTGGTAGCCCCATTTTCCCCAATAACACTGGGGAGAAGGAGGTATTCCTATGGTCTTTGCCCCCAGCAGCGGTAAGTCAGATTTGTAGCAAAATGTTGCAGCATGCACTGCTCCGGTTGAATGAGCCAGCCAGCCAGCCAACCAGCCCCTCTTTCACTCCACTCCTTTCCACCACCAGTGGTATTCTGTAGCCACTGGTCACCCTCTGTCCTTGAAACACTATGGGCCTTTGCAGACTGCCAGAAATAGTGCAAATTGAGTCCACTTTTAGGGTTAGGGTTAGTGCTAGGGAATCATGGGAATTTCCCCCCCCCCCCCCCGAGACATGAGCCTTCTTTGTCAGAGAGCTCTGGTGCCACAATAAAATACAGTTCCCATGATTCCCTAACCCTAACCCTAACCCTTAAAGTGGACTCAATTTGCACTATTTCTGGCAGTCTGCAAAGGCCCTATAACTCTCATCAGCTAAACTACTAAGCTTCAGTTACATGCCAATCTCAGTTGCTATTACCTCTAAATATAGTTTTATAGATTATATACATTACCAATATGAAATAACAATAGCAAACCATTACTTATGATAGGATCTGGCAGAATCCTGACAACTGCCTAAGGTGTTTTGCTGCCTGAGGCAGAACAGCAAATGACTCCCCCTGATCAAACCTATAGTCTCTCAGTCTGGTCAAGTAATTCACACAGAAATATCCCAGCAGTACCTCTCACTGGGAACAGAAATGTGATTTGAATTTAGATTAAAACAGCTAACAATTTGTTGCCCGAGACAGCCTCTTCACACTGACCACCTCCTTTTGATTTCAAATCAAAGCTGGTTTGGGGATCCTGGGAACTATAGTGCAAAATGTAGGCATGTTCCTCCCACAAGCTTGGTTTCTTTATGTCTGTCTGGAAAAGGTGAGCTTCCATGTTTGCCCATAGGGGCCAAAGCCCTTTGGTCTGGTGCCTTGTAGAGTCGCAGCAAAGAGAGGATGCCTCATCCAACCTTTTCTTCCGGGGGCGGGGGGGGGGGGGGGGAGAAGAGAAGGACAGTGAAAAAGGGTGGGATCAGAACCAGAGAGGAAACCCTCACCTGCCCCCCACTCCCCCCAGAAGTACTCATGGTGGTATGCCTTGCCTCCAGGACCCTGGGATGAAGTCTGAGTCAGAGAATGAAGGCTCTGATAGCCTGAGAGCCCAGAGGACATGCCAGGTCTGCAGCCACAAAGGCAGAGCCTCCAGCAGCCAAAGGAACAGAGTTCCCAACAGTCACAACCCTTAGAGAAAGAGTCAGACTTACCTATACCTACACCCGCAGAGAGATGTCAGGATAAAGAAAGTCACAGATGTGCACAGTGTTTTTTTATGACAAGCACACTGCAATTAGGGAGCACCTGCGAGACCTGGGCAGGCTATAAATAAATACCTCCCCCAGACAAGTGTGGCTGACAACCAGGCTTTCTTGATTGAAGCTACATTGGTGCCATGTTCTATGACTATGTTCTTGACCTCTGCCTGGACTTGTGACTACCCTTTGGGACAGCCCTTTGGACTGCCTGCTTATACTGTGCAATGAACTGTGAACGACTTGGACCAGACTGGACTACTTCTGTTTCTCAGTTGACTTCATGGTGAACTCAGACTCTATCCCACTATGGACTGATGCAGACTGGCAGTTTAGGCTGGCCTGGGGTGGAGTTGGGGCAGGGCAAATGCATGCCGGCCGCCCCGACTCTGCCCCAACTCCATGCACCTGTCTGCATGGCGCGCAGCATCAGGCTGCTCTTTTTGGTGCAGCGTGTGCACACACTGCATCAAAAGGATGCAAAAGAGCTGTGGCGGCTCCTCTAAGGGTGGTAAAAAGGAGGATCGTAGCCACAGCGTGGTGGCTGCAGCCCCAATTCGCTGCCCCTGGGGCGGTCCAGAGCCGCCCCAAATGGCCCGTTTGCATCAGCCCTATAACTCTGTGAAGCACTAGACTTTCATGCTAGGAATCTGGTTTGCTTCCCAAGAGCAAAATAAGACATACTGGAGGCAGAGATGGAGTCCATCTGGAGGCAAGGAGCTGCAGTGACACAGTTTATCACCAGTGCCTGTTAGGACACTTGGGATCAGGATTGGGATTGGGATCAGGTTCTCTTGTGTGCCTGCTGACCAACCAAGTGTGGGTCTCTGGTTGATCTCTATGTATCGCACAGTTGCACCAGTGCCACCGTGAGATGAAGAGGCTGAGGGGATGCATCAATCCCAGGCAGGACCTTGGAGAGCAGCAAATCCATCCCCACCCCCATAAAAATCCCTCTCTCTTTATTTAACATAAAATAGCTTTAGCACTCATCAAACCTTCCAATGCCAAACTAGCCATTTTGTCCCATTTTCCACCCACCTACCCGTTTCAGGCCCATGTGGGCTTTTTTTCAAGGCCCAAACAGCTAGGCAGCTATGTACCATTTTCAAAGGGGGCCTGAAGGGGCCTAAACAGGACAAGTGGGGTGAACATGCCATAACACAGCTAAACCACCTAAACCCTGGTTCCAGGGTGTGCAGTTGCCCAGTTTTGGTGGAAATATATTGCAGGGATTTCCAGTAGGGGCCTTGAAGGGGATCTGCATGCTTCGTGGGCCTCGCTTACCCACCCCACCTCTGTTTGCCCAAGCAAGGCACTTGGCCACCCAATCCGGAAGTCCCCACTCTTTTAGGCAGCTGCTCTGTGTTGCCGTCTGCTCCTGCTTCCCCTCCATGTGGGAAGTGTGTGGCCCCTGAGTCTCCTGAATTCACAGCCTCTTGCCTTTTCAAGCACCCCTCTTAGGATACACATAGAATCTCTTCGCCTGCTTCTCCCTAGGCTGGAGGATAGGGAGGGGGAATGAGGGCAGAAGATGATGCCTAGGTGTCCCTGGAGTCTCTGTCTGATTTCTCGCAGAAATTTGTGGCGTGGCATGGCATGTTAGGAAAACTGGGCTAATTAGAGAGTTGCAAAGAGATGGTTGTGTTTTCCAGTATAATTAGAATGTCCTGGTTTCCTCCTCAGGGGAAAATGTTTCCCTTGAATCGTTCTTCCATTTTTTGGATCCCCTACCGATTACAGCTTCAAGTTGATGTAGAGGCAGGTGATTATTGCCAACATAATGCAATATTAAAATGTTTTGTGTGTACAGGCGCACCCACCCTCAATTTATCCATCACCCTCTGAAAGTCTCTGGCAGGTAAGGCAACTGGCAGAGAGAAATTTCAATCAGATTAAGCAGATTAAAACACAGCTTTCACTTTCTGTGTTACAACCAGGTGGAACCCTTCGATCTAGTGGCACTTTGCCACATTGGATCCTCTGTAGCATTATATCATGGGAGTTTACAAATTCCATCTCTGGAAAATGTTGGTGTCAGCCCTTGCCAATGGCTGGTTGGTGGTGACACTGCAGGAGGAAGGCAGATGCAATCGGTGGCAGCCCCGGTGTGTGTGTGTGCACATGTGTGTGTGTGTGCGCATGCCAGGTTATGTGGGTCCAGTCAGCAGCCAGAAAATTCTGGGTGATGCAGTTGTATGGTCTGCAGGCCAGCTGTGAAAGGTTTGCATTTGGTCTCAGCCGCAGGTGGGTTTATTTAGATTTGGCTAATAAAGATTTGGTCAGTGGTTCAATGGATTTTTGGAGCCAGAGGGTCACACATTTTGCTTGTCTCCCTGGTTGTCTGGGTTCCAGATAATATATTTTGAATCAGTAACTGGACTTTGTAATGAGTGTTCATGTGTGTTTCTTATTTCAGCTGAAAAAAGTTTGCTTTGGTGTTTGGATCAGGGGCTACATAATCTGTAAGAGGTTGTGTTTTCTCTCTGTTTTGTTCTCTCTCTCTTTCTCTCTATCAATTTAATAAAAAGGATGTTCAATCCAACACTTAGTTGGCTATAACAAGGACTTTAGGGAGGAAACAGCTCTTTCTACATAGATCTCTTTAGCTCTGCTGCTTCATTAGTTCAGGGAGCTGGGAGGATTCCATTACCACAAATATTTCTGTATAATTTAGAGAAAAGAATGAAATGTGCATATTTTTTCCCTGGTGCTCTTTGCTCTTTAGCTTTGTTTAGCTTTTTCATCTGGTGTGTGGGTTGATCGTCTTGAATATTTCAAAATTTGGAGACTCTTTACCCTTTCCCTACCTTTGCCTTATGTTTATCTGGGAATAGATATCTTCAGGAACTGCAGCAGGTTTATGACTCAGAACACCCCATTAGCCAAACTGCACTGCCAGGGTAGAAATTGGGTGGCCTTAGACCTTTTTGCCTCTAGTGCTGGGTGCTCAGAGAAGGTGATAGATGTTCAGCCGCCGCCACCAGCGGACTCTGGGCTTTTTCAATTATGCATGTGTTTTCTTTATGAAAACATCTCTATTCCACCCTTCCTCAGAGACTCTTGGAGCAATGGAAAAGTTGAAACACTTCTTAATAAAAGAACTTAAAACCTAAAATGCACTTTAATGGAGAAGAACAGTCAGCTTGACATACAGTGAAGCCAAAATAGCAACAACAATAATAATACGGTCAATTAATATTAATTAATCTACTATATCTACCACATAATATTGGTGGATAGGGGTTACTACAAGTGAGCCAAACTGTAGAAGAAAAGAAAAGATCCTTGAGTGAATACATCAATGTAGTAGTATAGAGAAAGACAAAAGATGTACTGTATATACTCATGTATAAGTCGATGCTGAGGATAAGTCAAGGGCAGGTTTTGGGGCCAAAATCAGGGTAAAATAAGCCAAGGGTAAAATGTGGGTCTCAGTACCCCTCCTTCCCCTCCGCAGCCCAGCTGTCCCTTCGGGAGACAGCCAATCTGGGGAGGAAGCTTCAGAGGTTAGCACTCGCTCTCCCTCCTCCTCTGCAGCGTGGCTGTCCCTTCAGAGGACACCAGACTGGGGAAGAGGAGGGAGGCAAGTGTTTGCCCCCAGGATTTTCCCTGATCCTAGCATCCTCCAGCCTCTGGACAACACAAGGACCGTGGAAAAGGAGGGGAGACAAGTGTTTGCCCACAGGACTTTCCCCAATCCTGGCATCCTCCAGCCTCTGGTGGACACAGGGACTGGGGAAAAGGAGGGAGGCAAGAATTTGCCCCAGGACTTTCCCTGATCCTGGTGTCCTCTAGCCTCTGGTGGACACAGGGACTGGGGAAAAGGAGGAAAGCAAGCATTTGCCCCAAGCCTTTCCCCAGCCTGGCTGTCCCTTTGGGCTGTGGAAGAACCTTGAGGGGCAAGCCTGTTACCATATTGCCCTGTATATAAGTTGACCCAGGTCACTTTTTGGCCAAAAAATTCTCGACTTATAGTCGAGTATATACGGTATATAGAAAGAAAATCATGAAAAGTTGCCTTCAGGCCTGGCAGAAGAAACCACTTTTTCAGGCTTGGCGGTTAGGGAAGGCACAGGAGGGAGGCACAATTACCCCCCCAGGAGACCTTGGTGGTCCACCTCCACAAAAGTCAAAACCATTTTGCCCCAGGTGACCTCTAGGTGACATGGGGACATTTTCATGGCTTGGGGTGTGTATGGCCATTTTAGTCCCAGGAGAAGCCTTTTTAAACAACAAGAAATCCAAAAGTTTCCAAAAAGGCCTCTCCTGGGCCTAAAATGGTACCGAGGAGCAATGTGCTAGATTTCTCCCCCACAGCCATAGAGTGCATCTGATGACATTTTAAAGCAAATACATTTTGCTGGGTGATTCCTGGAAGCTAGAAAAATGGTCTTGAGGGATCTCATGTGACATGTGGGGTATCCTTTGCCAACCCTGGCACTACGTGGTCAGTGGATTAAAAGCATAGACTCTGTTTAGACTGTTTCAAGTTACTCACAAATATCTGGAGGTGAAAGCATACTGAGAAGGGGAAGAATGGAAAATTTTTGATAGAAGAAAGAAGTGGAGGACTTCTGCTTCCAGCTCAGGAACAGCTGCTTTGGACAAATAGCATCAACATATAGACTGAAAAAAAAATGTTGCGTGAAAGTGAGTGGCATAATAGTTTGAGCATTGGACTATGGCTCTGGAGTTGTTGTTGTTGTTGTTGGAAAAGGTTCTTGAAAATGGTAATGTAAAAATCTTATGGGACTTTACGTGAACCTCATATGCCAGACCTCACCGTGGTTGAGGAAAAAGACTGCTTGGGTTATAGAAGCAAAAGTTTTGGAGGGACACTTGAATAAAAGACAAAGAGAAGGAAAAGATTACAAAATATTGAGACCCACAGATGGAGATTTAGCCCTTCTGGGAAAAGAAAATGGCTGGTTCTGGACATGGGGGTTGCTCTGGGAGTAATGCTAAACAGACTAACAAAATTTCTGAATGAGATCACAACAGTTTTATATATATACATACAGAGAGAGAGCGAGAGAGCAAGCGCCATAGGTCACCACAGCGGCACAGTTACAAGAAGTGGCACTGCTTATAATGTGCCACATTATCCACTATCCAACAATGATTTGAAGATTCTTGGATAGAATCTAAATCATAGGTGGTCCAAAATTCCTGTCGATAATACCTGAGAGATTGTGAAACCGACAGCAACAATAACAGCATGGTTGTAGTTGTAGTTGTTAATATCCCCGGATTGGCTTGCCACAGGGCGGTATATAAATAAAATTTATTATTATTGTTATCATCATCATCATCATCATCATCATCATCATTATCCCAATTTCCAGTCCTGGGACTCAGGGCACCTGGCAAAATTTAAAAAAGAAACAGCTAAAAGGGCACAAGTGCTAAAAGTGACGTGCCTTTCTGTCTGCCCAGACCCTCCCTAAGCAAGATGCTTGCTTGGCCTGTGGCTCTTTGGGGCCCTTACTTGGCTTTCCTGCATGCTCTTTTTTAACCTGTTCTGTCTGGAGAGATGCCAGGGGATGTGAAAGCTAGCTGCAGAAATGAATTTTACACCTTCTGGTTGCCCTAAGGAAAGTGTTGCCACATTTTGGACCTTCTCACCTATCTTTGTTCAAGAATGGCCACTCCAGGGTCTGTGACTGAGTTGGGGGGGGGGCTGAGATGCTCATGCCAGGAGCATATTGTACATGTGCAAGTCTGAACCTTCAGCCCATGGCTTGGCTCACTGTCTCAAGCTATCTACTCTGCAACTGGGTTATTTCCTACTTTCTGACTCAGTCAGAATTGTAGTCCAGATTTATGTTGTGAACTGTGAGGGCTCTGATAGTATTCAGGGCAGGTACTTAAGCCTTGTAAGCTTACGAAAAGCCACACGGAAAGACTGAAAGGTGACTCATAACATCTAGATATCTCTGATCTCTTGTCATAAGAAGAATGTACACATCAAATTGGTATAATAGAGTATAAGGTAGTATGAAAAGTAAGAGGTAACAAACTGGGTAAATATGTATAATAGAATATACACAGAATATACATAGAATGTACATAATATATATATAGATATGAATATTTTGTTTTAGATATGTATAGATTACTTTAGATTATAAATGATTAGGATAAAATGGGAATAATTCCAATCCAAAAAAGGAAATATGTTAATTATTAAGACAATAGCAGAACAGTAAAATAAGGAAAGAAACAATGATGATCTGAAATTATGAGAAGAGAAGAATGTTTAAGGGAATTTTAAGGAAAATAAATAGCTGTCACTATAAACATGGAAGTTCTTTCTTTTAAATTTTTAATATGCTTAGAAAATTGTGTATGTTGTGTAATTACGGTAGTTAAGCCAAGTTAGTGATAGGTGTTTTTGTTTTTTGTATTGTTTGTTTATTTTGGTAATGGATATGTCATGTTATGTTATATGTTATATGTATTTTAATATAATAAAGATTACATTAAAAAAAATCTAGATACAAAAGCAAGCAGAACATTTTCTCTGGTCCCTGCCTCTAAGGAGTCGACTGCACCCAAGGTGCTCTGTGGAGTTACCAGACTCTTTCAAGAGGGGGTAACTCTACAACACTTGGCCCTATTGGCCCCTTGTCTCCCTCCTGCCTCCTTCCTTTAGGGAAGGGGGGAAGGGGGTCCATCTTGCCAGGTCCCTACCAAACTAGAGCAGGTGTGGCTGGATGAGTCCCCTCCTCCAAACACTTGCTATGGCCCTCCATTTCTGCTCACCTCTTTTTATGGCATAAACCCTTTATAAACCCTTCACTGAAAGTATTAAATCTCTTCTTCATCCATCAGGGTTGGATTATTGAAGGCCTCCCACACACTCGGGAACTTGCGCGGACCTTACAGGCAATGGGGATCATTCCTAGGCATGTTGGTAAGAAACTTCCCTGGGTTCATTTTAACATGGTCCTTCCCAAGTCTCTCCAACCAAGCTTTGAGAATGGTGGAAGAGGAGGGAGACTACACATGGCAATCGGGGTGGGGATTCTTCACAGTGCCACAAGGCCCTAAAGGAATCCCATTGCCGAAGCAGAGCTGTGGGCAACCATTGAATAGAAGCCAGGGATAAACCAGGTGTCTGAGCTGGAAGGTCATGCTGGGAGTCAGAGCCGAGTCAGAGCTAGAGGAGTGGTTGTTTTTGACCCAGTGACAGGGAAGTGCACACCCCTCTCAAGTGCCACAAAATCAGGCAAAGAAAGCCACAAGGCCAAGGGTTTTGCTCCACCACAGAAAGTATTCAGGCACTGTCTGGCCCTATAAAGAGCAACCTCAGTGCCTGGCATTAGGGCTCCTTCTCCAAACCAGGCTGTCCCAGGGACTCTCTTGTACTCGTCTCTAGGGTCATAGAATCATAGGATCATAGAGTTGGAAGAGACCACAAGGGCCATCCAGTGCAACCCCCTGCCATGCAGGAACTCAAAATCAAAGCATCCTTGACAGATGGTCATCCAGCCTGTTTAAAGGTCCCTTAGGTCTTCTCTAAGACACCCCCTCCAGAGGTTGGAGAGCTGTGAGGATCAGGGATGCTTCTCTAGAGTGGCCAGGGCTCTCAACTGTACAAGTGTGTGCAGTAGGGAGCGGGTTGTGGGGAGAAATTGCTGGTCCTGGTGCTCCACCACCACCTGAGCTGACTGCTTCCCTCTGCCTAATGAAAATTGGTCTGGCCCAGGGCTTATTAGAGACCCAGATACCCTGGAAGCCCCATTAGATCCTGTCTGATCTAGGCAGCTAAGCCCTGGTTAGTACTGGATAACAGCCTGGTTAGTATTGGATGACAGACCATAAATGAATCCCAGGAACTTTAGGCTCTGTTTCATAGGATGGAACTGGCAATACCACCTCTGAGGATTTCTTGCCTAAGAAAACCCTACAAAATTCATGGGGTCACCATAAATTGACTGACGACTTGAAGGCACATATACACAAACACAAGGCTTGTTGCCCTGTGGCTGTTATCTAGTTCCTAGGTGATGTGGGTTTTTTTTTAAAGAGAAGGGACTATTAAATAGTGTTTCTAATTGTTTTTTTTTTTTTAATTTTTATTGTGCCTTTAATTGTTTCAATATTTGCTCTTATGTGTTTTCATTGCACTTTTCCTTTAGTATTATTGTGAATTGCCCTGTGTCCCATTTTTGGGTGAAAGCTAATAAAATAGTGAATAACTAACACTGTATTTGTTTTGCTGGCTTTCCAGTAGTGCTTCATGCTCCAGACACCGTGTTGATCGAGAGGAATCTTGGGAAAAGAGTAGACTGTGTTACTGGAGGTGCGTTGGCTTTCTGAGGTAGAGAGGGGAAGATGCAGACCAGGAATGGCAGAAGGAGAAATGGGGGATTTACAGGCCAATCTGGGCACCTTTTACTCTTTAGTTCAGGTCTAGATGTTTAACACAAGCCAGACTATCTGGGTCTGATGGAAGTTGTTTGCCACCATTGGGAAGGTCAAAGGTTTCCTTAGTCCTGATTGATCTCCAGAATTTTTACTCTTTGTATTTCAGACTTAATGGTACCTTTTTACCTGTCTCTTTCTGTGTAGCTGCAATGTGTGTGTCTTCTTCCCTTCATGTCTCTAAACATGCAAAACCTCTCTTTGGCTTTGGGGGGTGGGGTAGGGTGGAGTACCCCCTTGGCACGGGCACTTCCTGCAGAGTAGGCCTTTTGCACAGTACCAGTAACTTCTACTCCGATGCGCTCAGCGCTAGCCATGTCACTGTGTGGGATGTCATCATGGCTGAAGCCTGATGGTGACTAACTATGTAAGAGATTCTGGGTATTGTAGTCCTAGAGAAGTAACATTTCCAACTATAAGGCAGCTCCCTCAGTCCCATCAACTCAGAGCTGGGTGACAGTTCCCATCTGCCCCAGCCAAAGCAACCAGTCATAAGAAGTTATGACAGTTGATACTCAAAATCCTGGAAAGGTGCTGGAGGGAGAGAACTGGCGGATGCCACTTTCTGCTGCCTTGGGTGTTGCTGCTAGCTTCCTCTGCTGCTCCTCTCCCTCTTCTCAGCTTTGTCCGGATGGGTTTTGCTGATGATTTTCAGGTGCATTTTGCAGTTGGAGGCAAGTCTGGTGGTGAATGCTTTGCTTAATTGCATTTTTTTTCATGGGCTGATTTCCAGAAGTCTATCATACAACATTTGACTGGCCTCCAGATGAGACTGTGCAGATGAATCTGGTGGTTCCTGAAGGCATCTCTGAGGAAGAAACAGCCAGTCAGCTGCTGGAATATCATCAGAACTATTATGGAATTCTGCAGTCCTTTGGGAAGTCTATAAAGCTGATCAATGCTGACCAGCCCTGCGTGGATGCCCTTGCACAGGGTAGGAACGGATCCTAGCCCTGGCTCTAGAGGTGACATTGAGGGACGTTGGCAGGGCATAGCCTTCCTTTAAAAACAGCTCATTTGTGTAATTGATTGTGGTGATTTTGGTCATGGGTAGTGATGTCACCAGGTCTGATGTCACCTGTTTTGTGAGAGGGGGCTACTGGGGGGGGCAGTGTCAGCCTTCCCTGCCTCCCCCACTTGCTCACTCAGCCACCTGCTCAGCTAAGGTGTGGGGGGACTGGGCAAGTGAGACCGCAGGAGGGAAGAGGCATGCTTGCCCCTTCTCCTTTGCTGCTGCTGGAGCTTTCTCCTGAGGAGAGAGTCCAAAGCTGGTGATGCCAGAAGGGCCATGCTTGCCCCTCCTCTTGCTGCTTCTTCTCTGGCTTGCCCCCCCTCCACCTGTCACTTGGCCAGACTCAGAAAGGGCTGCAGGGAAACAGTGGCCTTCCCTGCCCTCCCTCTGTCTCCTTCCACTGCCTCAGTTGCTCTGGGCGCCTCCAGGGAAGTGAGGCAGTGGGAGGTGATGGAAAGGGTGCATGCTCGTCCTCCTCTTCCACTGCCTTGGTTTCCACCTCTTGGAGAGAGCCATGGCTGTAGAGGAGGCGAGGCAGATGCAGCAGCAGCGCACCCTGCAGTGAGAGGAGGACCCAACTGGGTCTCACCCCTCTTCTCAGTGGTCACCCAGTGCACATTGCACCCCACACTCCCCTTTTGACACAACTGATCAAGAGGTGGGCAGTGGGGACCGACAGTGAGCTGAGGAAGATGTTGAATTCCTTATTTCCAGCAAACGAGACAGTTTTATTGGGCCACTGCTTGACATCACCATCCATGGCTGGTCCAGTTTTGAGTGAAGCACCTTGGCCATGAAGGCTAGAAACTTGCTACTTTTAGGAAGCTGTTGACACTCATGATGTTGTTAAAGCTGAGATGTTTTGAGCAGGTTCATTATGTGCCAACGACCAAGAAAGTAGATTTTGAACTCTTCCCTGTGTGTATGCAGTTTTGGGAGAAAGAGGGCGGCTTCTTCTCACGGGAAATGGTCTCCCTCTAACGACCCCTGAATCTACCTGTGTGGGAGGGGTCCAGGCGGACGATGGGGAGACATTTTTTTCTGAGGAGGGGAACAGTAGTACATGAAATGTCCCTAGAGGACTGTATTTGAGTGAAATGCAGGACATGAAAAGAACTCCCACCCTGTTTTCCAAAGTGTGTCTTTGTGTCTGTGATATTCCCTAATTAATGTTGTATATTAACTGCTCCTTTCATTTGAGACTTTCATAGGGAAAACACAGAAGTTGACAGCTCTAAAGCATGTTTTACATTTCTTTCTTCTTTTTTTTCAAATTGCCCCATTCCCAACAATCTGCCAAAGGTCTTTTTATATAGCCTAGCTATATTTTCCATTTTGAAAAAAGGTCTCTGCTTCTAATTACAAGCAGTGCACTTTAAGGTAAACAAGTTGGAAGTTTATATTTGGAATTTACAAATTAATTACCCTTAAATTACTTAATTAAATCTAAAAGTTCACATCATCTTTCATAAACAATTCATGCCTTGAATTGTAAATATGTGTGTGCAGGCTGAATATTAATTATTATTAATTAATAATGCAGTGAGATAAACTGAAATTTGGAATGAAAAAAATCCTCTCTAGATCTCTCTCTGTCTATGTTTTTTAGCTGATGCACCAAGCAGACAGATTTTTTAAAAGAATAATTAGATGTGGAGACTGTCTGGGGGATCATTACTCCTAATTAACTTGGTTATTTACTGCAAATTAAGCATAATTTGTAAGCAGGCTGGTTGGCCTGTTCAGTTGGTGCTGTGGATATGTTGGGCTGGAAGGAACAGCTTAGAGCCTGTCTCTGGTTAGCTGCTATTTATTTGGGGATAAATCATCTGCAAATGGACTGTTTTCAGCTGCCAGCAGAGCCAGCTACAAGATTTGTGATGTGAACAAAGAGGAAGGAGGCTGCTGCTGACATTGGCCAGTGAGGGATGGAAATGTGTGTAGAGGGAAGTCCCCAGAGTCCTCTGCCCAGAGATACTGTGCAAGTGAGCCAAGCTTGCATGCCAGCAAACTTGCAGCAACATGTGGGGTGCACTTGAGACACCAGGGCTCCACCATTCTGTCTTCATCCCAATTTATCTGCAGGCATGGCCATAGGTGAAGCACAGTTTGGTGTGGATGCCAGGGAAACAACCTCTGTTAGGAGTCAGTAGTTACTCTAGGTGTGCAGAGGCATTAAAGGCTCTTTGCTGGCTCCATTAAAAATGCTTTCAACTTTTGTTTTACTCTATATTTACTTTTGCAGCTTTACTAACTTATTACCCACCCCTTTTTTTTCTTAAGTTCTGACGCATATTCAGATTCCTCCTCGAACCCATGCTCCATTTTCACCCCGGATTCTCCTTTGTGGACCTCCAGGCTCTGGGAAAAGCCTCCAGGCTGCATTGCTCGCTCAGAAATATGGCATCATCAATGGTTAGTTTGTAATAAGTACTCCCTTTTCCTCTCCTAATCATGTTTCTCAGATTGTTGGCTTCTGTTTCTCCATTACTGAAGAGATAAATTTCCCACTTCCTACACCTAAGTCAACCAATCAGTTTGCCTTGTGATCAACACTAGCATGATATAATAGACTATATTATAGTACACAGTTCAACCACAGTTAAAAAACCCTCTGACAAAGAAGCTCCTTTTTACAAAGTTTATTTCTGGCTGCACAACACCCTTTCCTTTTTGTCCTCTGTTCAGCTGAAAGTTTTTTTTAGCAGCATTGATGCGAAAGGAGGGCTGGACAAATACAGACTTTTGGTGCTGGAATGTAGCAGCATGTCTCCAATAAACAATGCAATAAACAAAGCTTGATCTGGAAAAGAACAGGATTTTATCATATCCATTGGAAACCATGCCTTATGAGGAATGGATTAGGGAGCTGGATATGTTTAGCCTGGAGAAGAGAAGGTTAAGAGGTGATATGATAGCCCTGTTCAAAGATTAGAAGAGATGTCGTCCTGAGGATGGAGCAAGTTTGTTTTCTGCAGCTCCAGAGAATAGAACCTGGAGCAATGGACTACAGGAAACTGGACTACAATGGAAAACAATTCAAACTACAGGAAAATAGATTCCTCCTCAACATTAGGAAGGACTTCCTGACAATAAGAGCTGTTTGATGGTGAAATAGGTTTCCTTGGAGGGTGGTGGAGTCTCCCTCTTTGGAGGTTTTTAAACAGAAGCTGGATGGCCATCTGTTGGGAGTGCTTTCATTCTGTGTTCCTGTGTGGCAGAATGGGGTTGGACTGGATGGCCTTTGGGGTCTCTTCCAACTCTAGGATTCTAGGATTCTATGTGTGCTTGACCAAACCAGGCAAGGTAAGCATCAGCTGCCTCTAGAAGTTCTTTTAGAGGGTATGTGTACAGGGAGATAGAGAGAAAAAGCGAGAGCAAATAAGCTTGTCTCACCAGCAATTCCCTCCAAGTTAAAAAAGCATAGATCTATAGATTTGGCCACCACAATAGAAACCATAAGAAAAGTGGAGGCTGGTGGAAGAAAGGTCATTCCTAGATGTATTTTGGAAGAACCCTTTAAGTAGTCTCTAGATGGCTCAAAAGTGTTTTTCTTTACTTCTGGAAGGCTTACCTGACCTGGTTGCTTCATTTCACTTGTGCATATTCTTAGTTTTGGATAAAAACTTTACTGGATCATATTGAACTGCTCTTTTTCTTTGTGGTGTAGGAATCTAACCCTGTTATTTCCACATTATTTCTGCTTCTGGTACTAAATTCTGTATTCAAGAACACACTGACTTCATTAACTGAGAGATATGTGTACTATATACTGTGCTGAACTATACTACACTATTGTGTATGAAATATTTAGAGATTTAATAATATCAAACAGTATGTCAGTACTACTAATAAATAATATACAATCATATGATATAAATATAATATATAATTATAGAAATGCAGATCTAGATTTCTATTTCTGCAATTACCTCAGTGTCCGTGTTGCTCTAAGATGTTGAATAGCAGTTTCCAAGCCTTAGCAGTTTCCAAGACTCAGTGGAAGCCTTTAAAAGACATCTGTGTATGACTTGGGAAGGATAGTTCTAATTTTTGTGTTCTAGTGTCTATGTTGTTTTTTATATTGTATTAATTTATATATTAAGAAAGTTTTTGTTACTGAAAAAGGTGCATGCATTTAACTTAATTTGACTTCTTTACATAAGAATTTGTAAACCAGCATGGTGTAGTGGTTTGAGCACTGGATTGTGACTCTGGAGACCAGGGTTTGAATTACAGCTCAGCCATGGAAACCCACTGGGTGACCTTGACCAAGTCGCACACTCTCAGCCTCAGAAGAAGGCCATTGCAAACCCCTTCTGAAGAAACTTTCCAAGAAAATCTTGTGATAGGATCACCTTAGGGTTGCCCTAAGAGAGGTGACACCACTGCTCCCCAGACATCTGCTTTTGGCAGGAATGTGCTGTGGAGTTTGCCTGTATCCCTTTAAAACACTGTTCAGCAGTGGAAGGAGAAAGGAGAGGCCCTAGGTTTTTTAAAACAACACATTTAAAATTTTAAAATGTTATTTTTTTAATTTTAATTTTTAAAAATGTTTAAAATTATTCTAAAATTTTCTTTTTAAAAATCACATCTTATTTTGACTTTAATCACAATAAACTATGTACATGTAAATACATTTAGGCTGTGCATATGATACTGTAATTTCATAGAATCATAGAATCCTGGATTGGAAGGAACTCGAAGGGCCATCCAGTCCAACCCCATTCTGCCATGTCGGACGACACAATCAAAGCCCTCTTAACAGATGGCCACAGAGCCTCTGTTTAAAAACCTCCAAAAGAAGGCGATTCCACCACTCTTTGAGGGAGTGTGTTCCACAGCTCCTACCATCAGAAGTTCTTTCTAATGTTGAGGTAGAACCTCTTTTCCTGTAGTTTAAACCCATTTCTCCATGTCCTGTTCTCTGGAGCAGCAGAAAACAAGCTTGTTCCATCTTTCAAATATTTAAACATGGCTATCATGTCAACCCTTAACCTTCCCTTTTCCAGGCTAAAAGTACCCAGCTCCCTAACCCTAAGCTGCTCCACTTAGGGCTTGATGGTTTCCAGATCATTTTGGTCATCCTCCTGTGGACATGTTCCAGCTTGTCAGCATTTTTCTTAAATTGAGATAAGGATAGAAAGTGGGGCAGCTGCCTCAGGTAACAGATTCTGGGTGGGAGGGAACCTCCTCCTGGATCCTGGCCACCCCACTACCTTTACAGGAAGAAGTGCATATGCTATACAGCTTGGCCTGCAACCCCTAAACTCAGGTGTGGTGAAAGTTCTGCTCCGAAAGTCAGGTTGCTAGTCAACCCAGCTTATGTATGTGAAGCATATGTGTATGTGTCTCCATCATCTTGTTCTAAGCTTCAGGTGGCCCTGATGGTTGTTGTTTTGACCCTGACTCATGGACCCTGTGGATGAGACATCTTCAAGAACCTCTGACCTTCACTGCTCTGCTGAGGTCCTGCAAACACAAGCCTGTGACCTCTCTGATTGAGTCTATTATTCATCTAGTTGTGGCTTTCCTCTCTTCCTACTGCCCTCCATCTTCCCCAGCATCATTGCCTTTTCTAATGTCCAAAGTATGACAACCTTAGTTTGATCATTATGGCTTTCAGGAAGAGCTCAGGTTTGATCTGTCCAAGGACCCATTTGTTTGTCTTTTTGGCCATACATTGTACCCTTAACACTGTTCCCCAGCACCATGTTCAAATGCATTGATTTTCTTCCTATCTGTTTTCTTCATTGTCTGGCTCTCACATTCGTACATGGTTATGGGGAATATAATGGTTTGGACAATTCTAACTTTTTGTTACATACCTATTTATTTATAATGGGCAGAGAGTAACCACAAGCTCCCATCAGGCTCAAAGATCACAAGGCCCAACATGTAGGGCTCATCAGCCCCCCCCCCCATCATGAGGAGGGGAAACTAGGCAGCAATGGAGGTGGACAGATAGGTCTGCTTAGACTTCTCCTGGTTTCTGTTAAGACCATTTCACATGGTTTCAGCATCCACTAGATTTCTCAAATGTCAGCACAGAACTTGGTGTGCATTTTTTGTGCGTAGTTCTTGTCCAGATGTAAAACACACATTGTACATCTCAGACCCTGTTTGCTGCTTTCCCCCAGTGTAATGCATATTTGTATGTCATTTTCACCTGTATACCTATTTTTGTACACAGTTCCTATAACATGGACTGGAGTGCTGTGTTGCAAAATGTGGAGAGGTGTCCATACTGAAGGATAATTGCATTTTTTGGCAAGTTAGGTCACTTATCACTGAAATACAGACTGGATGAGTTTCTTTCCCCTCCCTGGTCAGATGATACTTTTTTGGGGGTGGAGGTTGGGTGTGAGTCTGGATTAGAGGGCTTTTGAGTCCTCCCAGGGATCAGAATTCTGACTTGTATGTTCATCAGCAACCCTTTGGGCCAATTTGCTGTACCTGTGTGAGATTTTCATCCCTGCAGCAGAACAATTCAGAGGGTCCAATTTCCTTCAGCAATTACAGGTTTATAATTAGTGAGTGAAAAACTCATCCCATCTCCCTTGACCTGTTACTTCCATCTCATATTTTGTTTTGTTTCCAACTAAGGCAATCCTATCATGGGTTTTTCTGGGCAAGATTTATTCAGAGGAGGTTTGCCGTTGCCTTCCCCTGAGGCTGAGAGCATGTGACTTGCCCAAGGTCACCCAGTGGGCTTCATGGCCCAGCAGGGGATCAAACCCTGGTTTCTAGAGACATAGTCCAACACTCTAACCATCACTCCACACTGACTCTCCCTCCCTGCTTCCTTTTAAAAAATTAACCAAGTGTCTTTTGTTCCTCCTTCCTCTCAGTTTGCTGCAGGCAAATGATAAAGGAGGCTGTAGCTGATGGTACAAAACTTGGAGAACTCATTAAGCCCTACCTTGACAATGGATTTCCAGGTAAGTTGGGCTCCTGGCTGCCTGTGGGGACCAGGTGGGCACACTGGCAGGAGAAAATAACCTGTGGGATTTGCGGGGTGGGGAGAGCAATACCTCCATATTGCAATTCAGACTGGGAGAACCCTCCACAGGAGGTATTATGTAAGGTGAAGGCTTATTGTTGCTATTACTGTCATTGGTATGTTTTTTTAACAGTTTTACAGTATTTTAATGTGGGGATTTTAAATTGGTTTTAAAACTTTTTGTAAAGGTTTTTAATTTGTTCTAGAAACCACTTTGTAGTGGCATCCCTCAGACTGGTGTCACCCGGTACAAGGGGAAATTACCTTGCCCCCCCCACCCAGCAAGACCACTGGATCCAGAAGCCCCATCCCACCCCAAGCCATGCCGAATCCTGAAGCCCTACCCCACCCCCAAGCTCTTTAGGGTCTCCACGTCACCTTCTCATCACCAATCATACTCAGGTTTTGTAGACTCAAGCCAAACCTTCCTTAAGCTTTACACTTAAGGATCTTGTCTAGTTCCTTCATAGCTACCCTTCCAAGTCCCAGGCCCGAAACACATGGGCCAAATAAGGCAGCCTCTGGCTGCTTTGGGGGCATGGCATTCAAATGACACATGCCCCCAAAGTGGCCAGAAGCCGTTCTGATGCCAAGCTCCAGTCCAGATGACTGGAGCAAGAAGAAACAGATATAATCCCGCTCCTGGTGACCAGCCATTTTTGAAGTGGATGGTGCAGCTGCTATAGTCCCAGCATGATTGTAGCCAGAGCGGTCTCTGGCAGTTCTTTACCTGCCATGTGCTTTGGCCCTTAGTCTTCTGATTTCTTGACTTCAGACACCATTCTGATTAATGGCTAAGCCAAGATATGGAAACACTTGAACTATTTCATGTCTTCATTGCATTATCTACTGTAAAGTTATGTAAATCATCTGTGGTCATTATCTTGTGTGAAAATTGGAACTGGTGGGCACATCTGATTTGGAGGGGTTGTCATCACGTTTTGGGAATGTGTGTATTCTTTTTCCCAAGCATGCCCTCCACTCTTGGGGGCCTGTTGGAGCAGTGACTGCTTCTTTTGGGGTCAGTTTTCCCACTCCTGGTGTAATTTTTGGCCATGGAATGTGGGGATGGAGGTGCATTCTTCACTTATCGTGTAGAAGATCTGGAACTAAGTAGCCCCCTGGTTTGGCTTGGCTCAGGGCAGCTTCCTCTGTCCCAGACTCTTGGGTCTCTGAGTAAATTTGGCACAGGGCAGGATCAGAAACTCTGCAGCTGGTGTGAAAATGGGCCACCCTCATACCCATGTGCTGTGGAGGAAGCAGCCCTTGATCATCCTCTCCAAAGGCTTCCCCTTCAGTTTGTCTCATCCTCTCTCAAAGCTGACCAGGTTAGCGGCTGTCTTCGCTGCAGCTTACATATGCGCAGAAGTGAATTCCTTGGTTGGTTGGTTAGATTTATATCCTGCCTTCTTCCTCCAAGGGATCCAAGGTGGCTTACAAAATTTAAAATAAAGGTTTAGCTAAAATGTACTATTATAAAAGCTAACAATGAAATAACAGTATTATTTTAAAAGCATGATTAAAAGTAGTTAAAATACATTCAAGATGCAGTTACTAATGAAAGCTACTAAGAAACATTGTGCTGCTCCATAATGAGGCTTGTCTGATTGAAAAGGTTTCTTCCACTGGTCAGGAGAAGGCGAGCAGGGCAGGGGCCGACTTAGCCTTCCTTGGCAAGAAGTTCCACAGATGCCTGGGAGCCCCCGTTAGTTGCATCCTCCCCATAGGCACTTGGAGTGGTGGTGGCGAGAGGGGGGGGCAACTTCTCTGGGCCCTGATGGTCTCTGGTCCTTTGACTCCCCTCTGCCCAGTCCTGCCACTCTGCCATTCCTAAGCTGACCCCCTTCCCTTTAGGCCACGTCTCCGGGCATTGGGACAGCCCCTTCCCTTGGGGGTCCAGGTTGTCCTTTCCTGCCCTTTGACCACAGAACTTCCCTGGCCTCATCCAGCACTGTTGTGTTTCCAGAAAGGCCCCTCAGCAGGGCTTTATGCAGGGTTGGTTTGGTTTCTTTGGTTGGCAGCATCTGGCCCATCTCCCCACAGGGGCTGTCAAGGCCATTGAGAAGCTGGAGTGTCCAGAGGAGGGTGACCAAAATGGTGAAAGGTCTGGAAACCATAAAGCCCTAGGAGGAGCGACATAGGGAGCTGGGTATGTTTAGCCTGGAGAAGAGAAGGTTAAGAGAAGATATGATAGCCCTGGTTAAAGATCTAAAGGGGTGTCGTATTGAGGATGGAGCAAGCTCTTTTTCTGCTGCTCCAGAGAATAGAACCCAGAACAATGAATGCAAGCTACAGGAAAGGAGATTCCACCTAAACATTAGGAAGAACTTCCTGACAGTAAGAGCTGTTTGACAGTGGAACACACTCCCTTGGAGGATGGTGGAGTCTCCTTCTTTGGAAGTTTTTAAACGGAGGCTGGATGGCCATCTCTGTTTTTTTTGTTTGTTTGTTTTGCTTGTATCTTCCTACATGTCAGAAGGGGGTTGGATTTGATTATCTTTGAGGTTTCTTCCAATTCTCTATATAAGAACCTCCAATTCCTGCCTTTCCTGGTGGGGCCTCAAACCCCAGGGAGCTGGAAGGACTTTTCTTTGGCTCCTTGAAACGCAACTGGGACCCTCTTCCTCCTCCTGGTTTCCATTGGGTCCGCTTTGACTATTACCCTTTGGCATCACTCCTAAGAGTTTGGACCAGGATAAGACCCTACGCCTTTGAGGCTGAGAGAGCGACCCTCTCCTGAAGATGGACTTGCCCAGAATTTCTGAGGTTAAAGGCTGGGTGAAATCCCCCTCCCTGTGGCTGAGGTGAAGTGAGCTTATTTTTGTTTCTTGAGAAAAAAAAGGGGGGGGGACCATGCTAGAGAAAGAGAGGGAGGGAGAAGGTGACCAGACATCCTCCTTTTCCAGGACACATCCTACATCTCAGCCTTTTGTTCAGGAGGAATTCCAAAAAGTCCTCCATTTGGAGTGTGACTAAGAAGCATGGATTTGGTCCAAAAGTTCTCTGACAGAAAAGGGTAGGGATATCTCTCAAAACTACAATAGCAATAGCAATAGCAAGTACATTTCTATACAACTTATCAGTGCATTGAGCTCTCCCTAAGTGGTTTACAACTGTAAGCTAATTGCCCCCAACAAGGTGGGTATTCATTTTAGCGACCTTGGAAGGATGCAAGCCTGTGTCTGAGCCCTGGCTGGTACTGAACTCACAACCTTATGGTTTTTAAGTGAGTGGCTGCAGTACAGGCATTTGACCACTGTGCCACCAGAGCCCTAAGAATTCCCAGAATTCCCTAGCTTTGAGCCAGGGCAGCTAAAGCGTTCTCAGACTGGATTATTTCTGCAGCATGTTTTGGACCTAGGAATGTTTGTAGCTTTTCTCTGGTCATATCCTCCCTTATTTCTGGAATACCCTCCATTTTTTGTAGTGCCTTGTCCTCCTTTGTGGTTATTAGGTCATCCTGAAGGTAGTGACGTCACAAGGGGGGTGCGGGGGGTGCGGACCGCACCAGGTGACACCCTAAGGGTGTGTGTGACACCAGTGCTCCTCAGACACCTACCTTTTGGCAGAAATGTGCTGCGGTATTCATCTGCTTCCCTTTATAGTGTATGCTGTTGTAATTTGAAGGTATAATTTTAATTTTGCGAGTTGTTTATGTCACA
>CM034713.1:893940-905388 GCA_020142125.1 Phrynosoma platyrhinos
GCCCAACACACAACACACACATATCCAAATAGGGACTAATACACTGATTATTTTTCACTTTTCTTGAAAGCCTTGTGTATCCAGGCTCTTCCCTATTTCCCTCTGGCTGAATTTGGATGGAAAACATCTTTCTTTCTTTCTTTCTTTCTTTCTTTCTTTCTTTCTTTCTTTCTTTCTTTCTTTCTTTGCTTTTGCTTCTGCTAACCTTCCTTCTCCACCTGCATTTTAAAAAGGGAGCTCCTGCCCCCCCTTTGAGAAAGCTTTTGAAGTCGCTTCCCTGGAAACTTTTGCCATTTTCTCCCTCACCTGGGAATTGCAACAGAACAGAGGTTTTTTATTATTATTATTAATATTATTTTTCCTTGGAATAAGAAGCAGGCAAGCTCCCTCTTTCTCTCTACCCGCAACTATCGGTGGTGAAAATTGACAGTCAGGAGAACAAGATAAACATTTATATAGATTTTTGAGCTCTCTGCCTCTCTTTCTTCCCTTCCTCGCACTCTCATCCAGACATTTTCAGTTTCTAATTTTTTAGAAAAGCCGGGTAGTGTCCATGGTGCTGATTTATGAAAACATAGGATTTCCCCTGTATGACTGGTTTTATTTTTTGAGTGGTAAAATAGCAGGATTAATTTTTTATGTGTCTTTTCCTGTATTGTTTATTTAATTCCCCTCAATCCAATCTCAAAGGGTTAGTTTCACCATGTGTGTGTGTGTTTAACTCACTGCAATAAAACTGTGGATAAGGTTCCTGATACAAAGAAGAAGAGGCCTTCCCTCTCTTTGGCTGCAGGAGAGAATTTTGGACTTCGAATGATAGAATCATAGAGTTGGAAGAATGCTTTAGGATCATCCAGTCCAACCCCATTCTGCCTTGCACCATGCAGAGTGGGTGAAGTTAATCCACACATACCGTAGTTCCCACTTCTGTATCACTGGGAATTTTGACAAAGCCCTCAACATGCTTCCTCCCATACGTGGAGGAGGACATTGCAATCGCAGACCCCCCCCCCCCCCCCCCCCCCCCCCCCGGCCCCACAGGAAACCTGGGCCTTCTTTTTCAGCCACCAAAGCAGCCTTCCTCCCACCACTCTCCCAGCCTCAACTAACATGACTAATACTGGCCTACATTCTAGGGCTGTTGTACAGTTTACTGAACAACGAGCTCTCCCAGATTGGTCTAAAGTAGGGTGAGGTCTCATGATATAGCAGCTCCTTGGATTTCACTGGTTGTTGTCTCCTCTGCATCCACTCTGTCCATTTTTGAGAGGCTGTGTGTTGCTCTTTGTAGTGATTTCTTCAATGTATTTTTTCTTTAAATAAAAAAAAAACCAGTGGATCAGTTTACTATAATTAATCTATAGTCTGAAAGTCCAATTTTCCCCTTCTTTCCTTTTTTCTTAACTTCACCCCCTTAGAATTGTAGTATTATAGTGCAAATTGCCCTTTCACTGATGTACTGTGACACTAAGAATTTTCTTTTTTAAAAAAGGAGAGAAAAAGGAGACATTGAAAAGCAACCCACCTGTTGGAGGCAGGAATAAAATGTGGCAACCGGTGCCAGGAATTGCCAGGAAAGAGTCTGGGTCAACACAAGCATTGTTTGGAAATGTTTACTCCTTCATTCCCACCCCCACCCCCAAACTCCAGCTACAGATATCACAACCTCACAAGGCATCTCTCTCGTCTGGAGGTGTCCCATGATCCGCCATGTCACTCCAGCCATTTTCTAAGAAAGGAGGCTACAGTTAAACATAGGATGATGACGTTCCTGAGGGTAAGAGCTGTTCAGCTGTGGAACAGACCTTTCCTGGAAGATAGTTGTGTGTCTGCCATATAGAGACTTGGAAATGGAGTCTGGGGGGCTATCTTGCAGAGGTGCCAAAGCAGCAGAATTCTAGCTTCCTCAGATGACTGGAAGAGGCAGCAGTGGTAGCCTTTGCCTCTTGGCATCCCAGCCTCTGGTTACAAAAATTGTTCTCTTCAGGCAACTTTAATGAGATCTGGGAGCTCCAAGTGGTCTTGCACCGAGAGATCAAGGATGCTTGAGGATGGTGGAGGGTGAGTGGCCACCCTCCTTTGGGAAGGAAAGCACCATCCCTGGTTAATCTGTAGACCAATTATTCACACTTGCCCCCTTTAATCAACTCACAGAGCATCCTGGGTTTGTTGGCCAGCCCAGTATTTTCAAAGGAGTGCTCAATTGTTTTCTATCTTAAGGACGCTTAAGATAGTGCCAGTAGCCAGGAGTGGTGGCCCACCAGAAATCAGTGAGAATGCTGACCCTTTCTCCCTGTCCCACAGAGTCCTCTGGTGGTGTTTTTCTTGCACCCCCTCTAATTCCAGTAACATACATGGGGATTTTAGTGGAAAAGATGGTTGGGTTTTTGTGTGCAAAATCCAATATTTTGTGTATTTCTGGAAATTGAAGTCTTTTAATGATTTTTTTTGCATAAAATGCCCCTCTTTTTCACACTACCCCCTTTTTACACAGTACGGATGTTTTTCTGTGCTGAATAATTTCCCTAAACATTCCGGTGTGTGTGTGTGTGTGTGTGCGTGCAAAAACAAAGTACAGTAGAATCATTGCCTCTGTGTTCTCTTTTTTCTTCCTAGTAGAAAGTATTGCTGTGCAGCAAGGCTTGGACTGGATGGCCCTTGAGGTTTCTTCCAACTCTATGATTTTATGTAGCTACCCCACCCCATTCCATTGAAAGACAGTGAATTCTTTGACTTGGGATAAAGGATCCATGGATGGATGTGTGGACTGTCTCAGTCTAATGTCTCAAGCTCCACAGATGCCTGAAAGAAGTTACTGTAGTTACCAGCTGAGATTTCAGGGCCAGAACCAAAGGAAGGCATGGTAGCATGGAGCCTCAACCACAGTTAGTCAGGAGTCAAGAGTGTGTATTTAAAATAATGAAAAACCCCAAATCTAACAGGACTGTATATATACCCACACACTTGAACATTTGTTTTTCAAGGCTGTGCTCTCACCCTGAGATTTTTCCTCCTCACTGTGAGGGCTGGAGACCAGGGTCCAGAACCTGAGATTTAGGACCAGGCCTAGAGAGCTGGGAACCCTAGAGGTGGTAGTGGCTGTTGATAACCAGCAGATGGCAGCAGGAGTCAGGCACAGATGGAGCTCTGTTCCAAAGGAAGCCTGGTGGGAGCTGCAAATATAGCCACGCAGGATCAGATCCAGAAAATGGTGAAATCAGAGCTTGAGAAAAGTTCTTTTCTTTTTTCTTTTTTTGATCTATAAGTCTCCCAGACTCCAGTACCCAGCTTTCCCTATCTTGAGGTAAAAATTATTGCCTGGGGTGTTGGCTGTGACAGTGGCTCACTCCCTTCCCCAGCAGCACTGCCACTCACATTGCAGAGAGCATGCAGAACATGCAGAGGCAGCCCAGCCAGATTCATTGTCTGCTGCCCATCTTCCCTTGCTTTAGGGAATCAACAGGAGGGGATGCCAACAGGCTCCTTCCCTGTTGCTCAGGCACTGGAAAAAAGGAGAACCTGTTCAATGTGATCTTTTTGTTTTGTTGTTGTTTTAACCCCATACCATTTTTCTCTCTGAGAGGGTTGGACTAGGACTCTGGAGACCAGGGTTTGACTCCCTGCTCAGCCATGGAAACCCACAGGTTGAACCTGGGCAAGTCATACTCTTCTCTCCGCCTCAGAAGAGGGCAAAGGCCACCCCTCTACATACACCATTCTGCTAAGACAACCCTGTAATATGGTCACTTTAGGGTCACCATAAGTCAGAAATGACTTCAAGACACACAACAATAACGGTTTCTCTCTCCAAGATGAAGCACTAAATGCTTATTCATTCAGAGATTCTTGGGAGTCAGCAGCATAGAAAATTCTGTGAAACCAAAAATGAGGAGGATGCCCTTTTTGGGACTATATGTCCCAGACACACACATACACACATTCACGCACACACACCATTCCTAAAGCAATATGGCACTATGGGATGTCTAAGCGGTTTATAACTGTGAGCTGATTGCCCCCGAACAAGCTGTGTTCTCATTTTAGCGACCTTGGAAGGATGCAGGCCTGAGTCGAGCCTCAGCCCTGGCTGGTATTGAACTCGCAACCTTGTGGTTTATGAGTGAGTGGCTGCAGTACAGGTATTTAACCAGCTGGTTTGAGCACAGGAAAGCACTGCTTTGTGTGAATCTGCTTCCTGAGGACCTCTTTAAGGTGGTACCCCTTACGATTCCCCCCCCATTTCTTTTGGACTGGTTAGTGGCTTGTGAGACCAGAGAAAAAGGTAATCTTTTTTATTAAACAAGAGCAGAAGGTAGTAAAATAGAGCCTGTGTTGTTTATAGTGTCTTGTCTTGTCTAGTCAAAGAGTAATTCCAGGTTTTGAAAGCACAACCACTTTAGCTGGTCAGGACAGAACTTGGAAGCTGCTGGTGGATGGACATCTGCTCTGCCTTTCCTGGAATGAGCAAAGAGGTGGACCTGAGTCTGATCACTTGGTGTGTGAAGGAAACCAGAGCCCCTCCACACGCCCCAGTTTCCCTTCCCTTCATGTTGTAGGAGCCCTGCATGGGCAGCAGGTGGCACTGCGTCATAAGCAAAGCGGCAGCCCTGCCAGGCGGCTTTGCTCTGCCCACTGCTGGGTCTGTTGATTAGGAGTACATCAGAGGCAGAGTGCTAGCAAGCAGCAGACTAGAGCTGCAGTTGGCAGGACTCAAAAGCCACAAAAACAGCTGTGGTGTTAAAGAAATAATAATGATTGTCTCAGATATCGCCTGTACTTATTATGTTAGCCACGCTTTGAAGGGGTCTGAACCTTGGTTTCCCATGGAAACACTGCAGTTTACATGCATACTTGTAATGCGGCCGCTGGACCAGATGTAGCTTCAGAAGTCCTCTTCAAAGCGAGAGCCTAGTGGAGGCTTCAGACGGAGAAGCCGCACGTGATATGAGACAGAAAGTTCCGAATAAAAGGCAGCTTGGCAAAAGAAAAGAAAAAGAGGTGGAGAAGAAGAACCTTTGTAGACTGGAGAACGACCAGGCCTCATCTTTCTTAAAATCAAATGAAATTCCCCTGCCCTGGAGACATGGTGAGGGGAGAGGCAGGGAAGACCACTGAGGCCTTGGCCATTGCCAACAGAAGCATCATCTGGACACAGGCAGTTTCTCCAAGCAGAAAGTGGAAACTTTTCTACCCAAATTGTCTCTTGAAACTTGAACAGCCAATTGGGGGCTGGATCACAAACTCAGAACAACTTTATCTCCATTGCTTCTCCCTCCCCCATCCCTGCCTTTATTTAAATTCAAGTTCATTTTTTAACAAAAATTTCCCACCATTAAAAGAAAAAGAAATGGGATTAGTTGTCCCCTACCCAGACTCCAAATCACACAGATAAAATAATAATAATTTATTTATATCCTGCCCCTCTGCAGAGCAATCGGGGCAGCTTACAACATTAAAATTACCATAAAATACAATCCTGGTCCCACCCAGAAAATCCCGAAACCCACCCACCCTTAAAAAGATATTAAATAATGATATAAATTTAAACATTCTAATATAAAAATCATTAATAAAGACATTAATTAAGACAGTAGCCCCGGCTATAACAGGGAGTAGGGGAAGAGAAGAAAGGACCGACCGGGAAATCTAGTCAGGTTTAATTGTTATTTTGTGCACCTCCTGGAAAGGGTAGGTGGCTGCTGCCATCCCAGATGCTAACACAGCCTTTGTCTTTGTGTACCCTGGGAGCGTATTTCAAACCAGGAATTTCCCCAAGCTCTGGATACATTGAAACATGAAACACATTCAAGCTGAACTTTCTCTGAAGGGCCACTGCTCCCATCACTGGTGCCTCTGCCTCTGCATGGCTGAATTTAACCTCATCCAAACAGGGCTGCCGGACCACTTGTCTTCTTCAGTCAGCCCACACCAGCTCTCTGTTCTGAAGTGACATAAGTGGGGAAGAGGACGAGGACGAGGACACCACCACCATCAAGCCTCAGCAACACTGCCACTGAGGGAGAAGATGAAGGTGTTGCCACTCCAGCCTCCAAACCTTTTGGGAGTCATCCTGGTTTTGCACCATGAGAGAGATTTGCAGTATTATGTAGAGACGCTCAGCCAGTCCTAAGCTATTCTTTTCCAGTGTGAAATAGCTCCCAGGGAAAAGATACATCACTGAGCACCAAAGTCAGGACTACCCATGCCATAGTATTTCTGTGAATGGTTTTGAAAGGTGGGTAGTGAACACAACTGGGAGGAAAGAAAATCAAGTAATTGATTAAGGGTTTGAGGAGATGTCATGGACTGCCAAAAAGAGCAACAAGTGGGTCTGACATCAAATCAGGCATGAACTCTCACTAAAAACCCAAAGGACTCATTTTAGGCTATCATACTTTAGCTACATCATGAAATGATGTGACTGATTGGAAAAGAGAACAGTGCTAGGGAAAATGGGAGGCAGCAGAGAAAGAGGGAGACTACATAGCGGGTGGATGGACTCCACCAAGAGAGCCATGGATGCTGCCCTGAGCTTGCTAGGGACTTGCAGAGTTCTTTCAGAGTGTCCCATAACAGCAGTGACAACAAAGCGATGCTGCAGGGGCAGAGAAGGGAGAAGGCCTTGGCAATTTTGGCAGTGGTGCTCGTGGCTGCAGCTGAGCCTGTAGAGGCGAGTGGGGCAGCTTATAGGTGTAGGGTGGCTGTTGTTCATCCCATCATCATTCACAGAGGGCTGTCTGAGGGTGGCTGCCTCTCTGTCCCATACTTCTCCCACTAGTTGCTTTGCTCCAGGACTGTGAGGAACACCCCCCCCCCTTCAGACCAAGGTGTGGTTCCCTTGTTGCATTAGAAGAGGCCCAAAGTAGCCATATCAGGCCAGGGGACACATTCTGCCCCCACACAGGCCAATCACTCACCCTGTGGGAAACCTGCTTTACCTTCCATTGCACCCACTTTTGGGGGCACCAAGTGTACCCCTCATGAAGCTCCTTGCAGTGGCTCCCATGCAGGCAAGGGCTGAATTGGCCACAGACAGTCACCAAGAGAGTCTTTCCTTTGAATCTATTTGCTAATACTTTTTGCAAAAGAAAGAACTGAAAACTTGGTGGTCAGCAAGAAAACCCACAGTTTCCCTGGAGGTCTCAAGTAATCTTAAACCAATTTGACCTTTGTGGAATAATAAGAGATTCTAGTCTCACACTTTGCTGAATTTAGGGATGAGAGGCCCCACCAGCGATAGTAGCCCTTGGCAGTAGCTGATAATCAGGGCAAGATGTTAACTGTCAAACCCTGAGATCAACCCTCAGGCATCAGAATTAATGGTGGAAGACTTCAGACCTGGCGGGAGAAGGAGGGGAAAGAAGGAGACCTCTGAAGAGGAGGGAAAAGGATAAGTGGGCAGCACGATCAAAGTGGCTTTGGACATGAGGCAGCGGAGAAGCCAAACCTTAGCCCTCCCCAACCCAGTCCCAAAAAGACCATTGGGCGGCTGGTGGATATCAAGGATTTATCAGTTGAGAGAAGAGGTCAATATATGTCAGCAGCAGCTTCTGATTCTTTTTGAAAGGCAAAGATACCGGGCAGGAAAGCTGCAAATCAGAAAGGGTGCTGAGCTTGAAGTGTGTGAATTTTGGCAGTTTTGCAGATCTATATGTTTAGCTTTAGAACATTGGATAGTTGGTAGTGGTGTTCTTTTTTTAATAGAGAAAAATACTGCATGTACCTAGAAGTGTTTTTGCTGCACCTTGAGAAGAAGGAAAACTATTTTAGTTTTCAGGTGTCTTCAATGTACTCTTGTCAGGCCTGTGTGTTATTTCACTGTCATGCATCAAGCAAGCAGAGGAAAATGATGCTGGATGTATAATTCAGCATCCTGAGGCACTTGACTTTTAGATCTTTTTTAAAAAATGAGAACTCAATTTCTGTTCGGGGGGGGGCTTGAACAGAGAGGGCATTCCCCTATAGAAGTCCTCAATGGCCAGGTCTACTGGCCATCTCCTATCCAAGTACTAACCAGGTTAGGGTCCAAGATCAAATGGAATCTGGTACCTAATTACAAGCTTTCTTGGTGGTATCCACCAAGTGATACCCTCTGATATCAACGTCCCTTCCTGCTAGTGTTTGGACCTTCAGCATTTGGATCAAGCAGCCTTTTAAAAAAATATTTGTCAAGGAAGCACCTCCTCCCTCCCCAATATATACATCCTGCTTTCAATAACCTTTAATTTAGCTTGGCTGCCTCCATTTTGAGGGTGCTGGTTTTTTCATATATTTATAGGTATTTGTGTCCAATCTTTCTGTTGTCTATATGCCGTTACGTGAGAGTTCCTTCCTGGAAAGCAAGCTATAAATGTCCTGAACTAAGCAGTCAATCAGTGCATCCTATCTGTCTGCTATCTGTCTAGCTATCTGTCTAGCTAGCTAGCTACCCATCTATTAAAATATTTATATCCTGCCTTATATGTAAAGATTCCAGGGCAGTGTACAATAAATTCAGTTTGACCAATTTAGAGGAATGTAAGCAAAAATGGGTTTTAAAAGGCTAAAATATATTAAACATTTAACAAGAGAAGACACTTTAAAACTGATTAAAATTATTGAACAGCATGTACATCTACAAACTGGATAAAATCGTTACACCAAAGGTTTGATTAGGAAGCCAGTTTTTAATTTGATGCTGAAATTATCCCAATGTCAGTGCCAATCAGGCCTCCAAAGGAAAAGCCACAGCAGAGAAGGACCTCTCTCACATCCTCACAAAGAGTGTTGGTCCTACTAGTGGGCACATAGGAGGTGCCCTCCAGCAGACCTCTGTCCTTAGGAAGCCATATATGAGGAGAGGTGCACTTTCAAGGGTCAAAATCACAAGCTGTTTAGGGCTTTAAATGTCATTGCCAGCATTATTTAGACTGAAAGCATATTGGCAGCCAATACAATTCCTTTAAAACCAGTGTATGGTTTCTCTAGAATGTGCCAATTTGCAGTCTGGCTGCTGCAGTTTATCCAAACAAATTTTGCTTAATCAGTCAATCAATCAAGATTTCTTTGACCAAGGGACATCTCTAAAGTACTATGGTTGTCCCTTAGAGAGTCCCAAACACTTCATATAGAGGATTTCAGCCACCCTGTAGGGCTGTTTAGCCAAAGGAATAGGGTGATAGGACAGAGGGGCAAAACACAACATGAGCAGGGAAATTTTAATATTTTTATAAGAAGTGGGAAAAGGATGCAAAAAACTATTGTGTGCAAGGAGGATTGAAGGTTCTTCCAGTTGGTGAGAACACCAAACAGGTGATCTTGGAGAGGCCTCAACGGCTGGCCAGCAAGTGCACAGGAGTGCCACATGGGTCTCAGTTGGTTTAACAGAACCTAAAGACTTATATGTTTATACCCAAACCCCTCTGTCCTACATGCACAAGCTGGATCATTACTTCCCCTGCCTCCACCACCTCCCTTGGCTGACTGGCACTCTCACCACGGTTCAGGAGAGCTGACTGAATTGGTCATTCCTGCTTGCCAGGTCATGTTCCCTAACAAATTTTTAGAAGGATAATTAACCCACCCTGAAGAGGAAAGAAGGGCCTCTCTCAGGTTCCAAGGCCATCTCATCTGGAGCAAAAAAGGAAAGGGAAAAGGCCCACCTGGTCTGGATACCGTGACTGTGCACAGAAGGGGATACAGCACACACGCACACCTGGCTCCTTGTGACAGTGGCCTCTGCTGGTCTCCTGTGCCAGGGGACTGGTGGTCCCCATAGCGGCCAAGTCAAGCACAAAGCTTGAAGGGTCTGTGGGAGCAGCAGGACCAGGAAGATGGCACAGTTTGGATGGAGCTTGTTATAATATGACATTTTAGGGGTAACTATTTAAGGCAAGATTGGGGAAAGTGCTGCCAATGGGCCATGAGGAGGCGCCTAGAATCTTCTTTGCAGCCCCTCCAACTCCCCACAACACTCAGAAATGTTTTTCCAATTGCAGGTGAAGAAATTGCCCATGGCAATTTAATTCCAAACAGCCCTCTTGTCCTCTAGTTACTTCTGGGAGCAATTTTTAGGTGATTTCCCATCAAAACTGAACTGGGACAGCCCCCACATGGGTCTATAGGGGTAAAAATGTCCCTACTGCCATTGCCCACATTGATTTACTGAGGCATAACTGAAAGTTTCAGTTGTAAAACACCCCTTTTGTGCTCTAATAGTAACTGCTTTTCATAGAATTGTTGAGTTTGAAGGGACTCTTAGGGTTGTCTAGCCCAACTCCCTGTTGAAAATGAACAGATCCAGCCCTGGCAAAGATGGCCACCCAACCTTTGCTTGAAAACCTCCAGTGAAGGCTCAGCCTGTCTTATCCTGGGCACGGTTGCTTTCATTTGGACATCCGTTCCCCCCCCCACTGCGGTGTCTGATGCAGAAGTGGGGTGCCTGACCACATAGGTACAGCTAGGCACCCCGTTTTCATGTCAGACATGGCAAAGGGGGGGGGGAGCTTCTGAGTGAAAGCAATGGCTGGCAAGGTAAGGAGCATGTGTGTGTGTGTGTCTAGGAAACTACAAAAAAAACCCAAAAACCAGAGGTATTTTTCCCAGGGTAAACGCTGTTTATTCCAGGATTGGGTTGGATCCTCTGGATCTGTGTCTGGTCTTGCAGGATTGGGTCTGATCCTACCCCAGGGTTTTTGTCCTGCATCATCTGAACTAGATGAGGGAACTTGGGCCTTTTGGCCCATGAGCCAGCATGGATTTCTCAAAAACAAGATTACACTAATCTTTTCTCCTCCTCCTCCTCCTCCTCCTCCTCACAGTTACAAGCTCAGTAGATCAGAGGATTCGTGCGGATGTAGTATATCTTCAGTTCAGTAAGGCTTTTGACAAGGTCCCTCATGATATTCTTGTAGGCAATCTGGTGAACTGTGGGCTAGACAGTGCATATGTAATTGGTTGACAGACTGGACTTAGAGAGTATTCTATTTTGCTTTCATCAGACCTCACCTGGAATTCTGTGTCCATTTCTGGGCACAACAACTTAAGGATATTGACAAGCTGGGACATGTCCAGAGAAAGGAAACCAAGATGATAAAAGGTCTGGAAACCAAGCCTTATGAGGAAAGATTTAAGGAGCTGGGCATATGTAGCTTGGAAAAGAGAAGACTGAAAGGGGATGTAATAACCATCTATATATAGCTGAAGGGATGTCATGTAGAAGATGGAGTGAGCTTGTTTTCTGATGCTCCAGGGACTAGAACACAAACCAATGAATTCAAATTACATGAAAAGAAATTCCACCTAAATGTTAGGAAGACTTTCTTTTGCTGTAAGATAGCTGTTTGATAGCAAAATCTCTTTTGCCTTCAACTGTGGTGGATTTTCTTCCTTTGGGGGTCTTTAAACAGACATTGAATAGGCATTTTTCATAGAATTATAGAATCATAGAGTTGGAAGAGACCACAAGGG
>CM034713.1:913991-936969 GCA_020142125.1 Phrynosoma platyrhinos
GGAGCCCGGGACTCTCCCTCCCTGGAGGCCCCTCCTCTTCCTCCTCTTAGCTCTCCTTCAGGTTTTAAAAGAGAATTGTCCATGTGTATTTGCTTTTCACATTACAGTAAATGTGAAATTACTGTAATTTTGCAAATGCATTTCCTCTAAACTCCCGAAATTAAAAAGATCTCGGATAATACCAGTTTCTGTCCAGTTTCTGACCAGTTTCTGTGCAACGTCGTGTCAAATCGTGAGGTGCAAATTCAGTTTTTGTTTGGGATTTGTGTGGATTAACCAACAGATTTCCCCCGTGTGATAATGTCCAATGGTGCCTTATGAGTGACTGCTCCCAGACAGGATAGCCTTACTGTCCTTATTCTCCTCCCGCCAGCATATTAAAACAGTTTTATGGCATTGGGCTGGGGTGGGGTTTTAATGCTGCATGATGCTTTTTTTAATGGTTTGTGCATATATATATTTTTTAAAAAGTTAAAATTGTTTTTAAAATAACTTTTATATTTACAGTATATGTTTATTAAAGTTTTTGCATAGTTTTAATCTGTATTATTTAAAATGTGTTATTAGCCACCTTGAATGGTTGATAATAATAATTTGGAAGTGGCTGAGGCACCTTCACTAATGGAGGAGGAGGAAGATGGCAGCCTGTCTCTGAATTCCAATGGCTGGAAAGCAGAGCAGGGTGGGGTGGGGTATTGGCTTCCTAGAAGCCTCTGATGGGCTCCTTTGGGGGACAGGATGTTGGGATGCTAGGGAGACCTTTCTGGCTGATGCTCTTGGCTTGTTAAGAGCAAAATGATATGCAGTGCTCTTTGAATGAAAGACGCAAGTTCTGCCAGGAGGCCATCTCTACCACTGGGCAAGGTGGGTCTGTCTCTCAGGTGACAGATAGTTGGGAAGCAGCCAGGCAGTCCTGAAGAGGGAACGATATTTGCGACAGGACCTGTTCTGGGCCCCTTCAGCTGGGCTACTGCCATCTGGTGTGGTCAGTGTTAAAAAGAGATTCCTCTGCCCATCCTGTAGCCACCATGCATGGCAAGGGGGGGGGGGAAGGACAGCAGGGCACTATGTTGTTCTTTGCTTTGGGAGGCCAAATCTCTTAAACCAACAAGTGGCCAGAGGAATGCAAGCACTGGAGGCAAGCATAGCAATTCCAGAGGAAGGGGATTGTGTGTCCACTGGGGGTAGGGTGGAGGGGCTAATGGATTCAAAGGCCAGCACCTTCCAGGCAAGGTAGCCATTTGCCCAGCACTAGACATGCAGGAGAAAAGTGATGGGGAGCACATGCAGCAGCCTGGCAGAATGAAGCAAGCCTGTAAATCTTTTTCTTGGAGTCACTGAGTCTATAAAAATGGGCAGGCGGCCACGGTGGAGACTGTTTCTGACACTGGGAGAAAAAAAAATCAGACAGAATGAGTGCCAGGAAATCAATCTGGGAATAGAAATGGAGGGATATAAATCACAGTGCCTCCCTCTCCTGGCACCTTCTCATTTTTAGGTGGGCTTAGGTTGATGAAATTAGATTAAAATAAATTTACATATATATCAAGTTTATTATTAAAACCCCATCACATCAGTAAACAAAGTTATTGGTGGAAAGGCCTGTTACTCCGTGCATGGCCGCTCTGGCTGATCAAAAGCAGAATTATTGTCGAGACATCAACCTGTAAGTCTGTTTCTTAGAAGTAATAAATGGTTTAGTGTACAAATGCTATGTTTTATCTGGCTTCCATCTCATAAACCTGCAGCAAATAATACTAAATTATCTACCATCGAGCAGGATTGGTAGCTTGGATCCTCTGCCTTATAGAAAGGGAAAGAAAACAAACCCCATGATTGATGGGGGAAAAAGGAGGGGGAAATCACATTATTTTGAGGTGGGGGTGAGGAACCCCCAACAGCCACAAAAAACAAATTGGGCTATAAAGTTTCTTAATATGTAATAATCATAATAAAAAAGAGATCCCTGGTAGCCTCAGCCATGGCATCCAAAGGCCTGCCCAAGCAGAAAGGGAAATTATTTATTTCATGTGCCTGCCAGCAGAAAGTGTTAGATTCATCAAATTCATAGAAGACAAGGCTTGGACAAGGCTTGGAGACTGCCATAGCTGGAGTCTCCTGGAGCCAGTTCTGTAAGTCAAAACCATCCCTGCCTGCAGTCTTACAATCTAAAAAGAGTGGTACAGAGGGGAAAGGGGTGCAAGGGAAGAAGAAAGGGCAAGCAGCCTTTGGGTTGGGCTGGTGGCACAGCCCTGTGCCTCAAACCATCTCCTGCCTCTTGTCAGGGACAATAATAGAATCACAGAGTTGGAAGTGACTGCAAGGGACATCTAGTCCAGCTTTATTTTACCATGCAGTGATACACAACTAAAACACTCTTGAAAGATGCCCACCCAACTGTTGCTTAAACACCACCACCTTCCCAGGCAGTCCACTCCACTGGACTGCCTCAGCTCAACACTGACATAGCACTGCCCCATTGCATCTACCCTATGGTGTTGCCCCATTACCTCATTAAACTTCTACCTCACCCTCCTAAATGAGTTAATAGGGATACCTCTGCAATCATCACGGAGGAGGAGTTGGGCAGTTCATCAATTGAGGACCCTTTTGCTTCATCCCTTGACCCCAATCTCCCTGTCACATGACCTGGGCTTCTTTTCAAACTGGGCTTAGACTCTAGATTTTTAAATTAAGGAACCTGAACTGTTGCTTCCAAGCCCAGTCTTTAAGACAGTTGAACCTCAACACATTGATATCTGTTTCTATGCTTCTGGTGTTGTGGAAGGTGGGATGTTATTCATGGCAGACTCTTGCCTTGGTTCTTTCCAATGAGGATCAAAAATCTCTAATGTATACAAGAAGAGAACTGCACCCACAGTCAAACTCGCTGATTGTCAAGGTGCACAGTCCAGGCCTCCAGAAAGACTGTGCTTCTCTGACTGATAGAGGGGAGCATAAGATTGATGCCATGACCCCTAAGTACTCCATGTCAGCACTGTTGCTTAGAAAAGCAAATTACCAAGTGTGCATAGCTGTCCTCAGGTTGCCCTCCTTATTGGAGACAACTTGGGTCTTCCAGTCTGATACGCATAATTTAGTGGCTCAGTAGATTACAACAGTGAAGCAGGCAGCAGACTGTAGCAGGAAGGCCATTGCTAATGCTATAAATCTCTATTCTACAAGTCTTACTCAAGATGCACATGGTCCATGATCGAGGATCGCCCATACACTGGACAAGAGTTGTTTCACTCTTTTGTGGATGAGAAGTTGGAACGCAACCAGAAGATGAGGTTGACAGCTAAAAAGGAATATCTCCAGTCAGAACTAGTTTAACTCTTCCTCCAGCTCAGTAAATCAGGCTTCTGGGGACGATCAGCAAGCTTTATTTTAGTAGTCAGAGAGATGCAGCTAATAAAGCTTCTTGGACTGAACTAAAGGCTAAGCGCAAAAACATCAAACATAAGCATGCCAAAAGCATTAGTTCCAACTTACAAAATTGGTGGTCTCAAACATTTCCCCATTCTCAAAACAGCTGGTTCATCTTTGGTTGTTTTTTTTCTTCTTTCTCAGGACATCCTTGCTTAGATGTTCTAACCGTCACAAAAGGCTGATAGCAGCAGCCTAACAAGACCAAAAAAAAAAAAAAAAAAAAAGGGGGGGAACCCTACGCATTCCTTTCACCAAGCATTCAGTGAAAGTCAATTATTTCTCAAGCTGTCTCTTTAAAGCCGCATTAGGCTGTATAGTTAACATAATTAAATTATATAAAATCATCACACATTTAGTCAGCTATATAACCATTAATCAGCAACTATCAGCATATGGTTACCTGCTTGTTCAGCATATATAACCAACCTGCATTCCCCCTCCAGAGTTAATACAAACCAGTTTCCACCCACCATACCAGCTAATAGGAAAAATACATCATATCATCATGAACCTATAGCTATATCTAACCATATATATCAAAAGCTTGTATATGTCAACAATTGTACACAAAGCATCAGATGACCAGGTTTGTATCAAATACATATCAGTTAGTACACCTATCAATCAAGTACATACCAGTTAGCACACCTAATACAAACCCCTTTTTATAATCTTATAAAACAGAACATCTAAGTGAAGCATCACGACATAATATCATACCTTCCAGCTGAAACCATGCGTAGTATAATACCATATATCACAGCTGGATCATACACATTATACATAACATGGTTCCCCAGCACAATAATCATGGCAGGATTAGTCCAATGTTGACAGTCACAGCCTTCCTAACAATTCAGATCAAAGTCATATTAGTTCAAGCTGTTCCCACCTAAATGTATTTCTCATTTCAGATCAATGTCTTTCAACTGTGTGCTATGTAGAAAGCCCTTCCATGTTCCAAAAATTGTTCTAACACAAGGCTATATTCAGATGGCTACAGACAACACTGCAGTATTTTATCTCAGCAAGCAAGGAGGAACATAATCCTGCATACTCCTTCAGCTCACCATCCCAATCTAGGACTGGTGTATCTGCGGGGGCGCATTCCTGTTGGTGATGCACCTGCCAGCTTAGTGATCTCCTCCTGCCATGAATGGAAAAAGAACTCAACCTTCCTTCAATGTCTCTTCTGTCAATGCAGCAAGGGCTGTCTAGGAGATGTGTTTCTTTTTACCTGGGATGGACTTCTGCTATCTGCTTTCCCTCACTTTCTTCTCACCAGTCTTCACAAAGATTGAGAAGGATACAAACGTTATTCTGCTCACCCAGTGGTGACCCCACCAACCACGGTTCCCTAGCCTCAGGCTGTCTGGTGGCTGCTTTCATCATTTTCTGAGACACCTGGATCTCTTTTCCATGTGTCATGGAAGAATGCTCCACCTGGATGTGGCCACTCTCCATCTGACGACTTGGTGAGCCTGCCCTCCCTGGAACTTTTGGATGACATCTGGAAGATAATGTCTGCTGCCTGCAAATAGTCATCCAAATGCTCCCATGAGTTGAAGCCCTTTCTTTCTTTCTTTCTTTCTTTCCTGTGAAGCAAGGGTGTTGCTCCAGATAACTTCTCCCTCAAACAAGTATTTCGCTTCCTTATGTCTCTGTGAGCTAAAAGTCTCTCACATTCTTTAAGGGTCTATCTGGTCACTCTAAGCCACATCTCTGTTTACTCTAAGCCACAAGATTCCCCCTCTTGACCAGGGCACCTGAACATAAAGATCTTTTTGAAGGGCTACATACACTGCCATCCCCATAACTGAGGGCTGCTACCCATGTGGGAGCGTCTCATTAGTCCTCTCCAAACCTGTGGTGTGTCCCTTTGAAGCCATGGCATCCTGTGATCTTCACCTGTTCTCCTGGAAGACAGCCTTTTTCATCACCAATGGTGAAAACTCCCCCCCTTACTTATATTTTCATAGGGACAACGTAATCCTCTCCACAGATGTTTCTTTCATCCCAAAGACAGTTTCCTCCACCCCATGGACATATCTCAATGCAGCTGTTTACATTCGTGTCTCTGTAGAAACTGGATGCTTGGTCCTGAACCAGTGCTGCTTTCGGTAAGGCAGTTCTCTTGTTGGTCCTGGCATGATCCACTGTCCTCACTGAGTTAGCTTGCTATTCTTTCATATCTGTGAGTCACAGAGACCACAAAGAAGAGGTTGCCTATCCATAACTGTGGTTCTTCAAACAGTCATCTTTAAACTTTCACAGGTCCTCCTCCTCCCCTCTCTCTGCTGTATCTCTACTCCAGGACTCCCGCTGGCAGAATTGGGTTTTTGACAGGAACAACAACTTATATCAGTGCAAGTTAGGGAACAGGGTTACTGCCAAAACTCTGCTCTAGAAGCTTTCAAAAATCTCTGAACAGGTACAGAATGACCGCTCAAAGAACTATAGTTACAGCTGGACTACCTGTTATTTTTGTGTGTGACAGTAAAACAAGTGAAGATGCCCTTTCCAGCACTTGCAGCACAATCTGACTCACACTTATTTTGAAGTAAATTTGGTCAGACTCACTTTCTGTAAAGGCTATGTTACAATAAAACCAAAATCACAGGTGGCCTTAGGTGGATTGGGTGCCAAAGGTTAAAAAAGGAGACAGGCGGAGAGCAGCTTTTCAGAGTAGAAAGTTGCACTTCTACTTAAAATCAGTCAGAGCATCCTGCTTTGCAAAAGGTTAGAAGAGACTCCCATGTAGCTCCAGGGCCTCCTGCAGCCTCCCTTCCTCCCTGGCTATTTTTGCTGCCTCCAAAATCCCCAGGTGACTTTCTTTCTGGCCAGAAAAACAAGGGGATGAATTGTCCTCCTGGGAGCCTTCAGGAGAGGCAATTCTCCTTTTAATTAGGTTACATGATTCCCCCCCAAAACTAGGAATTGACTTATGGTTACTTCTGGCTTTGTTTCTCCATTTTCTGGCCTTTCTGGCAGTCTTTGTGGCCCCCAGGAAAAAAATTGCCCCCAGACATATCACAGGTGCCCACTTTAAATTAGAAACCCTTAGAAACCCTGCAGAATGTGTGTTGTTTCACGTTTTTCTGCTCTTTCTCGTCTGACTGTCAGGCCCCCCCAACAATTGTTCTTTCTCCTTGGACTTTTCCTCTAAAGAACCCGCACTTTCTTCTCCCTGTCCCTTCACCATGTAGTACAGGGATAGGCAACCTTTTTGAGTCTGGGGCCAGGTTCCTGTCCCTCAGACAATTGGGGGGCCGAAGCACCAAAAATAAATAAATAAATAAATAAATAAATAAATAAATAAAATTTAAAAATAAAAAATATGCATGCACACTCTCTCAGCCCCAGAAAAGCCATGGCAAAATCCCTGTGGAGATTTTGCCAAGAAAACCCCAAGAACAAGTAATAACAGCAATAATCAATATCATCATGGCGGCAGTGGAGGCAGCGGCGGCATCCGGCCCCCGGTCCTTAGGTTGCCTACCTCTGATGTAGTAGGACAACCCTCTCCCTCCATGTGCATGTGTATGTGTGGCATAGCCTTCTTTCCCTCCCCTAAAATATGTGTTCAGATGCCCTGTAGAGGGAGGCAGATGGTGGAGCTGCCTAGAGGCCCTTTAGAGAGATTAATGAAACAGGTTTAAAATCACCTTTCCTCCTGAGATGCACACGTCTTGGATCTCTCTAGCTACAGGGTTCTAGGTTTCACAGTCAAGGAGCTATCCCACATACAGACAACTTTTTATTATTACATATGCTGTATACTTCTGTTGAAATATTGAGGCCCCTGGAGAGTGGTGGAATCTTCTTTGGAGGTGTTTAAACAAAGGTTGGATGCCTATTCTAACTAAACATTAGGAGGAACTTCTTTGTGTAAGAACTATTTGAAGGTGGAGTAGACTGCTTTAGAGGTTGGTGGACTCTCCTTCTTTGGAGATCTTTAAACTGAGGTTGGATGGGTGCCTCTCATGAGTACCGTACTTTAGTTGTGTCTTCCTGCATGAAAGTACGGGGTTGGACTGGATGACCCTTGAGGTCCCTTCCATCTCTGTGAATCCTACCGTGGGAGAAAGGCAGGATATAAATCTTGGAAATAAACAAATTCTGTCATTTTCTGTTAAAAGAAGGTAGTGGCTCTTCCAGGGGCATCACTTCCTCTTTGTATGGCATTTTTCCTTTCTTCACTTACAGGCGAGGGAGCAAATGCCCTTTCACTTTCCTAAAACTTGATCTAAGGATGTGTGTTTAAATTTCAGGATTCCTTCCCCCATGGTGTGTATGTGCATATGTGGGCTGACTGTGATGGAAGAGAGGGAATGGCAATTTTATTTTATCTCCTTTTGTCGTGATTTGGGACTTCCTATTTCAGCATCTGATTTCCAGGGTGGATTAAGGATAATAAACAGCCTGTTAATGGAGGCCTGAACTAGGAGATGGAGTTTGAACCAGCAGCAAAATTCAATGGCTGGGAGAGGTTAATAACTCTATTACTAGCAGCTCTATTCTTTAGCCATTTGAAGAGCTTGGTATTAGCCCTATCTTACTCCTCTATTAATTGAGCTAATAGAACCTCTGTGACCTGCGCATGGTGCCATTATCTCCAAGTTTGCCAGACGTGGGCTGGAATACTTATCACTGAATATGTATTCCATGGATGCTTTGGTGTCTGTTGGAAGAGAGAATTTGGTTAAAGATCATCCAACTTCAAGTCCTCCGTTCCTTCCCCTCTTAACATTTACCTGCTGCCGTTTGCAGACCAATCGAAAACAATGTGGAGAGGAGGCTACATGACTTAATTAAGGTCCTACCAAGGAAGGGAAGAAAATTTTCAAGCCCATGGTGTTTTGAGAAGTCAGTTGTCTTCTGGGTTTGGGGTCAAAGTAAGATAAAACCCTGGAGCCCCTTTGACTGCCTTGGGTGGCCCTCCGCCAGTGTTTAGGCATTCTGTCACCAGTGATGATAGAAGATTCAGTAACTTCTCTGGGTGCCATTTTGTTCTTTACCTCAGGCAGCAAAATACCCAGATGGTTCTGGATCACACTCCATCTCCAACTCTCCAGCAAGTGTTGATGGGCACTAGGCTCACCACAGTGGCTGTGGGCTCCCCTCAAAAGTGGCAGCCAGGTGTTTGCACCCTCTTTGGTTGGAGAGAGGCAGATGCCTTCAGTCAGGTGAGGCTTCTGGCTCCCTTCCCTTCAAGATGGGAAACCCTCTCCTGGCTGCAGAAGGCAGGACCTTAGTGGCAGGCCTGGCCCAGGTTGGCATAGGGCCTGGAAAGCAGATCCTGAGATTGCCTAGCTAGTTTCCTCTTAAGGTTTCATCTGTGGCAGAATGCCCTAAAGACAAGGAGCCAAAGATCCTTATGTCTGTGAGGAAGGGCTTTCTTACCCACACCCACCCCACCATCTCTCCTTCCCTTCCCATCGTGGACCCTTTGGACTCCTTCCCACCATCCTCTGGAGTCTGGTGGAGGGACTCTTGTTGGAGCAGCAGCCTGGGGCTCTTTGCTTCTGGCCCAAAGAACCAGCCCGACCAGAAGACAGCAAGCCTCTCCTCCTCCTCCACTTCCTCCATGCTTTGAGTTTCCATCCCACCATGAATTTGGATACTTCAGGCCTTGGAAATGGAACAAGAAATAGAGAGATCCACCACACAGCAGAACATGAGGGATTAGGAGAATCAGCATGGCCTGATCTATTAGTCTTGTCAATTAAAGGGGTTTTTTAAAGTTTATTTCTTGTTTGTTCATAGAAAGTCAGAGGCATGAAATAAATGAAAGAATAAAAAAAAAGAAAGAGAAACCCTCCTACAATTTCCTGTTGACATTTGGGTATTTATTTCCATTGTTTGTGGTGATGGGAGGGAGGAAGAGAGACTGGAGAATATTATTATTCTGTGTAAATGTGGAAAGGTCATTCTTGCTCCTTGAAGGGTTAAAACTTAGTTTAAGACATTCTTGTTACTACATCTGCTGTCTGCCTTTTGAGAGCTCTGGAGCAATTACTTTGGAAGCAACCATATCAAAAAGGTACATTATCTCTGAACCCCCGATTGGCAGCAGGCAGCAACTTTGGGAATAAAAGTGCCAAGTGGGATGCTGTTGGTGGAGAGTGGCCTCATCCCAAAGGAGAGATTCCCTGAGACAGTTGGGACTGCCAAGGGTGCAAGGGGTGCCTGCTCAAGAGGCAGAACCAGGTGGCAGGTTCTGTGAGGGAGCTGGAGAAAACTCGCTACCACTTCCCTCACAAGTAGGCCACTTGCACAGGGCATCTGCTTTGGCAAAACCCACCCAGCAAAAGAAGCTTTGGGGTCTCCTTCACAGTGAAGTGGGCCATTGCCAACGCGGCTCAAGACCAACACTTGGGAGCTCCTCAGGGTCAATAGCCTTGGGCAGCTCTCCCAGCCTTTCCCTCTGCAGAGAAGCCCCTGTGCTGGGAGCACTCAGAGTGAGCCTCACTTCTTGACATATTTTTTCACAGCATTTGTAGCTCCTACTACTACCAAAAGGGCTCTCAGGGTGGACTATATGTTGATAAAAACAGGATAACCCTGGACTGATCCTCAAGCTGACACTGTGGGCCAAAGGGGTGCAGAGAGAGAAGAGGAGACACAGCTGCAATATCAAAGTTTGTGAGTGTAGAAATAGGGGATCAACATGGTATAGTGGTTTGAGTGCTGGACTAGGACACTGGGAAACCAGGGTTAGAAGCCCAGCTGGGCGATGGAAACCTACTGAGTGACCTTGGGCAAGTCACACTCTCTCTGAGGAAGGCAAGGGCAAACCTCCTCTGAACAAATTCTGCCAAGAAAACCCTCAGATAGGTTTGCCTTAAAGGTAAAGGTATTCCCCGTTGATAAGGTTGTCAGGTCGTGTCTGACTGTAGGGGGCAGTGCTCATCTCTGTTCCTAAGCCGAAGAGCCAGCATTGTTCGAGACGACTCTGTGATCGTGTGGTCAGCATGATTGCACAGAACACTGTTTACTTTCCCACCAAAGTGGTACCTATTTATCTACTTGCATTTGCATGCTTTTGAACTGCTAGGTTGGCAGAAGCTGGGACTAGTGATAGGAGCTCACCTCATCATGCAGCACCCAGGCCTCAAACTGCCAACCTGCCAGTCTTGCAGTCAACGGAGTCAGTGTCTAAGGTTTAGGGCCTCCATAAATCAGAAATGACTTGAAGGCACACAGCAGCAGCAGGATTTAGAAATATTATTTCTTCTTTTTCTTCTTTTAACTGCCTGGCCACAGTCTGTAAACTTAGAGAAAGCTGTGGATTCAGGTCAAGAGCTGGTTTCTCCCCATCTGGAGAGCCCCACTTTTGCCGGCCTCTTGTTTTGGAGACAGAGGCTACAGGTCTGGTGCTGCCAGGCTTTGCATCACCAAATCCTCCTCCTGCTCCTCTGGCTCCCTGGGTTTCCACTTGGGTCTCTTTGCCAGCCCTCCCTTCCTGAGGAGGGATGTTTTCCCTTGTCGGTGTTTTGTCTGCATTTGCTGCCCCCTCTTTGCCCGAGGCGGAGGGACCTGCCCCCCTCCCAGCAACAACAATTAGCCTTGTAAGACTAATGGAAGGGATCGTGTCTAATTACCTTGCTGAAGGCCCAATTATGCTATTAACATTCCAGGGCTAGAAGCTAACGATCAGGAGAGCCACTCATTTGCATAGCATTAAGTTAATTGAGCTGGAAGCTATAGGGCAGAAAGGGGAGGGGGTGCTAGCCCGGTAGTGTTACAGAGCGGATAAGGATGTCCAGCGCGGAACAATTAATCTGACAGGTTTATTAATTAACGACTATCTGATTACCTGGAAAGAATCCCATTTGGCAGCCCTTTGGACAAGCAAAAAAGGGAGAGAGGAAAGGAGCAGCAGCTCCCTCCCCCACTTCACTTCTTCCCCCATCCTGGGGTGCACCTTGCCATCTCTCAGTCAGGAGGGGGCAGCATCCCACAGTCCCACCTTGTGCTTCCTCACACAAGGAGCCTGGTCCCCAAATTTTGGTGGGCCTTTTCTCATGGGGACCTGAGGCCCCCAGAGTTTGGGAACCAGGCTCCTCCTGCAAGGAGGCCATGGGGCTGTGGGATGCTAGCCCCGTCTTACAGTCTCCCCATCTTACAGGAGGGTGAGATAGAGGGATAGAGCCCCACTCCCCTGCAATTGGCAGAAGCACCTTTCATGAGCAGATCCATCCATCCACAGAAGGCTGGTGATGGATCCAATGTGGTATTGCTGTTGTTGTGGAGGTGACAGTGGTGGAGGTGCTACCTGTGGTGTGCATTGCTGATAGGGTGGCCATGTGCCTTTCTTTACCAAGGGCTTTCTTTTGCCGGAGGGGCTGTTTGCTTCATGTCCAGATAAAGAACTCTAAGGGGAGAGCCAGCCAGGACCTTGAACGTGCTCTTTGGCCGGAAGCCATGGAGCCTCTTGCTGGCGACCACTTTCCTAGCTCTGGCATCATGGGCTGCATTGCCAATCATTCTTCCTAGATTTGCATTGTACATATACACTGACACCTGCCATTTTTATGCACACCTATGCCCTCTTTTTTATGTGATGGGCTTTCTTTCTTTCTTTCTTTCTTTCTTTCTTTCTTTCTTTCTTTCTTTCTTTCTTTCTCTCTCTCTCTCTCTCTCTCTCTTTTGGCAATGTGTAAAAGTCTAACCTGTTTCTCCCTTAAAAAATATTGCCATATGAAGGGGAGGTTCTCACAGGTGCATGAGAATCAAGGGCATCCATATGAGGTATAGGAATTTTTGTGCATAAAGATTCAGGGGATATATAATTCAGGGTTCCTGTGTTGCCCAGCAAGTCTCTGACAAAATGTGAAGGGGAGACCATGTCAGCCAGCTGGAGAACTTGTGGCTACTTCTCTGCTGAGCAGCCTTGTTTCGACTGTAAAAGAAAGGTTGGCTGTCCGAAGACCAGTTTTGGCCTTTAAGAAGCTATCATATATCCTGATTTCCCTTCCTTTTCGAGCATTTCTGACCATAGAATCTCATACAATATGTCTCTCAGCTTATTGGAGTTATCTCTCCTAAAGTCTAGAGTGCATTCCTCTGTATAACAGAGTCCAAACGTTGTCACTCTTATCCAAAGATCCCACTACTTTCACTTCATTGATCAATTCTGTTGTTAGGATCAAGTTCAAAATAGCTGATCCCCTCATTGCCTCCTCCACTTTCTGGAAGATGATTTTTTTTGCAGGACAAGTAAGGAATTTGTTGGAGTTTAGATTAATTGCAGTTTGACCTCCAACAAATATCAGGGAGGTTGAAATCTCCCATTACTACTATCTCTTTCCTTTCTGAAAAGTTGGTCATCTATTCTAGGATTTGGCCATCAGTTCTTTAGTCTGGCTTGAAGATGCATAGTAGACCCCTACAATGATGTCAATGCGGTATCTCTCTCCTTAAATTTTCACTGAAATGCTCTTAAATTAGTTTTCATCCTTTACATCATGGATCTCTTCACAGAGTTACACATCCCTGACATATTACAGTACTCTTCCTTTCCTGTTTGATCTATTCCTTTGGAATAGGGTATACCCCCTCTATTACTATATTCCAATTGTGATTCATCCCACCAGGTTTCAGTGATGCCTGTTAAGTTATATTTGCTTTTCTGTGCTAGAAGTTCATCTTGTTTAACACCATTAACATGCAAACCATTTCCCCTCAAACAAGGGTCCCACAGGTGTTTATACTCCACACCAGGGGTAGGCAACCTTTCCCCTTTAAGGGCCGAGGGACTTCAGCTCCCAGAATCCCAGGAGCTATTGGCCAACATGGCTGAGGTTTCTGGGAGCTGAAGTCCCTCAGCCCTTAAAAGGGAAAGGTTGCCTACCCCTGCTCCACACACTTACATTCCACCTGTCTCTGAAGATGCCAGCCACAGATGCAGACAAAATGTCAGGAATAAATTATTCCAGAGCATGGCCACATAGCCTGAAAAATCCACAGAAAACTATTCATCTTGTTTATTTCCCAAGCTCTGTGAATTAGTGTAGTGACATCTGAGACCATTTCTCTCCAGCTGCTTCCTTATTTTATTCTTACTCTCATGGTTGGTTGGTTGGTTGTACTGTTGGTCAACTTCCTTCTGAATCACTGAAGCTTTGCCTCCCGTATCTCTATCCTTTGTAATACTGTCTCCCTTCCCCTCATAACTTGTAATCCCTCCTGATCAGATTTGTGAATGTCTTAGCAAATGTGTTCTTGTCAACAGCCTTGAAGTGCAGCCTATTTCTTGCCAGAAATCATTTCTCATAAAAGTGCAGATCATGGTACAGTAAGCCAAACCTTTTCCAACTACAACATCTGTGGAGCCAGTTTTTCACTTCCTGTATTCTTCTCTCCCTCCCTAGTCCATGTTTTTCAACAGGAAAGTGATGAAGTCACACCTTGTGCTCCAAGATCTTTCAGCTTTTTACCTAGGCCTATACACCTCTGATGGTCAGGGCCCATCTGGAGTACTGCATTCAGTTTTGGGTATCTCATTTTAAGAAGAACAAAGATAAGTTGGAATAAGTTCAGAGAAGGGCAACAAGGATAATAAGAGATATAGAGGGGGAAAACATATAAGGAGAGCTTGAAGGAGCTGGGCTTGTTTACTTGGTGAAGAGAAGGTGGAGCGGTGACTCTTAAAAAACCTCAAGAGCTGCCACAGGTGGTTGGGCCAAGTCTAATGATCTGAAGTTACAGGAGGGAAGATTTCAATTGAACTTTAGAAGAACTTCTTGACAGTAAGAGTGGTTTGGCATTGGAATCAATTGCCTAGAGATGTCTTCTGGATATCTTCAAAAAGAGGCGGGACAGCTCCCTTCTGGGGATACTATAGCTGGAGATCCTGCATTGAGCAATGGGGACTCTGAATCGGAAGGGGAACTACAAGAAGAACTACTCATATTGACCCCGCAGCCTCTTCTTTTAGCCAGCTGGAACAGGCTTAGGGTCATGCCACTGGATCCCTTACACACTGGGACCTTGGGACTTTAGCTACCGAGGCAGATGGTGAGGCCCAGGAAGAAGAGGACGATCCTTCAATCTTACCTGGGCTTGGTCTACAATCCTGTCTCCCATTGATACCTGTTGCCTGTGGATCCAGAGACTCTTCGATCCCTTACTGTGGCACCATCTACATCTCACACCAATACTGTGCAGGCAGAAGTACATAGACCTGCTTCATCCGAGCTGCCGACTCCTCCACCTCAATGGCAGTCACTTCAACAGAGGCTGCTATTGGATTCTCCCCAAGAGTCTTGGTCCCGTTCGCCATCGCCTCAGTCCCATGGATCTCGGTGTTCTCCGTGCTCTCATTGGTCGCTCTCATCTCGCTCGCAGTCCCCTGAGTCTGACCATTGATCTTCCCTCCTAGTGGAACATCTCCCAGCTTCCCCAACTGACGACAGGAAATTCTTCGCAGACCAAGTTGTTCAAATGGGGAATGCCTTGGAGATTGAGGTCGTGAGAACCGCCGCCGCCGCCCTGGATGCAATTGAGAGGAGAGTCCAGAGCAAAGTCCCCATGCCTCCTGCCTTGGGCTTCTTGCCTTCCCTCCAGAAGATTGCCCAACGCTCTTGGGCTACACTTGCAATTATACCTTCTATGTCACGGAAATTCAAAATCTATACAGGATTGCTCCATCACAGGCATTGTGGCTCTTCAAGGATCCCAAGCCCAACTGTGCCATCATAGAAGGTGCTCAAACACTGTCCACCCTGATAACCTCTACATCGCCAGTGGACAGAGATAGCAAAAAAATTGAAGGGTTCACAAAAAAAAATTACACCTCTGCTGTCCTGGATATGAAGGTAGCATGGGTGCATACCAGCAGCACCTGATGGAACACCTACTACCTCTGCTGGATGACCTTCCTGAGGACAAGAAACCATTGGCGCTGGCTCTTCAGGCCGAGGCCCACTCCATCGGGGGCCAACAGATTATTTTGGTATGCCACTCAACCAATTGTGTGGCCAAGCTGATTTCTAGTTTGGTGGTGCTGAGGAGGTATGTGTGGCTCAGGTCCTCGGATCTGACCCCGCATGCTAAAAATATGATAGAGGACATGCCAATTGATGGCTCCAGCTTATTCAACAAGAACATGGATGAGCGTCTTAACTTCCACTATCGTATGAAAACAGCAGCGAGGCAGCACGGTATGTCCTCCTTTTCCCAACCCCAGCGTCGTCAATTTGGAGGTCATCATCCATGGTACCCGGCCCAACAACATAGGCCCTACTATCCTCAAGAAAGGCAATTCCAGTCAGACCAGGCCAGGCAATGACATCCATCTCAATCGTCTTCCTCTTCTGGTCACCACCAGCCCTCACAACCATGGTACCGCCAGGGATACTTGTGAAAAGGACACTGATCGTCCTAAGAAAGCATTATGAGGCGTAGCCACGCACTCCATCTTCCAAACCTTTGGGGATAGATTGAGACCGTTCCTTAACACCTGGTCTCAGATAATTTCGGACTCCTGGGTACTTAGCATTATTGCCAATGGCTATGCCCTCGAGTTCACTGAGCTCTCTACCATCGGGGCCTTTATCTCCACCCACCCCTCCGACACCCTACTTGATGAAGTACGCACTCTCTTGACCAAGGGTGTTGTCAAGCCTATAGACCCTGTTAATTTCCACTACTGTTTCTTCTCTCGATACTTCATGGTACCGAAGAAGGATTCAGGACTGCGTCCCATCCTAGACCTTCGCCAGCTAAACAAACATATGGCCTGTCAGCGTTTCCGTATGGTAACCCTTGCATCTATTCAACCATTGCTGCAGGAGGACCATTGGCTGGCGACCCTTAATCTCAAGGATGCCTACTTCCACATTGGGATTTGAGAGGATCACAGGAGGTTTCTGACCTTCGCCATGGGACATTGAGCATTTCAGTATAGAGTTCTCTCCTTCAGACTCTCTACGGGCCTGAGGGTGTTTGTGAAGTGCATGGCCCAAATTGTGGCTTACCTCTACCAGCATGCGATCTCGGTCTTCCCGTATCTCGATGACTTGCTCTTGGTCGCCCTGCCCTGGGAACAGCTCATTGAGAACATCGACTTCACTCTCTCCCTCCTGCGGTCCCTGGGCCTCATGATCAACATGGAAAAATCCAACCTCACCACGACCAAAAGAATCAAATTCATTGGATCCATCTTGGACTTGGAACGCTCAATAGCATACCTTCCTACAGACAAGTTCCTGGCCTTAAGGATGGCGATAAAAGACTGCTTGTCGTCAAGGCTCACACCATCCAAACAGCCTTGGCCTCAATGACTTATGTGACCCCATCTAAGGCCGCTACAATCCTGGTTCCTCTCGGTGTTTGATCCCACACATGATCTACCCTCACACTAGCTCACAGTTCTGAGGGCGGTATCCTGATCCTTGCGTTGGTGGCTCGATCCCGACAACGTCTGTGTGGGGATGCCCTTTCTACCCCCCAGCTGCAATTCTCCTTGATGACGGACGCATCAATGGAAGGATGAGGTGCTCACACCCTCGACTTCATCATCAAAGACCATTGGCTTTCTCAGGGACGACAGCTCCATATCAATGAGCTTGAGATGCTAGCAGTGGAAAAGACCCTCCATGCCTTTGAGTCTCTTCTTCTGACCAAAGTGGTTCTGCTGTCAACAAACAATACCATGGTCATGTATTACATAAACAAGCAAGGAGGGACCAGATCCCCAACTCTTCTCGAGACCACCTTACGGATTTAGAACTGATGCATCCTGAGGGGCATTAATTACCCTTCAAGCAATCCACCTCCCTGAAGAGGAGAATGAGCTTGCGGACCAGCTCAGTAGATCCTCGAGCTCATGCCACGAGTGACACTTCCAACCCAAGATGGTTGCCCACCTTTTCCATCTGTGGGGAGTGCCCGAGATTGATCTCTTTGCCTCTCATCTAAACAAACAGTGCTCCCAATTTTGTTCCAGGTTCAAGGCCCCAGACTCTTGAGGGGACGCATTTCTATTCCATTGGTCGGGGAACCTGACCTACATCTTTCTATCCTTCCCCCTCATTACGAGGGTGACAGCCAAGATAAGAACGGATCTTGCCGACGCCATCCTCATCACTCCCTGATGGCCGTGGCAACCATAGTTCGCCCCGCTCTTGCACCTATCCCGGAGGGAGTTTCTCCATCTTGAGCCATGTCCCAACCTGCTCTTTCTCCATGAAGGGCGGGTTCATCATCCAGACATCAACAACCTGCCGTTGGTAGCGTGGAGGATCTGGCCTTGAGCGCCCTCCCAGATTCGGTAAGGGTTGTAATCCAAGCTGCTCTGAAACTAGTTACTCAGAAATCCTACGCTCTTAAATGGGGCAAATTCCTGGACTTCCCTGTGACCAAAGATCTTTCTCCGTCTCGTATCTCAGTACTGAAGGTTCTGGAGTTCCTAATGAGCCTTGCCGACTCTGGGCTTGGACTGACATCTATTAAGTGCTACTTATCAGCCATTTACTCTCATTACCAATTTCAGGACAGACCATCCTTCTTTAAAGAACCCTTGGCCTAGCCAACCTACATCCTCCTGCTTCAGTACTGACACCAGCTTGGAGCCTCAATCTGGTTCTCTCAAGCCTTTCATCTAAACTCTTTGAACCAATGGCCACCATGGACTTAAGACTGCTGTCCTGGAAAACAGCCTTCTTGGTGGCCATCACTTCAGCTCATTGTGCGAGTGAGTTGTGTGCTCTGCGGATGGACCAACGTTTTCTCCATTTCCTCCATTTACACAGATATAAGGTTGTTCCCCACCCTGACATTACCTTTTTGCCAAAGGTGGTATCGGCATTTCACATGAACCAGGACATTGTGCTGCCCACCCCAAACTCGACCACTGATACCAAGCACTGGCTACATACACTTGATGTTCGACGGGCACTTGCCTTCTACTTGGACTGAAAGTCAGGCTCAAGGCATTCCAAACACTTGTCTGTTTGCTATTTGGAGGCTAAAAAGGGGCATCCTGTATCAACTCAGAGGTTTTCCAAATAGGTGGCCAATACTATCCACCTCTGTTACGAACTAACAGGAAGTGACCCTCCAGCCAGGGTGCGGGTGCATTCAACCAGGGCGGTAGCTACATCCTCTGCATTTTTGATAGGGGTGCCCCTGGAGGATGTGTGCAAGGCTGCCATCTGGTCTCAACCTTTGACCTTTATTAAACATTATAGACTGGACTCTAGAGCCAGATGAGATGCAGCCTTTGGGAAAGCAATATTGTTTTCCAGTTTACACTAAGGTGATTATGTTTCTCTTTATAAGAAACCAAGAATAACTAAGACAAATGCTCATGAAAGCTAAAGTTTATTGTTGTTAATAAATACTACTTGTTTCAATTTAAATTGGTTTCAGGACATTCCCTCCTCCACTGACTCAAACTTGCCAGTCTAACCCATTTGTGTGATTCGCAGAGACCACGAAGAAGAAGGACAGATTGCTTACCTGTAACAGTATTTGTTCGAATGGTCATCTGCAAATTCACACAAATCCCACCGATCCTCCCCTCAGTCATGTCCTGCTCACTACTAAATTCCTGCTGTCGCTTCTTGGCAGCTTACATTTTGGAACTGAGAAAGATCGGGATTGCTAGGGGGCTTTACAGGGATGGGCAGAGCTGCCAAAAATTTGCAACTAAAGTTCTGCCTAGCAATTCCAGAAGTTTCCGAAGTTGCTGTGCATGTGCAGCTATAACCCATTTGTGAGAATTCGCAGATGACCACTGGAAGAAATACTGTTACAGGTAAGCAACCTGTCCTTCCCACTTGCATCAGAAGAAAGAGGTAATGGTTCGCAGGCTTAACAAGTCTTGTCAGGCTCTCCATTACATTTTGGATCCTTGCCACAGAGGGACAATACATCTTTCAAGATACCTTGTCTAGCCGGCATACCACTGCTTCTTTTACCCTCAGGAGGGAATCACCTGCAACTACTACCTGTCTTCTGTGCCTTTGGGAATTGGTGGGAGCACTGCCCTACAAAGCAGAATCATAGAATCCTAGAGTTGGAAGAGACCCCAAGGGCCATTCAATCCAACCCCCTTCAGCCATGTAGGAAGACACAAACAAAGCCCTCCCTGTGACAGATGGCCACCCAGCCTCTATTTAAAGACCTCCAAAGAAGGAGACTCCAATGTCCAAAGCATATTCCACTGTCAAACAGCTCTTTCCATGAGGAAGTTCTTCCTATGTAACTTCCATGCTTTCTGAGGACTGATATTGTTCCCCCTCCTGTTGTGCCTTGCCATCTTCACTCAAGCAGGGAACTTGGAATCGGGTTTTTAGTTCCATATGGACAGCATGTTTTCTGATGAATCAGCTTCTGTGCGTTACATTCTTTCAAGTGTCTTCCTGTATGTGACAATTGTTGTTCTTCCTAGTGGCATTCCCTGTGTGTTTGTCTTTCATGAGAGTCTTTTCTGCTGTGTTCAGAAGAGCTCCTCTTTGCTAAAGTGTAGTGTTGATATGTGGGCCTCAAGCTTTTCTTCCAGCAGGAACTTTTCTTCCTGCAGGGCCACCAGCTTGCACTTGCTGCAGATATACCCCCTACATCCTCAAGTAAGAAAGCAAACATAGCTCTGCAATTGCAGGTCAGTGCAGCAGCTTTCTTGCCATTTATGATCAGTTTGGATGAAAAGCAGGTGGTGGCACAGCCCCTGCAAAAATCTCTGTTTGCCCTGCTTATTCTAAGTCTTCCACTACTCCCACAACTGAAGTGCCTGTCTGCTTTTTCCTATTTGCCTATAAAAGATCAAGCATCCTCTGCTCTCTGGACCAGCAGGGCTGGCCCTCTCCCTCATGCCACCCTCAAAGTGGCTCCTCCAAAGGGGTGGCTTGCCCTTTGATGTCACCCCCTGGCGATAGCCCCAGCAGGAGTCCCAGTGATAAAGCCCACAGGAAGCTTCTAGCATGGGTCCCAGACCTGAAAGGACACCTTCTCATGTAGTGGCGGTGGTGGCACATAGCTGAATTCCCTTGGACGTACCAGTTTTATATCCTGACCTGCTAGCTAAGGAATTGTATTTTAACTTTTTTAAATCTCCAGGCTTTTAGGTCTATCTTGTTTTAACTACAATACATCTTTCTCTAGAGAAAGGCAGAACATAAATGGGTGGCTTTGGAAGAAAAGTAGGGTATAAAACAAAAAAACCACATCCTGCCTGACTCCTGGAGTGATGACAGTGAAGGTCGCTGGCCTTAGCTCTGAGGAAAGATCCAAGAAGGAATGGGCCATATACACACAGGGAATCTTCAGCACAGTCAGTAATATGTCTCTGGGTGGCCCTGCATCCTCCTCAACTCTGCAGCTCTTGCCACCATTTCTCTCTAGGTAAAGGCTCCTTTTATGCGCTGTGCTGTTTTTGCAAGCAGATAGGGACAGCCCTGCATCCCTTGATTATTGTAAATCCAAACAAAAATCAGGATCTGGTCAGAGGCACTGGTTCCATGTAACAGGTGCAGAAAACTCGCAGGTTCCAAGCAAGGACCTCCTTGAACTGTGCTGTGTTTGAGTTAACACCACCAGGCCTTGCAGCACTCTTTGGATGAAAGGAAACAGGCCTTGTCTTCACAACGGAATTCTTTTGTAAGGAGTTCTGAGGCTGAGCAAAGAGAGAGGAATGCCTCCTCAAGTGGAGGTTTGCTAGATCAAGAATGATGTTTTTTAATTCAGACTTGTATGCAGAGTGCTCGTAAAACCTTGATCGTGATGGAGGGCTCCATAAACATTGGGGGGCTGTAAATATTTCTCTGGGAAATGACTTTGTGAAACATTTAGTTGTTGTGTAATAAGCAGATCAGAGAAAATCAGGTGACTGGGGCTCTTGGGATAGTAATTTGATGGGCTGGAGAGATATATGTGGAAGCCTGAAGAGTGCAGATGAGAGAAGAGGATTTTTCTTTTAATACAGCTAACATATTGCATTCCAGAAAACAGGCGCATGTACACATACACACACACACACACACACAAACATCTCTCTGCATCTCTTGCATTTCCATCAGTTGTGCTGACTTTCAGGGAATGTTTGCTATGACTGAGAACTAGACAGGTCAAGGGTCTATAAAAGGCTCATATTTGGACAATCAGTCTAGAACCCAGCATGCTCAGCTGTCTTTGGAAAAACAGGGTTGAAAATACCACACTCCCCCAAACACCCAAACCTTCTCAAGCAAGCCATGAGCAAGTCAGCCATGGTGAAGCTGCAAAAGGAGGCTCTTCTCTTTCAGCCAGGGCCAAATGGCTTGGTTGAATAAACAAAACAATGCGTTTGTCCTTTTGTCATCTCTTTTTGGGGGGCTGGTAGCACTTGGGACTTCCTGTTTTGGCAACTGGGCCTGGATAAGGAATGCAGGAAGTTACCTAACACAGGGACAGATCACTTTCACCCTGTGGACATTATGGACAACAGCTCCCATCATCCCCAGCCAGCATAATCATTCCTACCCTGGGTTACTTTGCCACTGACCATGATGACTGTGAATTATAAGAGATGTAGTCCAAACAAATCTTCACAATGACAACCCAGTGTACACCAGGAATGAGCAACTTGTTACCTAATGTCATGCCCTGCCTGGACGAGGACTTGGACGACGAGCCAGAACTTCCTCTGGATTCTGAGCCTACAGTGGAAGAGCCCCAGCCTGGCTCTAGCAGCCCTGCTTTGCCAACTCCCGTGGAGCCTCCAGCAGAGCCTATGGCGTCTCAGGAGATTGACCCGCAGCCAAGCCTCCTGACGACAGAACCGTCAGACATGGAGGAGGATCGAGGGACTGTGCCTACCTTTAGTCAGCGTTGGGCAGAAAGGGCAAGCCTTCAGCGCTCAAGGAGGCTTTATGAAAAATTCTGAGGCAATCAAGGTGATCAGCCCCAGCTGAGGTCCGGCAGCTCGTCATTTAAGCAGGTGTGGAAACGCTGCCTCAGTGCCAGAGATTATCTGAGCTTCCTGGTGAAAGCCTCTGTCTCTCCTTGTTCCTTGGCCTGAATGCTTGACTCTTGGCTTATCGTGGACTACCGGAACCCTCAACCCTTGGACCGCTAACTACGCTTGGACTTTTGGAACCCTTGACCTTTGGACTGTCTTGTCTCTCTGCTTTGCTGGAACCCTCAACCTTCGGACCGTGTTTGACCTTTCACTGGCTGACCCTTTGGATTGGTAACTAGGACTTGGTTTGGGACTTTCCTTGGCCTTGGCTATTGGCCCTTCGGCTGGCTTTCCAGGACACCTAAAATAATAGAATCATAGAATTTTAGAGTTGGAAGAGCCCTATGGGCCATTGGGTCCAACCCCCTACTCAATGCTAGATCGCTAGAGCAATGGTTCTTAACCTTTTGTTTACCATTGTTGCCATGGACACCCAAGACCTAAAAAAATGTAAAACCCTAAAGTGCATCAAATACTGTACTCACTATGCACCTTGACTTGGGATGGCTGGGGTTGCCTTTTGCACTACGTGTGCTCCAGCTGAAGGAGAAAAAGGAGATGGGACAGAGAAGAAGGCAGGGAGGCCAAGTGACCCCCCCC
>CM034713.1:947464-958106 GCA_020142125.1 Phrynosoma platyrhinos
GGGGGGAGGAAGGATGGCCGAGAGAGAGCTATGATCAGAGTTCAGACTGACTGTGGAGTCAGGATGCACTCTCAAGATAGCACATGGAGTCTAGAAATCCAAGGGTTCTTACAGGAAATTTCTGCCTTCTGGCTATTGACTAAATGGCTTGACTGAAGCCAGAACAAAGGTGTTGATAGCCTTAGTTAGGTGTGAGGATAGTCTAAACTAACAATGCATTTGGTTTCGGAACTATCAAGGAAGGGAGGCTAGAGAAAAGGGTGCAGTCAAATCTGATCACTGCCCTATTAAGTGTGAGACTCAAAACAAACAAGCACTATTATGTGTCTTTTCCAGTATAATGGTTTTTCCCTTTTAGCAACTCCCAAACCTGTCTGGTAGGGAATTTTCCAGTATTTCTGGGCAGATCTCTCAGTGCCCACATGACCTGCCATCTAGGGGATTATGGCTGACGTTCCTCAGAGGTCAGTTTGGGTCGTAGAGGGAACTCCACATGTGTCCAAAATTTTATGAAAAAACCACATATGCTAACAAATAGCAGAACACTCTGCCTCAGAGCATGGAGTCTTCTTTAGAAGTTTTTAAACAAAGGTTGGATGGCCATCTGTTGGGGGTGCTTTGATTGTGTATTCCTGCATGGTAGAATGGTAGAATAGCCGGCCCTTGTGGTCTCTTCCAACTTTATGATTCTATGACTCTATTATTCAACAGGCAGGCAACCTTTTATCTTCTACCCATTCTTGGGTCTTTGCACCATTGGCCCAATTCCCTCTGTATAATTACGTTTATTGTTCCCAGTCCTTGGTGTCACTGCTCTCTGGAATTTTGTCTCTCCCTTCTTCCCATATAACTCAGTTTAAAACTCTCCTGATCAGATTTTTTTTTTTTTGTGAAACTCCTATCAAATGTATTTTTAAAACTGCTGTGGGGCACAACTCATTTCTTGCAAGAAGTCTTTCTTCATGAAAGCACAGAACAGATCTTCCTTGATGGCACCACCTGCACAGCCACCCTTATTTGTAGGATTCTTCTCCCTCTTCCTGGATCAGTCCTTCAACATGAAGGAGCAATGAAATAACCTGTGTCCCAAGGACCCTTGCAATACATTCAGCAGTATCATGTTCCTACGTGGATCTGAAGGAAGGGGTAACAGTCAGTGGGCTTGATGAGTCTTGTCACCGATCTTCACCTCTGGGAGATGTCTCTTGAGCTACCTTATCAGATTTGCACCCCACAACTTCTGTTCTTCGTAACAGGGACTCATCTACCACCACCATAAGTCTCTGAGAATTGGCAGGAGCTCTTCCATCCACAGAACCACCACCACCACCACCCAACTTCAGAGGTATGAAGCTCTTGTCCCTGTCGCTGTGCCTCATAATCAGTGTGTGTGTGTGCTTGGAATCAGTTCCTTGTATAATAGTTTGGATAGTTCTGCTTCTGTGTGTCACATTCTTCCAATTCTCTGCCCCAAATCATAGAATTACAGAGTTAGAAGGTGGTGGCTGTTGTATCATCTGGGGCTGCAGATGGAGTGCTGGTGGTGACAGTGGGACTGTCGCCAGCGGCTGCCTGCTTGCCTATCCTGCCAGAGAAGGTTGTTGGCCTTGGTGTTCAGGAGGCCTGTCTGTCACTGCCTAGCCTCTTCCCTCTCTCTCTTGACAGTAGCACCTGCATCAGGCCCCACAACATATTCACTTCCTCTTGAAGTTTGGCTTTGTGTTCTTCCTTCTACAAGTTTTGCATGGGACAGTAGACACACACATTCCTCTTCAACAGCCTTCCCACCCTCTGCCATTCCCCGAGAGGCTGGGGCACTTGCTGGTACGAGCAAGATGGTTCAGCCATTGACAGGGTAGCCAACAACCAGTTTTCAGGGAATGCTAGCATCTCCAGTAGGTGCCCTGGTACCTTTACCTGGTCCCAAATCTGCTGGTTCCAGTCACTCCTTCATCCAGTTCTGTTTCCCTTTCTGAGTGTTGGTGACTGAACATTCTTTATTAGTTGCAGGATTTTGAGTTTTAACATCCTCCTGGAAATGCATTTTGAATCACTTGAGGACCAAAAGGAAGCCTGAGAATCTGTCATGACAGGATTGCTTCAGTTCAGAAATTCCAGCTTCAGGCGTAAACTAGAAAACTTTATTTAGAAAACCAAAGATGTTTCCAGTAGATTTATGTTGTCAGGACTGAGAAGCCAGCATTAACTCAGTATAATTAAAGCATCCAGTAATTCACATTTTATGTGGTCAGACACCCCATTCACCCATAAAACCAAAGAAGCTCACTTTTCCCAGGGTCACCCCTCCTTTCACCCTGGACCATCTGTTCTCCTGAGATTGACCTAGTAGTCTCTCCTTCCCTCATATCTGCATATTGACCTCAAAAGGAATGTGTGCAACAAGTGCCTTAGCAATTAACTTATAACCACTTTTCCCCTCATCCAGTATTAATGCAATGTAATATGTTGCAAGCAAGCAAAGCGAGTTGCTGTTAACTATACAGGCAAACCAAAGGACACTGAGGGAACCATCCTGACACTTTCCCTCTCAACAGACATACAAAAGGCAGACAAGTCTATAAATGTTGCTTTCCTCCTTCTTGCTAATTTTAATACATGCTGATCAGAAACAAATGGTCATAAATATTCTCTCCTATCCCTAATTATTCTCTCATGGACTGCAGCAAAGGCAGTCTAGGAACCTCTGGCAAGCCAGTAGTGACCAGTACTGGTCCATGGAAGCTTATTTCCCTTCTCTCCTTCTCTTTCTCTCTCTCTTGCCCCTGGAGAAGGTTTGGGTCAGCTGAGGAGGGCTTGGTGTGATCAATTATGCTCTGTTTTAAACTAGGGACAGTCAGTGGGAGCCTTGCTTCAAAATAATAATAAAACAACAAGGACAGAGTGCCGAGCAGGCAAAACAGGCTGAGGGCAGCTGGTCCCTGTGTGCCAAAGGGAAGATGAATTGGTTCTTTTAGCAAAAAAGGGAGACAAGATGAATGGCTTTCTATTTTCAAAACTTGCAGCTTCACCATAAAAGGAAGTTAAGATGATACATTTGAAATGGGTTCAGATTGCCTAGTTCCCATCTCCTGGCCGAGCACAAAAGATCTTTTCCATCTGTACCAAGGCTGGAACCAAGATCCATTTGGGCCTGAATATCCTGGCCAGACCCACCACTGACACAAGTCCTATTTCTTCTGGTGCTCTGAGGGAGGCCTAGCACCATGGAATCACTGCTTTGAATTTGCTTCAGTTCCCCACAGTCCCCCACAACACCCGCACACTGGGCTTCTCCAGAGCATTGCAGGCGAGTTAAAAGTTGGCCCCCATCACCAGGTGGGAGGCTCTGCTGCCCAGGTGCTTATCTGGCTTGGAGAACCCAGCTGTGGAGGGGCTCTAGGGACTAACTCAGGGCTAAACAAGCCTGGGCTTGGCCCTGACCTGCTCTGAGGTATTTATGGCCAATGGTTGTCACCCCTGTCTTGGTCCAGAAACAAACCAGGGGAGACAATGGTGCTGGGGTGCTGTTCCAAGAGAGGTACATGAAGTGGGGAGCCCAAAATCCTTGAGTTACTCAGAAGTCAAATTCTATAGTGAAAGTATCCCATGCCCTTGTGGGGACAAGAAACCCCCCCCTCTGTTATTTGGGGGAGAGCATATACAGCTCTCCAAATTCCCCTAACCTAGGACAGTTGTCCACCCCTGAATTCAATGGTCATCCTCAGTTTTTCTGATCCTGTTTCCCCCTTGGAAAGTCTCCCAATGACCTCCATACCTCTAGCTGTGCCATAATCACTGCCCCAAAGTCTTCTGCTTTAGCCAAACTGCCCATTTCCTCCTTCAATCTGCCCCTATTCTTCTCTTAACCTTTTCTTATGGATTCCCATTTCTGTGATGCCTTTGGTAGAAGGAGCACCACAGACATGGGCTTTGCACTCAGTTTCCATGTGACAGATGCAAGAGCAGCATGGTCCTGATGTTTCCAGAGTGGTTGCAGGAGGACCCATGAAAGGAGACAGCCCACCCTCCCACGTGGTCCAGGTGCTGAGCTGGTTGCCATGGTGGCCCTGGTCCAGGAAGAGCAGGAGAGGGTCTTGAATCAGTGCCTCTGCCTCAGACCTGGCACCTTCTTCAGCTCCATAGCAGCTGGAGTGGCAAATAGGCTGAAGCCAGAGGCTCCTTTTCAACCTCAGCTAACAAAGGAACTGGGATGAAAGGCTGCCACTAGATTACCCGCTCAGACTGTGCCAGGGCTGGGAAATCTGCCTCTGCCTCACAGCTGTTGGATTCCAGCTCCCAGAAGCCCCAGGCAGCCTGGCCTGTGGGGAGGAATGATGGGCTTAATAGTCCATCAACAGGTGACCCAACTCAAGACTAAATGACGGGTGCAGCCCCACTCTGATGGGCTTTGACTGAGATCCTTTTTTTTAGGATATCAAAAATATCCATGGGTGGGGTTGTTATGCAATTCCTACACTGAATGCCAATCTAGCAGAATGTGTGTGGATCAATGGCCACTGCGCATGGCTAACAACCCATTGTACAGCTGCTGTGTATGATGCACAAGCAATGCACAGAGGCTGTGGCAGGAATTCACTTAGAAACATGCACATGTGTAAGTCATGCAGTGCTTCAGGGCCAAAATATCACCATTGCCCAATGGCCATGTTCTGCTGATACTGCCAGAAGTGGAGTTGCACAGACAGCATGAATGTTGTGCATGGTGCATTGACACTACACATTGTGGTTGTGCATCCTATACTTTACCCCATGTTTGTGCCTTGTGCTTTTTGTAGTGGCACATTAATATTTGTTGCATAATGTTGCTATTTTGTTGTATGACACTCATGTAGCATATCTCCACACGTGGGTATTTACACTACGCTAAAATGGATGCTGGCTATGACCATTGCATATTGTCAAAACAACCACAACCACAACAGCCCCTGCATGCTTAGCACAGCATATCCCTGTTTTAGGAACCAGAACCTGGCAACCTCTGGAGGGCCACAGATGCCCCATCCATCCTGCAACAGTCAGAGGCACCAGGGGAAGCTGTACAACAAAAGGATTTCGAGGCCTGAGAATTTAATTCCAGTTGCTGCATTGCTGTTTGGAGCCATTGCAATGGAGCATTGGACCTGGACTTTGGGAGTCCAGGGTTCAAATTGTTACTCAGCCAAGGAGACCAACTGCGGGACCTTGAGCAAGTCACACTCTCTCCGCCTCTCACTCTCCCATTCTTGCTATACTGTGTTTGCTCTTGTTCTTAAAGTCTTCTCCTGTATTTGACAATACAATGCTCTATTTGCTTAGAATATTTTGTTTAACTTGCTGGAAGTTTTTTTTAAAGACAGGTTGCAATTTAAGAATAGGAATGAACATCCCCCTCCCACCCCAGCTGTTTAATCCCCCCTCCAGGGTTCCCCAAGCCCAAAGGATCGGTTCCCAGGGAGGCAATTGTGTGCTTTCAACTAGCTAGGAAAAGGCTTCACTTGGTTGTGGCATTTTAGGCAATGATCACATCTGTGGAAAGAAGGAAGGAAGGAAAGAAGAAAAGGAAGGAGGCAAGGAAGGAAAGAAGGCTCACCTCCATTCGCTTTCTGTAACACAATTTCCCCCTTCCCTCCCCTTCGCCTGTCTTTAATGCTGACACCAGACTGAATAATAAGATGCATCTCCTCTTTAAAAAAAAGAAAAAGAGAGAGAGATAGACAGGATTTCCAATAAGGTGCTTCCTTCCAAGGTTCATTTTCCTGGCAGCTTTTTAAGTGTAGTGGATGCTTTTTGTGTGTGGCTCTTCCATCTCAGCTTCACACTACATCACCCGCCCCTTTTCCTCACGTTAGCAGCTGTGAGTTGTGACAAGGATTCTTGATCCACTGGGTTATCATCCTTTTCCCTTTTGTTTTGTTTATTTTGGAATATAATGGGGGAGCCGTATCAATTATCAAGGCTGTATAAGCAGGCACCCGCCCCTCACCCTGCTGCCTTTCCCTTCCTCTGCTGGAATATTCATCTCCAGACACACATCAGCACCAGTTACCCATTCTGACAATCATGTTTCCATACGGTTGTTGGGCAACGGAAACAAAGCAGAAACAAAATGTTTGGAGTGTAAGGGATAAAAGACTGTTGAAAACTCTTATATTCTCCTGCTGTCTTTGGCATCATTGAGATCTTCAGCTTTTTTAAAATGCCAGGTTATTTTTTACTTTAATTTTTGTTTTAAAAAAAACAACATAGACCTCCAATGTGAATGGAAGTCATTATCTCTAAACATTTGAAGAGCAAGCAGGATGATTTTCATAAGTTTTAAGTTGTACAAAGGAGCCTCGTTGTCACCTGTTCAGCGCGTGCCACAGTAAAACCTCTGGCTTTCATCTGATCTGATCCTCCCCAGTAAATGTAAAATGTTCTCTTTGGTGAATGTCTAAAGCTTACACTCACCGGTTTGGGAGGCACACATGCCAAAACAAAATAATGTAACACCAAATAACATAATACAGAGAATGCTGCGCAACATAGCTTTGAAAGCAGCCCAGAGAGAATCCACGTGCTGAGGAAGAAAGCCTGCAAAACAAAGGCTCCCATACCAGTTGATTTCCATTAATTTGGAATGGATATTTAAAAACATCGGTTGCATCCTGTTATCCCTCAGTGCTTTCTCTCATCCAGCCACTTGTCCAGCTGAACTACCCACAGCTCTCTCCTGACCCCTGAAATGACTTCTTTTTGCCCCTTTTCCTCTCAATGCCCCACAGGCCTGGAAACCTTATCTGCATGTGTTCTCCTGAGTCCCTCCTCAGAACTCGCCATTTCCTAGAAGCCTTGGAATCACTCTACTTGCCAGTCTTCCCTTCACCAACCTGGTACCTTCCAAATGTGTCAGACTACAATTGCCATCGTGCTGGCTAGGGGATGAAGGCAGTTGTGGATGGACAGGGCTGGAGGGCAGCCAGTTTGAGTAGGAAGCTTGCCCACAGCCCTTATATTCCCATTGATGGAATTAAGCACATTATTTTCTCCCTGTTTCCATTGTCTTCTTCCACTGATGTTCCCCTGTGACTCTTTTGAGACAGTCTCCTGAGGGTGCCATCTGCCGCTGTAGGTGGTTTCTTGTTCATTTTCTTTTTCTTCAGCATGTTGTGGCATGCTGTCCCCAACTTTGTAAAAAACAACATTCCTCACACATAGTGCAACAATGCCTGTGTATGATCCTAATAGGGTTGTGCAGGGCCTTAAACCCCACAGTCTGGTGCTGCTTGATGATGCCCACTGGCACTGGATAAGACCACCAACAGCCTATGCTGCCTAGGGCCCTGAAAGCTGGCACTACCCCTGGAGTTGACTGGGAGAGCACACATTTGGCATCCAGAAGGTCTTAGTCCCCAATATCTCCAGTTGTAAGGGGCCAGTTATCAGTTGTAACTGGTTGGAGCTTCTGCCAGTCAAGGTAAACAGTGCTGTGCTATATGAACAAATAGTGCTGCCCAGGTAAAGAAGACTCAATGTACTGTTAATCCAAACCTTAATATAGAATGGTTTTGAAAAACCTGCAGGAAAGAAGCAGATTTCTCAGAACCAGCCTACTAATGACACTGACCATTTAACTCGTATTTTCTGTCCCCAACAGGGTGTTTTTCCTGACTCTCCCAACTGACACAATTGTCCAGCGCCTGTCCTACCGCATGGTGGACCCTGTCACTGGGGAAAGGTAAGAAGTCCTCATGTCCTGCATGGGTTGGAAGCATTTGATTTTGCCAAGCGCCTGTATGTAACTGGGAAGTGGAAAGTCAGAGTGGAATGAAAGGGAAATGGATTGCCTTCTCAAGTAATGCTGGATGCCAGTGGCTGGACAGAAAGGCTCAAACAACCCTGCTCTGAGGTCCACTGCCTCTGTCCATGGTCATTCTTAACCATCTGGATTGGTGGTTCTCAATAGACCTCTCCTTCTTCCTAAATGTGGTTAATCCTCATTTAAAACCAAATCAAAGGATCTTATCATATCTTCTGACAGTGATTGCCATTAAGTGAAATTATCCTTTTTGGGGGTCACAATAAAGTGTGGTTCAGTACAACACACACCAGCGGGAGTGAAGCCACCTTGGCTTTCCTGGACATTCTGCTTTCAGGAAACACGGTTTGTGGTGCTGATTATTGCGGTGGTTATCTTCCTGTGTCATGACAGAGGGGGAGAAACACCACCTGACGCACCTCCTCCACTCCAAGTGTAAATTTCTCCTTCCCTCATATCTGCCAGGCTCCCATGTTCCATTCAAACTGGAGGGATGGGAGTGCATTGGCCCACTCGCCCTGCTGTGTCTTTCAGGGCAGCCACTGCCTCCAGCACCTTAAAGTCTGGGAGCATGAAAATGGGGAGCTTTGAGAAGTGAGTAGAGGAGGAGGGAGGTCCAGGTGAACCCACAGGAAGTCAGACACACACTCCCCATCCATCTGGCTGAGTCTTCCCTGGGCTGCTTGGGTGGGGGCAACCCCTTCCTGAGCTCTGTCTGGAGGCTTGAACCTCCAGCCAAGCTACAGCCCCCCAGCTCTGAGCAGCTCTGGCCAGAAGTAAAACCCAAGGTCCATGGGTCCTTCCTGGAAAGGGAGAGATCACGATGACCCTAATGATCACTAAGTCAGGTTCCCCAAAGAAAAACTTGTATAAATCAAGTATGAATATCAGTCTTAACGCCTAGCTTCTTTGTAAATTGTCAACATACACCTCTCTGCACAAAGTACACAGACAGTTGTCCCAGGATGCCCTCCATGTATGTTCTGTGTCACTCTCAGACCTTAGTCTGTGTCACTCTCACTTTCCATGGTCTACTCTTCAGACAGGTAAATATCATCCTCTAAATCCCAGCTTGGCCATGAAATCCACTGAGCGACCTTGGGCAAGTCACACTCTCTCAGTCTCAGAGGATGGTAAAGGCAAACCCCCTCTGAACAAACCTTGCCAAGCCTCCCTCCCCCAGATGGTTCTAGGTGGGAAACCTGATCCCCAGCTCCTTGCCACACAGGTTTCTTCTGCTGACCCTTCTTTTTGTTCATTTATTTGTTTGGAAATGGGCAGCCTGAGAGCTGATACTTATAGTATGTAGAGGGGGAAAATCCAGTGACAGAATCATAGAATCATAGAGTTGGAAGAGACCACAAGGGCCATCCAGTCCAACCCCCAGGAATGCCTGAGTTCCAAAAGTGTCTGCTCCACTTCTCAAGGACAGCAGCCAGGTCCACCAAAGAGGCCAAAGCCTGAGTTGGGCTGTGGTTATTCTCTGAGTGTGCTGCCAAGGGGTGTTGGGCTGTTCCCCAAAGAAAGGTGGGGGGTGGGTGGGTGGGGGTCCCCACCAACTATCAGTGTTACTTCAGATATTGGGGAAATAAGCTTTGCAAGAGGCAGAGTTACCTTTAGGATTGTTTGCACCTGTATATATCAGTAATAACTGAAGAGAACTCCAGGTTTCGGTAAATTAAGAGTATTTTCTTTAGAAAAATAGAGAGAAAAATTAGAAAAATCACATATATGTGATAGCAATTCACACAGACACAGCATTCAGAGCTAACTAAAATGGAAATGTGGAAACAGGACAGTGGAGTTTGAGGGGTTTATTGTTGTTGTTGTTTATTTATTTGTTTTATTCCTATGCCACCTTTCTCTCAAAAGGGACCCAAGGCAGCTTATGTGCCTTCAAGTCATTTCTGACATGGCAAACCTAAGTGAACCTATCACAGGGTTTTCTTGGCAAGATTTGTTCAGAGGGGGTTTGCCTTTGCCATCCTCTGAGGATGAGAGAGTGTGACTTGGCCAAGGTCACTCAGTGGGTTTCATGGCCGAGCTGGGATTTAGAGGATGATATTTACCTGTCTGAAGGGTAGACCATGGAAAGTGAGAGTGGCGCACACTAAGGTCTGAAGATGACACAGAACATGGAGGGCATCCTGGGACAACTGTCTGTGTACTTTGTGCACAGAGGTGTATGTTGACAATCTATGAAGGAAATAAGTGTTAAAACCAATATTTATACCTGATAACTAGTCTCTGAGGGTGTGCTTGATGATTTCTAGCACTGTAACAAAGACCTGATGGCTTTCCCAGGAATTGACTGTGGCATTCTGGGCTGTGGTGTGGCTTTAACTTTGGAGTTACAAAAACAGTGATTGGGTTGGGACAACCCAAAGTTGACTGGACAGGAAGAGGTGGCTGAGAACACAGTAGGGGCAGGCAGAGAGGTCGGCTTGCTGCTTTGGGTGCAAAGAAATTCTTTGTCTCAAGGTGCAAGAGGAAATGCAGAAGACTTGGAAGAAGGAAGGACCAATTGGTAGTTTGGGTTGTATTATTACCTAGAAGATTATTCACATGCCTCAGGTCTCACTCCTTTTCTTCTGGGAACCTGACCTAGTGTTCATAGAATCATAGAATCATAGAGTTGGAAGAGACCACAAGGGCCATTCAGTCCAACCCCCTGCCATGCAGGAACTCAAAATCAAAGTATCCCTGACAGATGGCCATCCAGCCTTTGTTTAAAGACCTCCAAAGAAGGAGACTCCACCACACTCCAAGGGAGTATGTTTCACTGTCAAACAGCTCTTACTGTCAGAAAGGTTCCTCCTAATGTTGAGGTGAAATCTCTTTTCC
>CM034713.1:968267-982169 GCA_020142125.1 Phrynosoma platyrhinos
TGAGTGGGATTTGGACTAAGGTGGCTGAATGCAAGGCCCATGGAAATGAAAGGAGTTGGTTAGTCACAATTCAAGTGTACGCTCATCTCCTTCAACAGGACTCAAGATTTATCAACTTAGTCAGGATTCATCCCACTGTAAAAAACAACAACACACTCACCCAAAATCAATACAGCCCTCCATAGCTAAACGGTTTCTCACCCTTAACCAAAGGTCTGGGGATGAACTTTGTCCACTCACCTTCCAACACCTGTTCTTTGTGGGCTCTCCTGACATCTCTGATGGTAAAATATGGGGAACTTGTATGATGTTGCTAAGACTAGGGTGGGGGGAAATTCCTGCATTATGCCCCCCACTCCCTCAACATTCACAGATACTCATGCTGTGAACCCCCATCTCCCCTCATGGCCCCAAAGCGTACTGAAACCATCTGGCCAGACTCCCTTACAATTAAGTCACACACAGGGTCTTTCTTTTAAGTGTGTTTTATGATTTTTCTGAAGTGGAGATTTGAAAATATCAGACAAAACAGACAAATGAATTTGGAAACATTTGTTTGAAACCACATGCAGCACATGGTACATTCAAAGAGCACCCTGTCACATACCCTCAACTGCAAACTTAGGTTTGTTGCCAAATAAAGTGGGGAAAGCAACCAAAAGAGAAGGTGGGCTGTGTAGTGCTTAGGAGAGTAGTCAGTCTTGTGCTGTAGCGAATTCTGTGAAGAAAGCGGCAACCAGAAAGCCAGGTGGGGAAAAAAACAGGCAGAGAGTAGAGGAAGAGTCAGAAACAGATAGCAGCACAAGGAGAATGAGTATGTGTGGAGAACACTTTGGGATGAGGTAACAGAGAGAAGCACAGAGAGAAAAGGGGGTGGAAGGACCTAGTCAGGACTGACTAGGGAGATTCAGTTCTCCAGACAATCTGAATCTGAGGCATATAGGGTTTCATAGGTCACAACCAGCATTCTGAAGTGTACCCATGGGGAGAGGCAGGTAAGAAATAAACATCATCATCATCATCATCATCTGGAAACAAACAGGCAGCCAGTGCAGCTGTTGCAATGAAGGAATTGTGAGCTCACAGAACTGGAAGGGGCCCTATGGGCCATTGAGCTAATCCCCTGCTCAATGCAGACTCTCCAGCTAGAGCACACCCAGTAGGTAGTTGTCCATCTTTTTGAAGACATCCAGAAAAGGAGACCCCACCACCTCTCTCAGCGATTGGTTCCACCCCCACTGACTCAGTCAAAAAGTTCCTTCTAATGTTCAGTCAAAATCCACCCTCCTGTATCTTAAACTATTAGACCTGGTCCTACTCAATCAGGCAGCAGAGAACAGACCTGCCCCCCCCCCCCGAGAACCCGAGGTATCTCAAGAATGTGATCATGTTATCCCCTCAGTCTTCTCTTCACCAGGCTGAACAAGCCCAGCTCCTTCAACTTCTCCTCATATGCTTTGCTCTCCATACTTCTTGTCATACTTGCTGCTCTTCTCTGAACTTGCTCCAACTTGTCTATATCCTTTTTAAAATGAGGCTCCAGAAATTGAATGCAGTAGTCCAGATCAAGTCTGACCAGTAGAGAATATAATGGGACTATTACATCCCTTCACTTGGAAACTATGGTTCTATGAATACATTCTAATATACCATTTGTCTGCTACACCACTACACTGCTGGCTCATGTTTAACTTATAGTCAGCAATAATCTCAAGATCCTTTTCACATGGAGTACTGGTGAGCCAAGTATACTGCCTCCTATACCTGTGTATCTGGTTTTTGTGGTCTAAATATAGAATTTTGCATTTTTCACATCCACCCCACCCTCTTGGTTTGGTGGCCTGCAGTAAACTCCTACTACAGTGTTGTTTTTCTTTCTCCATTTATTTTTACCCAAATGCTCCCTATTGCTCCAGTTTGATCACTCACATGGATTTCTGTACAAGTGAATTTGTCTGACATGATGCTACTCTCCCTCTTCTTCTTCCCTACCCATTCATTTTTGAACAGATTATATCCTTCATTTGCTATATCCAAATCATGAGAGTCATCCCACCATTCTCTGTTACACCTATAAAGTCATATTTACCTTCCTGCACTAGGACTTCAAGCTTCCCATAACCAGCTCATTAACAATCTTCCTGCAGCTCTTTGGACCTGCTGACATTTCCAAACAGTTTCCAAAGACAGTTCCATGTACAGTGCATTACAATAATCCAAACGAGATGCAACTAAGGCATCCTATTTGCCACCATGGCCAGATCCAAAAAACACCAATGTGTTTCCCCTTTGTTTTATGCCAGGATGCACGTTTTATGTGAGAAGCAGCTCTTCAAGCCCAGGCTTCTCAATAGGTTCTGCTGCCTACCTGATATTATACAGTTACCACACCCTCCAATCCCAGAACCACCCAAAAGAGGTTCCCCATTACTATATGCTTTGACATCGCTTCTTGAGGGAATTCTGAGTGAGTTGAGGTGGCTGCTGAGGGGCCCAAACAGCTGTAGTTTCCTACTGCAAATCTACAATAAGGGTCCTCATCACCTCACACACACGCACTGCACATCTTCATTAGAAGAAAAGAAAAAAAAAGGAGGGAAAGGATGTGAGGCAGCCTGTTATGCTTTTCCGTAAAAATTAGTAGTACAGTCACCCCTCCATTTTTGCGGGGATCCGTTCTAGACCCCCCCAAACAAAAACAAACAAACAAAAAACCCGCAAATATTTAAGCTCCACTGCCCTGCATGCGTGCCATTTTATCCCTCACCACTTGCCGGTCCACAAAGGACCGAGACCGCGGACTTGAAGTTTGTGAACAGGTAGGGATGACTGTAGTAGTAGTAGTAATACTAATAGTATCTAAACAGCATTGCATCATAAAATTAATTCACAAAACAGCAAATGTCTACAAATGCAATCATTTATAGGAGGCTACAAAAACTGGGTAATTTCAAAGTTAAAAGTTCAGTCAACTTTTACCTAGGAAATATCTATATATTCCTTATCTCCCCAGCCTGGTGAACTCCAGATGTTTGGAATAAGTGCTACTCAAAGCAATGGTCCCTGGCTTTCGGTCCCTTTGAGTTCCCAGGAGAAAAAGGCATTGGTAGCCAATGGACACAAATATGGTATGAATCCCTGGAAAATTAGGGGAAAAATTGCCAGTCCTCCATATCAAATAACCTGAGAAACATTGTATTTGAATTGTAATTCCCTAAGTCCTGGGCTGCATAGCCAGTTGTCATTCATTACAGGCAGTGAAGTCCAAAACATCTTGAAGAACACAGACTGGGCAAGGCAGATATCTAAAACTGACAGTCCTGTATCCACTTCTCTAGCAGAGATCGCAGTGGGATTTACTTCTGAGTAGATAAACACAGGATTGTCTTCTGAGTAGTATTTTAAAGGTGACTGAAAACATGTTAAGTCCATTACTAAGGGCCTTTGCAGACTGCCAGAAATAGTGCAAATTGAGTCCACTTTAAGGGTTAGGGTTAGTGCTAGGAAATCATGGGAATTGTCCCCCCCCCCCCCCCCCCCGAGACATTGAGCCTTCTCTGTCAGAGAGCTCTGGTGCCACAATAAAATACAGTTCCCATGATTCCCTAACCCTAACCCTTAAAGTGGACTCAATTTGCACTATTTCTAGCAGTCTGCAAAGGCCCTAAGTTTTACTGGTTATCCAATATTTCAGTATAAACACTTCCAGCTGTTGGGGGAAAATAAAATATTCATACAGAATATAAAATTAAGCTATCCGATTTTTAAAAAAATGTCCTGTACCAATAAGCCTGTATCATAAGCCAAATTAAGACAACCAGTTCTCAACCAATGCTCCAAGTACTGGAAAACTAATATGGTAGAAAATTAATGTTGCTAGCCAGGAAGCAAGCAAAGAATACTAGCCCTGTGACCTCTTAATGACTAATACATTGATTGCCACATAAGTTTTGGTAGACTGGAATCCACTCTGTCATATCCAGTGGTTGTTTCAAATCCATCTTGTAACAGCAAACAAATCTCAAAGCAGAGTTTTACTGAAGCACAAGTAGGCAAGAGAGGCTGATAAGCAATGAGCCGGAACTGACAGCTCCAGCATTTTCCATTTCCCACCAGAATTCTCCCTTTGGCTGTTTATTTTTAGGCAGTGGATTTATAGCCCATCTTTCAACCCAACCAGGATTGCTCAGGACATGGATTACACAGTTCACACATATTAAAATACATAACTAAGACTTAAAAACAATTGAACTGTGGTGTAATTTTAAAAGTACATGGTTTGGAGAAATTTACATGTCTGTTCTACCAGCACAGGGTGATAAACTTTCATGTGGCAACCATCACCTCTTCCATCTTCTAGCAAGACTAACCGCATTATAACCAGATGCACACACACAAGGCAAGAAAGGACAAAGACTGAGAAACAAGTAAAAACCCCAGGTGCAAAACCCAATACACAAAAACATCCTGACTGGTGTCCATGTGCTCCCCACACTGCACAAAAAAACAACCATTCTTCACACCTCCCTTCTCCAGTCTATGCCAGCCTCAATGGAAGTGGGGCTTACCTGAGCCAAATGTGTCCATTGGAGCAAATGGCCTGCTTGCGGTCTGTGAATGGCAGGATCTCTTTGCACAAGCTGCAGTGCTCTGGGAAAGTCTGTTTGTTCATTTTCTTTAAGATATGCCCAATCAGCACCTGGGAACACATAGCAGCAGCAGCAGTCAGCAGCCGCAGCGCTGATAGGAAGAGACAGCTGCCTGCTGAAAGGTGGAGAAATCTCCCAGGAACGCGAGCAGGGCTTTCTGAAGAACAGAAGATGCAAAAACCCAAACCTGCTTAAAACAGAATATAATAAAATGAAAAAGCAACACAGGCTTTTGTGGGCTTGCAGAAGGCAGAAAGTGAATGAATGACTTCTCCACATGCTGCTCAGGTAGTCTGAAGAACATAATTGCCCTAATCCCCATGCATCTGAGAAGAAATAAAGAGCTGATGGTTGAAGGCAAACTGAAAGAGAGGAGCTCTGCCTCAAAGCACATGTTACCACTCAGAGAACACGAGAAAATATTTTTGAACACTCTCTCTTCTGTCAGTGGAGTTTCAAGTCTTACCTACTTAGGAATCTGGAGGAAACACTCATGATTCTGACAACCACAGAACAACATTGTTGTTATTTATACAGAACCATGGATGGATGTGGTGCTTTACAGAGTAATGCAAAGAAAAATACAGTCCTCTGCCCCAAAGCCCTTACAACTGACAATTCAACAGGAAGGAGAAAAAGAGAGGAGAAGCACTACCAGGCCTCAGGAGTGCCACACTTGTCACCTTTGGAAATGTGTGATGTTCTGAATTCTATAAATATTTACAGAAAAATAACAGCAGCTCTTATCATAATCTTCTCTCAAGTTATAAGTAATCAGGGACATCTTGAAATTTACTGATGTGTGCAGATGGTGTGTGTGTGTGTGTGTGAGAGAGAGAGCGAGAGAAGCCAGTGGAAAAGGTACCCAGTTATTCCATGTTCCCCCTCTCCCATGGGGCCTAAGACCCCCTCTCCAATGGGACTATGTTCACCACCAAAAGATCTGGCACTCAATGCAAGGATGCAGACCTCCTCAGGGCTCTCCATTTTCCTGCACCAGTCCCCTGGACACAATGGCTTGTGGCCCCATGAGGTAGGAGACTGAATACCCTCAGGGTTATTATGTATTCCATTTTTATAACCTCCAACTCTTATTTATCTCCAATATATCAACATTTCTAGGGTGATCTCTCTTTCTCTACTTTTATTTCTCTGTACCTCATCCAGTCCTCTTTTGCCTTTTCTCCCCAACTTACTGAAGGCTATGCCAAAGTAGAAGCTTCAGTACCTCCTTCCATTGGGCAGTGGGTGCCCAATGAAACCCTAGCAACATCCCTCTGTTATGAAATATGATGCTACATTCTTGGGGCAAGATAAAATTATATATCATGACACTTTATAAAAATAATGTCCAAAAAAGCAGGAGCACACATACACATTTATGCAAATATGCATCTTCCTTTAGCACTGTACAGCTGTGGTCTTTGTATAACAAGTCTGTTTTTTTCCCCACTGTCTCTGAGGTCACAACAGGTTACTTTCCTAGACTCCTTGCTCAGGTACTAGATCTTAGGAAGTCAATCTTATCTATTTTGACATGTTTTTCTTGGCAGGTAGTTGTTCTGAATGCAGGCCTAACTCTCATTATTTGCTTCTGATTTGAAGCTGCATTTCATCACACCACATCACAGTCATGCCCAGATGAAACTGTGAGCTAGAACTGCTGATATCCCTGCCTTATCTGAGGGTCCACTTGATTCAGTAGGAACCTGCAGTTACTGGAATAAGGAGAGGCCATCTGGAAGACAGTCTTCCACTTGCAGAGGGGCACTGGAATGAGGCACATGAAAAGGGCTTCCTTCTGCCTAGTTCCCAGACTCGGGAACTTGCTCCTTCAGAAACTGTGGGTGGCTGGTCCCCATCTATCTGTATTCAGGAAGGAGGCCATAACACCTTTTTAACTTAATTGATTTAAAGTTTTACGTGTTGTTTCTTTACCTTTTAAAATCTGACTCCTGCACTATTTCTTAATTTTTTTTAATACCACCTTGACAGTATTTACATACCTTAAGCAATACAGTCACCCCTCTGTTTTTGCGGACTTCAAATCCACGTCCCTTGCTTATACACGAGGCGCAAATGGAGGGAACTAAATGGGGGGCGCCTGCGAGCACACGCCACTATTCAACTCCCCTATTTTCACGGGATGGGTGGGTCCGGAACAATCCCCCGTGAAAACGGAGGGCCGACTGTATTTACAAAATTATTGTTCCCACTGTGCCAGGCTTCTTCTGAAAGGAAGAACAACTAATTTATTAACTAGAAGCTGAGAAACAAATGCTTCTTGTTATGTCTGACCTGAGACCAGGTCTTGTCACTCATACAAGTCAGGAAATGAAAACACCTTCAGAATTTGGCTCCAGACAGTGGACACTGGGTGGGGGTGGACTACACTGGGTGACACCCAGGAAGAGGGGTGACACCTGCCTGAGTGCCCCCCTCCCTGCTTGGCATGGCTTTACATGTGTGTAAAGCTGCACTGGGCAGGGAGGGAGGGCCCAGGGCACCCCGTCCTTGCTTGATATGGCTTTACATGAATGTAAAGCCATGCTGGGCAGGGAAATGAAGGCGAGTCCTTTTGGCCCCATCCCCTGGAGCTCTGCCTCCCACACTGTGTGACACCTCAGTGCAGGACACTACTGGCTCCAGACTCTGATTTATTGGAGAAGCAGCAAACCAGGAGAATGGGTCCAGATCTAACAGGAAGCACTTGCCCCTTCATTTGTTTCTGCTTAGCTTAACACTCCCACTGATGGGAAAAGCCAGCTGGGGATGGTCCAAGTAGGATGATATTCACAAACAAAGAGTCCAGATGCTCAGCAATCTGGGATTCAGTGTTCCATCTAGAGCCAGCCTTACCATCCCCATCAGTTCTCACACTGAGATGTTTTTACCTGAGCTGTCCTGTCCTCATAACTGTCATCAACCATTAAGAAGTCACAGATGCCCCGAGTGGGGATGCTGGTGTTTTCCGTTATCCAAGTGTGCAGGTAGACTTCCCCCAAGACCTGCTTCATGTGTTCCCGCGTCAAATGCATTTCCACAGCTTCAATCTGGGCCTGGATTTCAAGCAGCTTCTGCTCAATGGGCTCTCGCCTTCCTTCCTCACTTGAGTGGGTGAGAGAATTCTCTGCTACGTCGTCCATCTCCACATCTTTGTTTGCCTCACTCAGAAGCTGCATGCTCCCCTGTTTCAAAGTCCCCTGCTCTTGTTGATGCTCATTGATGGTGCCTGTCTGGGGGGATGGAGATATTAAGACCTTTGTGTCCTCGTATGTTGGCCTCCACAGGGCTTCAGAGGGCACCTTCTGCAATGACTGGTACAAAATTCTCAAGAGGAACAGTTTAAAACGCCAAAAGTAATTGGACCCACAGTTTTCAATCTTTTTATCCAAGGCTTCCTGTAGGAATTGTGGAATGTGCTTATCTTTCAAGATTTTCCAACGAACGAGATCTGTCAGGTCAACCTGCCTGAAAAGGTTTTGGACAGACGACTCCAGCAGCTGAGCTGCTGCCTCCTCAAATGTTTTGAGGGTAACAAACTGAACCTGGTAGTTCTTGGTAATGGGGTGAAGGCCGTTGGTCATGCCTTCTGTTGTAATGACTGCCAAGTAGGCCCCACATGGGCTCATGGCAATACCATGAGTCCTCACAGAGCCAAACACCTCAGACAGCTTAATTAGTTGGTGCTCAAATTTCAAAGCAATGTCTGTGAAGATAGGAATCAGCTGCCTCACCTTCCCATCAATGGAGCATGTATAAATGGTGCCATTTTGCCTGTCTGCTGTCATAGAGATGATTGGCAGGGAGTGGAGCCCTGTCACGTGGGAGTTGTGAATGTTTAGTCCGGCCTTGGAGATCAGGAGCAGGCACCAGAAGACATAGCAGCCCCTTGCAGCCACCACTAAGCTGCAGCTGCACTTCTGATAGGGATGGTAGAGTGGGATGCTTTTGATGCTATGCACTGGCAACTGGTCCATCTCCTGCCACAAAACGACCGGCTGCCTCAGCGTGAAGTAGCCCTTGACCGCCTTCAGGTTGACTGGGAGAATTTTCACTGGCCCAAAAGCACTCCCCACAATGAGGCCACTCATCTTGCGGTTGCTGTGTTCATATTCCCACCAGGACAAGACACTGGGGGAATCGATCCCTGACTCAATGGTATTGCAGGATGTGATGGACTCCTTGCCTGCAAAAGGCAGCTGGAACTGCCAGACAGCAATGTTCCCGTTCTCAAACAGCACTGCCAGCAACACACTGCCCACATCCCGGCATTCGTTATTATGCTTCACCTGCTGAGTGGTGCAGATGCCAGACCATTCCATTCGCACCGGGGTCTGCATGCTGTGCCTTCTCTGAAATTCGGAGAAATTCCCCAGATCTGCTGGAGGCATCTCCCCCTTGCAAATCCTGTAGCCATTTTCTGATAGCCTCTCTCCATAGAGTTCAGTCAAGTCCACCAGCTGCACCCACTGCAGCCTGTTCAGGTTAGCATGGATGGTCAGCCTATTGTCCATGGTCAAGGCTGCTAACAGGCACCGGCCATTTACATCACAGCCCAGGGGAGACCAGCTAGAGTATTTGTAGCCTCGCATTGATGGCAACAATTTCCCTTCAGGGTTGAACACTCGGTCTAACATGAATGTCTGGCTCACTGTCGGATCTTTAGAACTTGCAAACTTTTCCTTACATTCTGCAACTTCATTTTTGGAACCAACCTGAAAAAGGACACATGGTGTTAGTACATTCAAAATAAAAACTGGTGTAATACGTTTTAAAATCATGTATCGGCAACTGCAGCTGATCCACTCTTGCTGCAGTGGAGAAATTTCATAATTGTCATGAGTGAGCTTATTTTTTAATGATGATGATGATGATGATGATGATGATTATGAAGTATTTGACCTCACACAAACAAAATAACTGCTGTTCTGGACCAGACTAAGGTTTATTTAATTAAGTACTCTGTTTCCAACAGAAGGACACTCCTGAGGTTCACAAGCAGAGTAAAAAGGCAATGGTTTTCTGTTGTGCATCACCAGCACCTGGACAAAAAGCCCATAAAATTTGGCACCTTGCCAGTAGTGGCCACACAAGACATTTCTGGGAAGCTCACAGAAGGAGGGCGCTATTCCCACAGATAGTAAGAGAGCTGTTCTCTAGTACGCAGGTGCCTGCTGCTCTCGAACATGGAAGTTCAAGGTAGCAGATGGGGAGAGTAACTGTCAATGTATCAGAATGATCTGCAAAATCTTCCTAAGAATAAAGTTTCCATCTGGGGTAGAAACTGTGTGGTGGTCCAGATGTTGATTGGGCTGCAACTCCAAGCATTCCTTACTTGTGTCTATGCTGGCTAGGGCTGCTGGGATTGCAGTTCAGCAACATCCTAAGATAGCAATAGTAAGTACATTTCTGTACCGCTTATCAGTGCACTTAAGCATTCCCTATATGGTTTACAATGTGTAAGGTGATTACCTCCAACAAGCTGGGTACTCATTTTACGACCTCGGAAGGATGGCAGGCTGAGTCAACCCTGGAGCCCCTGGCTGGTATCAAACTCACAGGCGTTTAACCACTGCACCACAAGGGCTACACTCCTGGATCTGGAGTTGTTGCAAGGGCAGATCCCACAGTGCTGTCCCCACAGCTAGATTCCCCCCCCCCGAGAATCCAAAGGCTCAGGCACTGCGCTGATTTTTCTGTAAAGCCCACTGGTTATAGGTGCTCACAACGTTGTTGATGGGAAAGCCCCCTCTCCCCATGGTGCCGCTTCAGGGTCCGCAGCTCAGGTGAGAGAGAAAAGAGAAGCAAAGACACCCCGAGCCCTGTCAAACCAGGGTGACCAGATGTCATAACCACAAAGGAGGGCAAGGCACCGCAAAATAGAGGGCCTCCAAGACAAAAGTAGAACATCAACACATAGAAGCTAAAAGCACAATATACAGTGGGCCTTTGGTATTTGTTGGGGTTTGGTTCCAGTACACCCCCTTGTCCCCAGTGGATACCCAAATCTGTGGATGTTCAAGTCTCATGAAATATGACATAATAAAATGGTGTCCCTTATATAAAATGGCAAATACAAAGAAGTTTGCTGGGGAGATTATATATATATATATATATAATATTTTCAAGCCGTGAATGTTTGAATTCATGGATTAAAAAAATCTGTGGATACCAAGGGCCGACTGTAAATGTAAATTCATGCTTCTTCAAGGTAAAGGTATTCCCCATTGACAAGGTTGTCAAGTCGTGTTCGACTGTAGGGGGGGTGCTCATCTCCGTTACTAAGCCAAAGAGCTAGCGTTGTCAAAGACTACTCTGTGATCATGTGGCCAGCATGATTGCAGTTAGTCCTGCTCAAAAGTGGTGCAAGGAGTCCTGGTGGCGTAGTGGGTAAATGCCTGTACTTCAGTCACTCACTTACAAACCATGAGGGTGTAGAGATTTTGTAGCACCTCTGAGACTAACTGAAAGAAATTGGCAGCAGGTCGTAGAGGTTGTGCGATCAATTCCAGCCAGGGGGTTCAGGCTCAGCTCAGCCTTGCATCCTTCCAAGGTGGCTAAAATGAGTACCCAGCATAATAGGAGCAATTAGCTTACAGTTGCAAACCGCTTAGAGATTGTATGTAGAGAGATCCAGTTTGAGACCACTTTAATTGTCCTGGCTGAGTGCTAAGGAATCACAGGAACTGTAGTTATTGTGGCACCAGAGTTCCCTGACAGAGAAGGCTCAACGTCTCAGAAAAGAAAAGGAAGAACAGGATAAACATCAGAAGATAGTCTGGGGTCAACACAGAAAGGAGGCACAGAAAGGTCCATGATGACATCCCTCTTGCCCCACTCCCAATACAGCCAACCCCTCATGAATGACTAAAGGCTTTTGCAGACTGCCAGAAATAGTGCACATTAAATTGAGGCACTGCCCTGGCTCAGAACTAGGGAATCATGGGAACTGTAATTTATTGTGGCACCAGAGCTCTCTGACAGAGAAGGCTCAATGTCTCAGAAAAAAATACAATTCCCATGATTCTCTAGCACTGAGCCAGGACAGTTAAAGTAGCCTCAAGCTGGATTATTTATAGCAGTCTGTATAGGCTCTAAATGAAAGAAAGAAATTGACAGCATGAGCTTTTGTAGGCTTCAGTTTACTTCCTCAGATGCATTTGGTGGAGGCCAGGGACAGACATATATATGTGAGGATATCAATTCAGATTGAAAATGAAATGACAGGTCCAGTCTTAACGATAGTAGTTAGTGCACAAAGACACAGGAAACTAGTCTTTGTACATGGGGCTGAACTGGCAGATCCAATGTTGTGATGGGACTAGACTGTGGTGAGAGGAATAGATGCATATAAAGCACCCATATGGCGACGGGGTCAAATAGTGTTGAAGTGTGTGTAGTGAGTAAGAAACCCATTTTTTGTTGTTCAATCCATTGCTGAAGGACTGTAGTTTGTGGATACATTCTAATTCTGCACTCCACCAAAATGCATCTGAGGAAATAGACTTAAGTCTAGGAAAACTCATGCTGCCAACTTCTTTCTTATTCCAGTGAGTCTCAAAGGTGCTACAAGATCTTTCTACATACTAATTCTACAGACTCACATGGCTATATCTTTGAATTCTACGCTTAGAGAGGGCCTTTACAGACTGCCAGAAACAATGCAGCTTGAGACCACTTTAACTGCTCTGGCTCAGTCCTAGGGAATCACAGGAACTATAGTTTATTGTGGCACCAGAGCTGCTTGATAGAGAAGGCTCAATGTCTCAGAAAAAAACACAGTTCCCATGATTCCCCAGCACCGAGCCAGGGCAGTTAAAGTGGCCTCAAGCTGCATTATTTCTGGCAGTCTGTAAAGGCCCTTAGAGTGATATGAAGCGGGATACAAATGAAGCTGCTACTGCTCTTGCTCAAAACGGAGGACATGTTGGCATCCCTCCTGGGCAGAAGGCTGAAAGGCAGGAGTGTCCTGGGAAAGGAGGACGTCCTCCGTGTCCTCCCCTTCCTCTCCCTGGGGACCCACCCGGAGGTGGCAGGCGGCGGCCGGGGCTGGGACGGCGGTGCGGTGGAGGACGAGGTCGGTGCCGGCGCTCCCCTGGACGTCGCTCAGCTGCTCCAGGACGGCGACGCTGCGGGCCGTGCTCACCGACACGCGGTGGTCCTCCGACCAGGCCAGGGGCTCCAGGCCGCTCACCCCGTGCTGCAGGCGCACCGCCGGCTCCCGACGCGACGCCGAGAAGGCCGGCCCCGAGGGCTCCGCTTCTGTGGGAGGGGGCGCGGGGGTCCCGGGGCCCTCCTCCTCTCCGTCCTGGCCTCCGTTCTCCCCCTCAGGAAGAGAAGGCGGCGCGGCGGCCGTTGGAGCCGCGGAGGAGGCCGCCATTTTGTCCGCCGGCCCCGCGCACAGGAACGCGCATGCGCACCCCGAGGAAGGCCCCTCTCCATGGGTGTCCTGCTCGCTCGCCTGCTTTGCCTCCCGAGTCGCAGCCCCGCTGCGGAGCCGAAGAGGCTCAGGGAGGGCCACAGAGCCAGCGCAGAGGGAGACCGCCTCAACCGCCGTGACTCCTGTGGAACTCTGGGGATTGTAGTTTGCTCTGTGGAACCCGGGCGCTCTGGCAGAGAAGGCCAAACGCCAGGATTACACGGCTCCGCGGCGCCGAGGCCTTTAAAGCGGTGCCAGACTGGGCTGAGGCGGCAGCGCGGACGCTCCGGCCGTGTTTTACGCGGCTGAAGCTACGTCCACACTGCCGAAGTAATCCGGGTTGACACCGCTTTAACTCTTTCTGGCTCTGGGAGAGGGAGCCTCCTCTTCCTCCTCCTCCTCCTCCTCCTCAGGCGCCGCCTTCCGGGGTCCTTCCGCCGGGGGCACGTGGCCCAGGGGCCCCGGTGCGAATCCTGCTCCTTCCTTCCTTCTCTGTGTGTGTGTCCTTCCTCGCGAGGTTGGTTTTCTGCTCCGGTCCTGCCAGGCATGGAGGCGGAGGAGGCTGCGCTGCTCCTGATCAACGTCGCACCGGAGCCGGAGGCGAAGGCGGAGGCGGAGGCGGAGGAGCTCCAGGGGGGCCGAGGAAGGCGACCCCCGCCGCGGGGCAAAGGCCGGAAGGTGCGAGGCCGAGGCTGGGCTGGGCAGGTTCCAAGGGGCCTCTCAGGAAAGAAGAACTAGGGCTGCATCCACAGTGGAGGAATAACCCGGTTTGGCAGCGCTTTAACTCTTTCTTTCTGGCTCAAGGCTATGGAATTCTGGGAATTGGAGTTT
>CM034713.1:996463-1025681 GCA_020142125.1 Phrynosoma platyrhinos
GAGAAAGCTCTCTTCCCTACATGTATTGCCTCCCGATAAGAACGAAGAAAATTCCTATGGCGAGTTCTGTCAGATAAGTCAAGTCTTTTGCCACTTGCGCTCTAGCCGTTGTCCAACCCGCTTCATCCTCCTAAGCTCTGGCGTATACCAAGGCCTACGGTTGAGAGCGGGATGGCAAGGGCGCTTGGGAGCGATCGTGTCAATAGCCCTGGTAAGGTCGGTGTTCCAAGTATTAACCAGAGCTTCGACAGGATCATCGGCATTCCCAACCATTAAACCCTCTAAGGCTTTCTGGAATCGCACTAGCTCCATTAGCCTTCGAGGGCAGACCATCCGAATGGGTCCACCACCCCCGGTGGGGCAGATACTGGCTCTAAGTTCCATCTTGACCAGGAAATGATCCATCCATGACAATGCGGAGGTACTTACCACCTCCGCCCACGGATATTCCTGTTCCGTACTAAAGACCGCATCGAGTGTATGACCTGCACAATGTGTGGGGCCATTGACCAATTGGGATAGGTTTAATCCTTCACTCAGACAGTGACAGCCAGCACAGGCAGGAGAGGGTCTCTGTTTGTTTAAAATCATTTAATCATTCAGGACTCTTTCTGCTTGGCTCAAGAAAAAAAGAAACTATCTTTGCACAGCATGGGGAAATCTGAAAGAGCTTCTATCACATTACTGTAGTGACCCGTAAATAAGTCGACCTGGGATGTTGGGGTCAATTTTTGGGCATACATTTTTAGACTTATAGATGAGTATATACAGTTTCTTCTTCGTGGTCTCTGCGAATCACACAAATGGGTTATATCTGCACATGCGCAGCAACTTCGGAAACTTCTGGAATTGTTACGCAGAACTTTTGGCGGTAGCTCCGCCCATCCCTAGCGGTCCCACTCTTCTCCAGTTCCTTTCCTCCGCCACGTTAGCAGCTTCGAAGGAGCTTCTGCTAGCAATTGCTCATAGTGTTTGATTTCCTTGTGCTTCCTTGTTCTTTGACTACTCTATTGGATTTCCCTTGGTTGCTTTCCATCTGAAATTTAGTCTGGCTAACTATGTCTTGGATTTGCGATTTGGATACTGAGATGGCCTCCAGGTCATTCGAGCAGTGTGAGAACTGGAATAATAAGATTCTGGGCTCCAATCCCCACGTTCTATGCTTGCTCTGCTTGGGCGAGGCCCATAACACCCAATCTTTGTGCAAGTCGATGACTGCGCAAGCCCTCAAGAACAGCGATAAGAGGTTGAAGGCTGCACTCTACGAGCAGGCCCTGAGGCCTTCTTCAACCCCTGCCCCATCTACTTCCACTGGTAAGGGGACCCAGACTTCCTTGAAAACTAGTCCGAGGAAAAAGTCTGCTAAGTCTGACGGGGATGCCGATAAAGCCCGTGACTTCTCCAGAAAGGCTCATTCTGAGCGGGGACACTCTCCTGAGGAACGGAGGGCTAAGAAATCTTCTAAGAAACGCCACTCCTCTGATAGAGAGCAGTCTGAAGAGCCTATGCCCAAGAAGAGCCATACTTCTTCTGAGGGCCACAAGTCCAAGGACCACCATTCATCAGTGTCTAGAGCTCGATCTCTGTCGGTTTCAAGACCTCCGTCTTCCCTGACTCCGGGCCTGTCGTCTGTGATACCAAGATCTCCACCACCTCGAACCGCATTGATGGAGAGGTCGATACCTACCCTTCAAGACCCTTGTATGGTATCTGACTCTGAGTCTGAGGGGGAAATTAGAGCGGACATCCCCACCCTCGTACCTCAGGAACCGGCTACTCATCGGGACCGTGGCGTCCTCGGGACCGAGGCAGATGATTCTGAACATGAAGCCGAGGCAGATCGTGTGTTGAAGGCACACCCTGACCTTGTGTATGATAGGGTGTCACGTCGCTACCTCATGCAAGTCGATCCCGATACACTTCACCATATGAAGGGTCGCCTCACTGAATTTCTGCGCGTACACGTAGGCCTGTGTTGCTGCAACCACCAACGCCTCCGCGCCGTCTTCAATCCCTGGTTGACAGGTCTCTACCAGACCTGCCCAGAGCATCTCGTTCCTGATCAAGATCATCCCGATCCCGATCGAGAGAGTCACGATCTCGTTCGCCACCTCCACGTTCGAGAGGATACCACCGCTACTCTTCGTCCAGATCTCCATCGCCTGATTCTGAGTGGGAGTCCGCTGTGCTTGCTGAGAATCTTCTGGCCTCCCCAATGGATGATGTTAAATCATTCTCCAAAAAGATCCTGCGGATGGGGACAGCACTTGAGATTGAGGTGGTCAAAGCCGACAAGGATGCAGCGGACGCAATAGAGCGAAGAGTGCATAGAAGGATGCCCACTCCTCTAGCATTGGGATTCCTTCCATCCTTTCAGAACATCACAGAACGTTCATGGGTTTCACCGGCTTCTGTTCCGTTGACACCTAGAAAAATTGAGAATTTGTATCGAATAGCCCCTTTACAATCTCTGTGGCTATTGGAACAGCCGAAGCCGAATTCAGCCATTGTCGAGGGTGCACAAACTCTCTCTACCCCCAGAACGTCAACTTCTCCAGTGGACAGAGACAGTAAAAAGGTTGACGGCTTGGCTAAAAAGTGCTATGCTTCTGCTGTTCTGGACATGAAAATCGGCAACTATGCGGCATGCATGGGGGCGTATCAATAACACCTGATGGAGCGTATGCTACCTCTGCTTGATGACCTCCCAGAAGATAAGAAGCCTCTGGCCTTAGCTTTGCAGTCCGAGGCCCATTCCATTGGCGGGCAACAAATCATCTCTGCCCGACACTTGGCGGATTGTGCTGCTAAACTTAGCTCAGGTTCCATCACGCTGAGGAGATATGCTTGGTTCTGATCTTCAGACTTGACCCCCCCCCCCCCCCCCATGCGAAGAACATGATCGAAGACATGCCCTTCGATGTTTCTGGGCTGTTCAATAAGGGCACAGATGAACGCCTTAACTTCCACTACAGAATGAAGACTGCAGCAAGGAAACATGGTATGTCCTCGTCCTCTGTTCACCATCAACGTCACCGATTTGAGGGTCAACGTCCCTGGGGCACTCAGCAACACAATACATTCTATTACCCGCAAGACAGGCATTTCCAGCCCGACCCCTCCAGACAGAGGAACCCATCCCAATCTTCCTCTTCCTCAGGCTGTCGTCGTCCTCCTCCTCAGTCTCGCTTTCACCAGGGATACTGCAAGAAGGACGGAGAACACCCAAAAAAGAATTTGTGATGTGTTCTCACGCACTTCGTCTCTTCCCCTAAGCTTTATGGAGATAAGCTGAGGCCGTTTTTCAATGCATGATCTCGCATAACATCAGACTTCTGGGTGCTTACCATCATCCTACATGGATATGCCTTGGAGTTTTCTGAGTTCCCTGTCACCAGAGCCTTTATTTCCGCCGCCACCCACCACCCTCCTCGACAAAGTGCGTATGTTATTAAATAAAGGCGCCATAGAACCCGTAGAGCCTTCAAATTCCAGATTTTGTTTCTTCTCCCATTATTTCACTGTCCCTAAGAAAGACTCGGGACTTAGGTCCATCCTGGACTTTCGGGAACTAAACAAATGCATGACTTATAAACGTTTCTGCATGGTAATTCTTGCATGTATTCTACCACTGTTGCAAGAGGACCATTGGATGGCCACGATCGATCTCAGAGACGCCTACTTTCCTCTCTGCAAATAACATTCAACCGTCTCAGGTATCTGTTCCTGTTGTTTTGGACTTTCTTCTGACCCTTGTGGACCCTGGACTTTGTCTCCAGTCCGTTAAATGTTATTTATCAGCTGTTTGCTTTCATTATCAATTCCAAAACAGACCCTCTTTCTTTAAAGATCCCTTGGTGAAAGGGTTTCTCAAGGGCTTGGCAAACTTGCACCCTCCGACATCGGTACCAGCACTGGGATGGAGTCTTGACACCATCTTAGCCTTTCTTTCATCTAAACCATTTGAACCGATGGCCAAAACGGATCTAAGATTGTTATCCTGGAAGATTGTTATCCATGTGGACCAACCAGCGACTTTGACTTATGGTAACTCCATGAATGAGAGACCTCCAAGTGGCCCTGTCCTCAGACTCACTGCTCAGGTCTTACAGATTCAGAGCAGCCATTGTAACTTCTTCGACTGAGTCTCTCCCACCTGAAATGTGGTCTTCTTTTCCTACTGTCTTCTGCTTTGCTAAGCATAAAGGTATGAGTCACCTACATAAGATTTTGGGGGGAGGAGGGAATTCAGATTCTGTAATGAACTGAACTTTAGGTTGGAAAAATGAGAAACCTGAGGAAACAAAAGTTGACCAATTAGTCTGTCTCTCATTTCCAGGCATGCGCTCAGGGGTGGGAAACTTTGGCAGATGTGTGTGTACATGTGAGTTTTCCACTCCTGAGGACCTGGTTTAGGTCATGGCTGTTATAAAACTGGTATAAACAATTGCAGGTGCAAGTGGCCAGAGGCCAGCCTTTTGCTTTGGTGGGGGTAGGATGGGCTTGGGGGAAGTTTTGGGCAAGTCTCCCTCCATTCCTGGAATTCTCCAGGTGCCAGTAACAAACAATCAGGAGCTTTGGGCACACACTCAGCTCTGAGTTAAGGTTTACACCAATCTTTCACAAAGTTTCACTTCTGTTTCCCTTTGCTTCCACCATTTAGCCATTTACCTGGATCGTGCCTGGCGTCTTGATGGGAGGAGAAAAGAAGAAGTCGGAAAAAGCCAGGTAGGGTGCCAACTTCATAAAATTCTTCTTTTTTTGAGACTTCACTCTTTCCTCAGAGCTCTTTCATCTGTCACTCTCTCCTGGGGTGCCCCCCTTTTAAAATTTTTAGTGGGGAAGAAGGCTTGTGACTCTGGATCAGGCTGTGAGCACCCCCCACCGTGGATCTTACAGAAAGCGGACGGCTGGGCCAGCGGGAAGTGTGTTCACATCTCTCCGCTGTTTTTAAAATGTTGATGAGCTTTTCTAAGCCGACAGTGACGAAACCTCTTGGTGCTTGCAAGGTTCCCCCACTCCTCTGCCATCTCTCCGTGCTCCCTGGTTCATCTGCATCTCTTGCAAGCTCCTGCAAGTTTGCCTAGCAAATGGTGTGACCCAAGCAACTTGAGGATCACGTTTGTTGTCTGGATGCAGGTGATTGTAAGATGGAGTGGAAGGCTGGTTGCAGCTAAATCAGTCAAGGAAGGGCAGTGATGTCAATGTTTTATTCCAGGGCATTCATTAGCACTGCAGAATGCTCACAGAGTGCTTTGTGGTGGTTAATTAAATTGCATATGAAGGCACACAACTATTTAATTTGAGATGATGCCTGAATGCAGGAAGAAGCTAGATTTTTGATCCTCTCTTGATAGATCTCTGCGTGGTTTTGAGATTGACGATGACAGTGATACTGAGCAATGAATTCAAACTACAGCCAGCCCTCAGCATCCACGGATTCAACCATCCACGGCTTGAAAATATATTTTGTTTAAAGCTAAAAGGCAAAGCTTGATTTTGCCATTGTACATAAGGGATGGTATTTTACTACATCATTATATATTATTTTACTACATCATTATATATTATGGAACTGGAGTATCCATGGATTTTGGTTTCTACGGAGCACCAGACTCCAGTGGATACCAAGGGCCAGGAAAATACCAGGAAAAGAAATTCCACTTAAACATTGGGAAGAACTTGCCAACGGTATGAGCTGTTAAACACTGAAAGATGCTGCTGCCTTGGAAAGTGGTGAGGCTCTTTTAAATCAGAGGCTGGATGGTTACCTGTCACAAGGAATGCTTTGCTTGTGTCTTTCTGCATGGCAGGGAGTTGGACTGGATGGCCCTTGGGGGGTCTCTTCCAACTCTATGATTCTATGAGTTTGTCTCAGCCATCAAAAGTCTAGGAAACATCTATCATGACCAGCTCTCTTGGTTCATTAGTTATTTAATTACTTTGTGTTTATATCTTTGTTTTCTTCTCATCTTAAACTCATGCATGATTTGGCTTAGCAACACTGAGGGGGGTCAGGGTGGTAGAGAACTGATTGACCAGTCAGCCACCAAACCTCACAACTGACTGGGGACCTAAATCTATAGTTTCTCAAGGTCTAGTCCAGCAAAACCACAACACCCTATTAGCTGGGGTCATACATTTTCTCAGAGCAGCAAAAATATCTGCTGGTGGGGTTATGCTGCATCGGTACGACACAATGCCATGGAAAAATGTGTGAGAAGCAGTGGATAAACAAAGCTGTCACCTCAAAGCTCAGCCACAGTGCACAGATAATACACACATGCAGTGAATACTGGCACACTATTCTAGGGGCATTATTTCACATCTGCAACAGTTCTACTTGTGGAACTCCACACCTGCAATCATCAGCTGGATACATCTGTCCTGCATCATCCAAAAAGGTCACTTTGCATGTGTGGCATGACTTGGGCCTGCATTTGCCACCAAGAGGACCCTGGCCCTTGTGTATCCACCACATGGCTTTAGCTCTGTTCCAGAGTCCTAGATGTGTTGGTGCAAGGGTGTATGTCCCAGTTCTCAAATGACAAGCAAATGATGGTTTGGCTGCCATAGGCGGGTGCTAGGCATCCGTGCTTCCTCCTCCTCATCTCATCTTCCTCCTCCTTCTCATCTTCCTCCTTTTTAAAATTTTGCCCCTAATTTTGGTTTGCATCAAAACCATAGTTTGCTGTGCTGTGAGTGAACCATGGTCTGGGCCCTGGAAGGTTTGCTCATGTATACAGTCCTTTTTTGGAGTAAATCTACAATTTGGTTGATTTTGATCATGACTGCTGACAGCTTATCGCAAACCAAGGTGTGGGAATTCGTGTGAGTGTGTGTCTGTGTGCTGGGATGTGTGAATCATGAAAAGTAGATGGAATCTGTGAGCCCAGCTCAGAGGCTCAGCTGCCAAAATACAGTCTGGCTCTTCCATCCCAGCCTCTTTGGCAAATGCTCTCTTTTCCCCTTCAAACAGGTTGCGCAAAGGAATCAACGTTCTGATTGCTACTCCAGGTCGCCTGGTAGACCATATCAACTCCACCCAATGTGTTCACTTCCGTCATGTCCAGTGGCTGATTCTGGATGAGGCCGACAGGTATGCATGCAGTTCTGAGCCCTCCCACTTTGATGGAATAGTCTCCCCACAGCAGAATGAGCCAAATGTTCTCCACAAATCCTCAGACGTGCATAACCCGCTTGCTGCCATCATGCCTGGCAGCTGCCATGTGTCCAAGGGATGGACGACTCATGTGGGTTTTTTTAGTTTTGCTTCCCTTCTGTGTCCCATCCTGCAGGATCCTGGATCTGGGATTTGAGAAGGCTTTGACTGTGATCCTGAATGCCGTGAATGCTGACAGTGCAAAGCAGCAAAGTGTTCTTCTATCAGCTACCCTTACAGAAGGTGGGTCCTACAGGAGGGGCCGCTTGCTTGGTGGGGCGGTGGGTGAGAGAGGATCACTTGGGAGAGATCCTGTGCAGTCCCAGCATTTGCTGCTGCATGGCGGGGGCTGAGGGGAGCTGGGTTTCAGGTATCTCCTCCCCTTCCAGCTCCAGGGGCTCATGCATATGTTGTTTTAGTTAATTTATATCACACCTTTTTCCAGCACATAACACAAGGAAGCTTACCACAGTTCAAAACAAATTTCAGCTAAAATCTTATTTTATAAAAGTTTTAATAAATCAAACCCTTCTGTTAAAAAAGCACATAGATAAAACAACGTCAAGCACATTTAAAACATAATTAAAAAGATATAAGCATAGCACACTGTTCTGCTGCCTAATTTAAGAACCAAAGACCTGTTTTAATAAAAAGGTTGTTGCCTGCCAGCAAAAAGAGAGTGGGAACAACTAAACATATGAAGAAGCTCCTATCTCCCATTTCTTTGCCTGTTTCTTCTCTCAGTCCCACTGGGACTGAGAGAAAACCCTCCTCTGAAGGTCTTGAGTTCTTAAGGTGTAAGAACTTGAGCCTGTGTTCTTGCATCTTAGGGACCTCAGAGACTACAGTTGTGACCAGCCTCTTCCATTTTCCACAGTGCAGTTCTGATATCATTCCTTGACACTGTGTGTAAAAACAGGCAAACATGTAGGTCACCCTTAGAGTTGTCAAGGGGGTTGCCCACAGTGCCACAGAAAAGATATTTCTCTTTCTGACCCCATAGACATCAAATGCCTGGGGATATGAGGGGGGTGATGCTATGCTTGTCTCCTCCTCACTTCTGCCAGCCCTCCCCCAAGGAAAACTGCTGAAGATGTCAATTGTTCAGTAGATCTCATTTTCACAGTTTGTGATGGATTTTCTATTTTGGTAAATAATGTGATTTGGGGACTTGGACAGCCTGTTTTATTTTGGAAGGCCATTTCCATTTGTCTTGATGTTTCTCTGCCCAGTAAAAGCTGAGGCTGAGAGAAGTGTGTGTCTATATGTAGTGTCTGTCTTCACCTTTTCCCTGCTCCAGACTCAGAGGGGCTGCAGGTTTTTGATTGGCACAGCTAAATATAATGTGGCAGGGTGGAATTTTCATTTGGTAAAAGCAATAAAAAAGCCTGGGAAGCCCCTGAGTTCTTCTGGACAGCTGAAGCAAGAAGGATGACTGTGTGGGCCTCATCTCCAGACAGAAATTCAAGGGCATCCAGGAGAATTGCATCTTTTGGTCCAGAGAATCTGGTACGCTCCAGATTGGGGAAGGCCAGCATACGGCATGAATGTTAAACATGGTTTTTCTTGTCTTCTCTTGTCTACAACAGGCGTCTCAAGATTAGCCAACATCAGCTTGCAGAGTCCAGTCTGCATTTCTGTTGTGGGAGAATCCCAGGACTTAGACACGACCGAGGTGAAGGCAGCCACTCGGAAGGTCATGGGTGATCCTGCTGTGAGAGAGGAAAGATACAGTTTTGCTGTGCCAGAAAAACTCCAGCAGAATGTGGTAGTGGTCCCGAGCAAGCTGAGACTTGTGACATTGGCAGCTTTTATCCTTGGGAAATTCAAGGTGAGAGAGACTCTTGTTTTTGTCATGTGCCAAAGAGTGGGTGGCCCTTCATTCTTACTCTGTTTTTATTGGATAAGACAAAGCAGTCAAGAGTTTTCCAGTCATCTTATAATGGCAGCCCCAGGTAAAGGACACTAAAGCAAGGTAATCTGGAAGCACACCCTTCCTCCCTGCTTTAAAAAACAAAGAAAGATCCTTCCTTGAGTAAAGCTTTTAGCACACTGTAAACACACACTAGCATATGAGAAAAGAGCTTCTTAGTAGTTACTCCCAGATTCTGGAATTCCCTTCCTAGGAGGGCTAGACTGGGTTTACTTCCACTGGCTTTAGTCCAACAAGCTATTAAGAACCAAATGTTTTCAAAGAAAGGACTTTGAAATAGGCGCTGAACTGTTTCTTACTGTATTGTTTCAAAACTGCTCATTTTATGTTTTAAATTGTTTTTAATGTTGCTGATCATTTAATTCCATTTAGTATTGACTTTTTGTGTTTTAACTATATTCTGTTCCTTTTAATTCATAATTCCCTTTGAGTCCTGGTTTGGGGGAGAAAAGGAAGAATATAAATAAAAGTGAAGGTAGGTTGTGGTGATAGTGGTAGTACTATCACTACCAGTAGTAATAACAATAAGGGATGCAGTGGCTTAATGGTTAAGACACCAATTCTGACAATTGGAAGATCAGAAGGTTGGCTGTTCAAGGCCCAAGTGCTGCATGATGGGGTGAGCTCCTGTCACTAGTCCCAGCTTCTGCCAACCTAGCAGTTTGAAAGCATGCAAATGCAAGTAGATAAACAGGTACTACTTTGGTGGAAAGGTAACAGCATTCAGTGCAGTCATGTTGGTTACATGACCACGAGAACAGTCCTTGAACAATGTTGGCTCTTCAGCTTAGTAATAGAGATGAGCACTGCCCCCCACAGTTGGTTACAACTAGACATTCATGTAAAGCGACTACCTTTACCTATAAATCTTAAGTTCCTAGATGGTACATACCAGGCTAGCCGAGCTGCCAAGTACTGGGGGAGATTAAAGTGCAAGGCCTTAAATATCAGGACCAAAAGCTTGTAATAAGCCCTAGCTTGAAATGGTAGCCCGTTCCCTTACAGGATGAGGCGTTCAACCCGTCCAGAACCAGCAGTTACTCTATAGGGTAATGGGTATTTGTCCCCTCTCCAAAAGGGTTTCTTGCTTCAGCAGTTTTCAATCAGTGTATATTAAAGGATGCAGCCATGAAAGTCACTGAGTGATCTTGACCCAGTGTCAGCCTGACCTACCTCACAGGGTTGTTCTGAGGAGTAAGTGGAGTGGAGGAGACCCAAGTGTGTTGCTTTGAGGTAAGGCAGGATAGAAAGATTGCTAACAATAATAATAATAATAAATGTGTTCTCGTCCCTGCAGTTTGAAAAGGGCAACAAGATGGTTGTCTTCTTCTCGAGCTATGAGCAGGTGGATTTTCACCATGCCCTCTTCCAGAAGGTCTTGGCTGGGGACCTGGTGGCAGGAGTACATGAGAGGTTGCAGCTTCCTCCTTCTGCCTTGGCATTTGTGCGCTTGCATGGTGACATGAAACAGGAGGTAAGCCTCCCTCTCCTATCTGCTGAAACCCTTGTCAGGTGCTAGGTTCAATGGAAGCCCCAACTTTTCTCCTGTAACCATTTCTCAAAAAGCATCCCTGTTGATTTGATGCCAGATAAGTTCTTCTCTGGTGTTCTCATGGAGGAAGATTGGCACTTAGGTTTTCTGCCCTGAGGTGCCTGGCACAGAGCCAGATCTGATAGAATAATGGCAGCATGAAATTCCTGCCATTTTGTCTTGTCCTACCTCACAGGGCTCTTTTTCTACTTTTGTGTGTGTGTATCAGATAGTGACAAAACAGGTGGTTCTCTAGGCTTTGTGCAGTTACTTTAGAACAAAGCAAGATCACAGTAGAGTACAATGGAGATCTGAAAGCATAACACCACAAGTCCCATGATAAAGATACACAGGTCCACATACACAAAATGTAACATGGTAAAAATAAATAAATGAGCCCTGGAACTAATCAAGCTTGAATTCTCCCTGGAAACTAAGGGCCCTTGCACACTACTAGAAATAGTGCAGATTGAGTCCACTTTAACTGCCCTGGCTCAGTGCTAGGGAATTATGGGAATTGTATTTTTTTTCTGAGACATTGAGCCTTCTCTGTCAGAGAGCTCTGGTGCTACAATAAACTACACTTCCCATGATTCCCTAGCACTGAGTCAGGGCAGTTAAAGTGGACTCAATTTGCACTATTTCTGGCAGTCTGCAAAGGCCCTAAAACAGGGGTAGGCAACCTTTCCCCTTTAAGGGCCGAGGGACTTCAGCTCCCAGAATCCCAGGAGCTATTGGCCAACATGGCCAAGGCTTCTGGGAGCTGAAGTCCCTCGGCCCTTAAAGGGGAAAGGTTGCCTACCCCTGCCCTAAAATGACTAAACTGAGGTTTTCATTCCTTGAGCATGTAATGAGACCACAAAACTCAGGAAGATGATAATGCTGGGTAAAGTTTAAGGTAGTAGGAAAATCATAGAATCATAAGAGTTGGAAGAGACTACGCCATGCAGGAACTCACAATCAAAGCTTCCTGGCAGCTGGCCATCCAGCCTCTGTTTAAAGACCTCCAAGGAAGGAAACTCCACCACTTGACAAGGGAGTGTATTCCACTGTCGAACAGCATTTACTGTCGGGAAGTTCCTCCTAATGTTTAGGTGGAATCTCTTTTCTTGTAGCTTGCATCCATTGTTCCATGTTCTAGTCTCTGGAGCAGCAGAAAAATAGAAAAGAGGAAGACCACCACACGGGTTAATTGATTCCATCATGGAAGCTGTGGCTGTGCTGTTTTTGCAAAACCTGAGCAGTCAATGGCTCTTGGAGGCTCTCATTTGGAGGGTAGCCATAAGTCAAAGCTGACTTGACTGCACGTAACAGCAAAGGTGAAGAAGCTGCTGTTCTGTTCCTCTTTCCCCACCCAAAACAATGCTTCTCTTGTCCTGAGCTCCCATCCCCTCTTTTTCCTGAGCTGGGGAGAAAGAGGCAGATCAGGATAGGTCTGGCCTGATTCAGACCTGACCAGCTGTTAAGGCAACTGAAGCACCACTCTGAAGCTGACAAGGGGGGAGGAGGGGTTTTGCCTTTTAGTACCCAGTGTGTAATTAGCGTTCCATGTCTTCAAATTAAGAGCATTAATGGAGCTAAATTGTGGCTCCCATATGGTACTGCTGGGCATGGCTGCTGTCGTCAAGATGGGGCTCTCTTCTCAGGGCCAGGAAGAAAGGGAGGCCAGGTCACTTTCCTCAACATATATGTTTTCCATGTCCATATTATTTGGGAGGTGCTGTGGGTAACGTGTTGGGGATCAGGTCTGCCACGGTGCTAGAGCAGATTTGTAACTGAACCTCCCTGCTGGTTTTAAATCCATCTTTCATCTGTTGCAGTAGATAGGGGTCCCATGAATGCACGTGACACTTCACAAGGTTGAAAAAAACAGGAAGGAGTTCCCTGCTCCTAGCATCTTGCACTCTTCTGTCTTTCAAACAAATTATCTATTTTAAGTTCTTGTTATGTGCAATGATGCATATGATAAAGAGCAAGGAAGAGAATCGCACGGTCCTCAGACTATTGTTGTACTGCAGTACCCAACCTAGCCCCCAACTCCTAACTTCTGGCTAAGGCTTCTGGGACTTGCTTGCAGTCAGACAGCTTCTGAAGGCCCATACTTTTGTAGCTGCATTCAGTCAAGTTTGCCTTTCCAGTTTCACATCTTTTCAGTTGACAAAGATGCTCTGGCACTGAATTCTTCAATTTACTGCATGTTCAAAGATGTCTTTTATTTCAGAACCACTGAGTTAATTCCTTTTTAAAATGGAGTGAACAACATGTACCAAGCACAGAGGTGTTGTCGCATTCATCTGTGGCAGCAAAAACAGCAGTTTTGTGCACAGGTGCCTTGTGACTTCAGCTTCTGTAAGGAGACAATCTGCTTGATCATAGAATCATAGAGTTGGGAGAGGCTCGTTGAGCCATTAGGATCAACCCCTTAATCAGTGCATGATCTGTAGTAAGAGCATCCCTAGTGAGGAGCCATCCAGCCTCTTTTTGAAGATGTCCAGAGAAAGAGATCCCACCACCTCACTAGGTGAACAGTTCCATTGCCAATCCTTTTCGAACCCCATCCTTTCCCCCCACTTGACCCTTTATTATAGAAGCAAGAAAGCTGCAGGTGAGCATGTGTTACAATTAATGTTTTTAAAATTAGTACCACTAAATAGCTGTTAATTACTTTATTGTTATATATTTGTGAGTTATATTTCGGTCTGCTTTTCTTACAAACAGTTCAAAGTTATCCTCTCTTGACTTTCTGTCTTTATAGCAACCCTGTAGAGTAGGTTGGTTGTCTTCACAGCCACCGAGCAAAATAGGTCAGGTTGAAAAAGAGAGAGATGGTGACTGGCTTCAGGGTCAGTGCCGGCCTGACTCAATAAGGGGCATGGACCAGGATCTCCCATGAGCCAGTCCAGTGCTATAACCACTAAACCGTGTTGGCTTTCACAACACAATTAACCCAGCTTTCATGTTAGGGTGCCATCAGTGGTTCTGTAGTCACCTACCCTAACCAGTTACCCTCCCAGTATGCTAGGGCCGTGCCTCCCGTTGGCCATGCTAGCTGTCGGTTGATGGGTGTTGTAGTCCAGCATTTTCAGAGGATACCAGGTAGGGTGCTGTTTCAAGGAGCTTACGGTGTAAACTAAAAAACAATTAAACTGAATTTAGGGCCTATACAGACTGCCAGAAATAATCCAGCTTGAGGCCACTTTAACTGTCCTGGCTCTGTGCTACGGAATCATGGGAATTGTAGTTTTTTTCTGAGACATTGAGCCTTCTCTGTCAGAGAGCTCTGGTTCCACAATAAACAATCCCCATGATTCCTTAGCACTGAGCCAAGACAGTTAAAGTGGTCTCAAGCAGGATTATTTCTGGCAGTCTGTATAGGCCCTTAGTCATATTTCATATTTCTTTTCCATTTCTTGGCCTCTGGAAGTGATCAGGTTCCAGCACTTAGTTTGAAATAGCTAAAAATTAAAATTAAAATCCTTGGTCATCTTCACAACTCTGTGTTTTCTCCTCTGTGGCATTAATTTTACTTGGAAGGTAAAGTGACTCTTGACTGATATTATCTTCTTCTCTTAGGAAAGGACAGCCGTCTTCCAGGACTTCTTGCAATCAAAAACTGGCATTTTACTCTGCACTGTAAGTTGCCAAATAATAACGGAATGTCACCAAATGTAACTTGAGCCTAGTTTATCCTGTTATATGGTATGAGGAGAGAGAGCATGATACAGAACTAATTCAGAGTGAGAGGATTTCAAAATAAGAGGAGTGGTGTCTGGGGGCTGCCCTGCGCATTGCCAGTTACTGTGGCTGCACTGTAGTGTAGCTAGTCCTCATGAATAACCTAGAGAATCAAGAATGCTGGCTTTGAGGCAAAGCCTGCAAATGTGTTCCATTATTGATACAATGGGCTTTCTGTTCTGGGCAGGGTGCATTTGCTCTTCAGGTCTCTTTCAAGGGCAGATCGAAGGCCACCATCCTCAGCAGTTATTGGTTTGTGCTCTCTTCTGTCATCCCTCACCTCCCCATTTCTGACCTCCAGCTACATCAGGCTGCTGCATCGCTACACAATTTGCTCACTAATTGCAACAGCTGTTGGCCTGGGAAAACGTGTGTGTCTTGGTGGTGTCTTCCTGCTGCAAATGTGTAAATTACAGTGATCAGGAGTCATTAGAGCTGAAAAGTTCCGGCCACCTGTGAAGTTCCATGGGGTTGCCTCCATGTATGGTTTGCTAGCATTTGTTTTTTTGGGCGGGGGAATGATTTTACATTTGGAGAGACTGACAAAGGTGGATATTGGAAGATCCCTACTGGATCTATGCAGGGTCAGAGGTGTCCATACATTGATAAATCAGAGTCCTCTGGTGACTCAGCAGGGAAGAAAGACAAAAGCCCTCCCCTGCTGTCTGTTCCCTGCATCAAGTATTCTGAGGCAGACTGCTTTTAAACATGGAGCCTTCATTTATTTTAATTTTTTGTTGCATTGAGTGAGTTTATGGTGGCATAGATGGCTCTCCAACTCCTTACATTTCCCTCACAACAGCCTTGTGAGGTAGGTCAAGTGTGAAGAGTGTGACTGGCCCAAGACATCCAGGAAGCTTTATGGACAACTAGAGATTTGAACCCAGTCTTTGTTTCACATTCTAATGACTATGCTAAGGTGGGGCTTTTAAGTATTGGGTGATTTCCTATCTGTAGTTTTCTTTATTTAGGGTCTTTGAAAGCTGTGTGGCCTGTCATCGTATCTTTTTTTAAAAAAATTATAAAATGTGAAGAGTCACATTTTGACCCAGGAAGGGCCAGGGCCCCAAAGGCAATGTGCAGTTGGCTTTGTATCCATGGGGGTTCTGTTCTGGAACCACCACCACCCCCTCAGATAGCAAAATCCACGGGACCTCAAGTTCTGTTGTTTCCAATGGCAGCACAACATACGCATGTCACCACTGGGGAGAACAGGGCAGGGCCATCTGCAGATGCTCAAATCTGTGGATGACAAGCCCATGGAAGAAGAGAGTTGACTGTAGAATGTAAAACTTGAAGAACAGTTTAGAAAGAATTAATTCAATCTTGTCAGGGGGAATTACAGGGAACGAAGTCAATTAATCAATCATCAGAGAGCTGTTTGATCTAATGAGTCAGTTGAATTTCAAAATGCTTCTGAAGAAAGATGTTCGGCAAAGCCTATTCGTGTGTCACTTTTCCCACCCCTCAGTGTCCTGTTTTGGTCACAGTTCTGCAACACTCCTCAGCCGTCTTGGTTTCCTGCTAGAGTGATATAATGTAAAATATGCTGCCAGTTAGTTAGAGACTCCTTTTTTAGTTGATGAAAAGGATTTCCTTACCACTGATCTGAATTAATTAAATGGACAACCCTAGTTAACTTCCATACCTTCACTGCACATTTTCTTTTTCTCTTCTAAGCCTCCTGTTAATCACTTGTACTGGGCAAGATCCAAGACCTACTGCTAATATGAGAAGAGAGCAAAACCCATGCTTACTCTTTTCCCTATTCCCTTTCTCTTTCTTGCCTCCCCATTATTTAGTGTTTCCTGCTTTGCTGCTCAGGTTCGCCTGGCTTAATCCTCTGTCTCTGAGGAGACTTGTGCTGTGCATCAAGGGTCTGGCGGCTTCTCTTTTCCCCGCTTTGAACTCATGTGGTGGATGGCTTCCCTCAGAGGAACTGATTGTTGAAACACAAGGTAAATGGCAGAAAAGGCAGACCTTTGGTACACCCAAGAATATGTTCCTTGTCTATTCAACAACATAAAGTGGCCTACTTCAGCTGGCCATTTTCACAAAGAACGGTGACAGACATGGCACATTCTGGCTTTCATTTTAAATTTCCACCACATCTGAGGCTGGTGGTAGTGGGTGATGGCTGGGAGTGGCTTGTCTCAGGGATCAAAATGGCTTTTCCCAAGGAGAGGAATAGAAAGCCTGAACCACCTCAGACTTTCTCTCGTGCTCACAATCCCCATACTTGGGTCTAATGTCTCTGTCACAAAAAAGCCGCTGTCCTTTGGTCTCTTTCTATCTCTGGTATACTGTTTTCTGCAGCACAGAGGCAGGAGTGATCAAAGAAGAGCACTACTCAGAGCACAAAGAAATTGGGACCACAGAAGGGATGTAGCAAATCTTTGACTAAATTGGGAGGAGAACCTTTCTGTCAACCAGGGCCTGGCCCTGCAAATATTATCTCCCTTTTCTCCTTCACCAAAACTTTTTGCTCACCTTCTCTTGGGGCGGTGCCCTTTCTAAAGCAAACTTGCAGGGAGAGGAGAAGATGGTTTTGGAGACTTCTGTTTGCCCATTAAACTCCATCACGCTAACTCATCTTGCCAGTTTTCTGGCGGGTGCGGCCAAGTGCTTTCGCCCTCTGACAGCTTTCCGTGCTCCCTCCCATCCTCCTCCGATTACGCAGCCCAATCTGTCACCCGGCCGGCAGGGGTCTCTTCCCTGCTGATGGCTCTTCCACACTCGGCTGTAATGACTCTTGGCAGGCGGGGAAGGTGCGAGAGCTCCTGCCTCCCTGCTTGGCCCTCGCCTCCTCCTCTCTCCTTCTCTTTCCTCTCCCCCTGTTCCGCTAAAGCACTTTGTGTGCTGCTTTTGGTAAATAAATGAGTCATTTTAATCCAACTGACAGCCTGGCACCTGAACGAGCTGCCTTCCATCTGTACCTCTAGGCCTCACGTCGGTTGCCAATTGTCAGCACGAAGAAGGCCTTCAAGGCCTTGTCGGCCGCTGAGTGTCTTTCAAAAGCATCTTTACCTGAATTCTTTCACCCAAATTTGGGGCATCTTTAGGATCTGGATTGGTTGTAGGCCAGGTTGAGATTTGGGGAGTTTAGTTTTCTGCTGTGTCCCAGAATCCCTGAAGTTACTTCGGTATGAAGTAAGTGCTTTGGCTACAGCCTGAGGTAAAGCAAAGGTGGGAAAGGGATGTTTAATGGTGCCTTCTGCCCTTGCCTTTTATTTATTTATTTTTATATACACTGTCAAGGCCTTCCCTAGTTGTAGAATTGGTGCCAGGACTAAGCGAACAGTATTTATACTAATACAGGCCAATCCACACGCTCCATGCTCCTGGCCAGTCATGGGCTGATGTCCCACACTTTGGTCCTCTTTTTTATTTGGAGGGGAACTGAGAGCTGAACCAGGGGAGATTTGGATGCAGTCACTAGTTCTGGCCCTGGGGCTTCACTTCTGAGGAGCCATTGACCCTGCCTCTCTGGCTAAAGCATTTGTGGCCACAGCTGCCTTGATATCATGGGACAACAGGTCACATTGCACTTCCTTTGCTCAGCACACCATGGATTCTTGAGGGAAACATGGTGACTATTGTGTCCATTTGTTCAGCAAGAAGGCAGTTTAGCACCTTCTGTTGGCACTGAACTAATGTGCCCATAAGCCACAGCCAGTGCGGCATATCCTCAGGAGGTTGGGGTGTCATAGTTCCAAATACCTCAAGGGACCCAGGTTTGCCTTCATCTCAAAGGCCACCCATAGTGAGAGGTACTCAGATTTGAGGGCTGGGTGGCTGGGTGTGATGTGGACAACAGCTCCCATGAACCCCAGCCAGCATAGCTAGAGGTGAGGACTGGTGGGAGTTGCAGTCCAGCAGCATCTGGTGGGCTTCAAGTTGTAGCCTTGTGAGGAGGACAGAGGGAGAGAGTGGGAGAGAGATGCTGGGGTCAACCACAAACCTATTAGGACACATTGTAGAAGACTGTAGAGTGTGTGCCCCTCAGGATGAGGCATGTTTCTGTCAGGGTCGGAAGGGAGTAAAACTTAGCAGCCTAAGCCTCTGTGAGTGGCTGGGAGTATGGCCTGTTGGCTCCAACTAGCACTTCTGTTCTTCTGAATTAAACTTGGTCCCTGGAACAAGACCACCAGACTACTTTGGATTTTAGGTTCCAGCTCAAAGGCTCCTGCGAGTGATGCTCCAGGCTCTGTGTCGCTTTGTACTTCAAAAAGACAGAGCTCTCCTTCACCAGCGCCCAGCCCTAGTCCATGCGACTTGTCTTCCTCCTTTTCCTGACATTTTGTATGAACATAGTGGCACTGCTGGTGTGCAGTATTTACTTCATCAGTGTGAAAGTGCCAGTACGGTTGTTGGGAAAATGTTTCGTAGCTATTTTGTAGAGGCGTTGTTACACGTGGTGAAATAGAAGGATGGAGCGTGATGTGTTTGTGTGTTTTATTGTGGGTGTGATTGTGTTAGGGGGCAGCTGGCTCTAATTGCACCAGAAGAATGGGAAAACCATGGTGGTGAAGGCTTGGAACGCATTGTGGCGATACATTTGCATACTCATTACTGCTTTGCATGGTGTTCTGCCTTGATCTGCTTAAACTAATAACCTCTTTTGGCAGTGCCTCATCTTCATCAAGTGGACTGAGAACAGGCGGCAACTCAATGGCCAGCTCTGCTGGGTATAATAAATCCCCCAATTCTTCCTCATCAGCTCCTTGAAACTGAATCCAGTATCTTGGCATAATCGCACCTAATAAGCTCAAGCGATCGGTCAAATCCAATTTAAATCCCCCTTTTTGGCACCACTGAAGGAAAGCAGAACTAGAGCAAAGATAGACTAAATTGGAGTAGATGGGGTCATTATTGTTAGCATGCAAAATATAGAGATGGATAGATAGAGATATATCAACATTCTTCTTTAGCCTGTTATTAATCACATATGGTATGGGAATTTTTACCAGCAGAGATTGAAAGGAGATGTAGAACGTCTGCATGAGTTGCAGAGGCTGCAACTGTAAGGGCTGCCAGACACTTGGATTGAGGTAATTAGAGTTTGAGCATTGGACTGGGACTCTGGAGACTGGGGTTCAATTTCCCACTGGGTCATGGAAGCCCACTGGATGACCTTGGGCAAATCATACATTCTTAGCCTCAGAAAACTCCATGGAGGCTTTGGAATTTCCATAAATCAGAAATAACTGGAAGGCACACAACAACAAAAAATTAGAAGAGGACTCAAAGGAAGGTGTGTGCTTTGCCCATGGAGGCATGGGACAGGAAGGTCTCTTGTTGTGTGCAGTAGGGCTGGCTGACGTTCTCATGCTGTGGTCTGTGCATATGTATGCATGTGGTGGTGGGGATCCTGTCTTTTCTAGGGGGCTGCCTTCCCTTGGGATAATCTGTTGGGAGGCTCAGTGCTGGTGGCAGCTGGAAAGAGATGGAGCCAGAAATGTTCTGGGTGTCCATTACTGTCTCCCTTTCGCCCACTTTTTACTTTCTTCCTCTCCATTCTCCTACTCCAGTTTGTCTCTCTTTACGTGCTACTCCCTTTTCTTTTTGTTCATTCTTTGCACCAACCCCCTTGCTTCTTCTGACTCCCTTTCCCTGCCAACACCAGTCTCTTTTTCCTCTTTTTCTCTCCCTACCACCCCTTTTCTCTTTCTTCCTTCCTATCATTCCACCTCTGGTCTTGTGTCCCCTCTTCTTTGTTTCTCTGTTCCTGCTACACATACTTTCTCCTTTTCTCTCTCCCTGCCACCCTTTTTCTCTCTTTTGCACCTCTTGGCACCCCACTTTCTTCCCACTCACTCTTCTGTCTTCCTTTTCTTTTTACCTACCACCCCTCTTTGTCTCTTTCTCCTTACCAACTCATCTCTCTTATTGTGACCCTTATCCCCCTGTCTCTGCCCCTACCATACACTCTTCTTTTCCTTTCTTTTTCCCCCCATTTATCACAAACTGCCAAAGGAGGACAGATCTGTGCTGGTCAATCCCTAGGGGCTTTTGAAATCTGTCCAAGGGTTGCAGGATGCCCACCACTGTCTGACACAGTCTTGGGGGGGATAATAGTTCACATATTATCCATAATTCTGGGAAACACAATTTCTCCAGCTGTTGAGTTCAGATTCCTTGGTGGAATAGTGGTTTTGTGGCCTACAGTGTTGTGGTTAAGGGTGTGAAAGTGTGAATGGGGAAACCTAGGTTCAAATCTTCCCCTCAGCCATGAAATTTGCTTCTTGGGCTGCTGTGCAGATGAAACATGGTTTAAAGAAACCCATTTACTACACTGGACTTTCTGGATATAGATTTAAAATACAAAACCAAGACATACATTTAATGAACAAACACAAAATGCTTGTAATTCCCTTCATTTGCACACAAGCTTGGCATATATGTGCCTAAAATTCCAAGTTTTGCAAAGTTATTTAAAAAAAAACCCACTGTAATTTAAAACAATGGTCTATATTGTTTCTTTACTTTCAGCAACTATTTTAATATTGCACTGAGCCAGATCCCACATACAAGTTATATCAAAACAAATTACATATTCCTATATACTCAAGTTTGCAATGTTATTCCTTCTGGTTGTATACTTCTTGCTCATTCCACTTCAAAAGAAGTAATTGCTGATAAACCATGTTTTGACATTGTCTGGTAAACCAGCTTCCAACCCTGAGTTGCAGTTTCACTTTGAAAGGCAGGAGCACAGTCATGATGTAACGGCAGCCTATGACTTTCACTAACCGGGGTGTAACTCGGGGGTAGGCAACCTTTTTGAGCTGGGGGCCGGGTTGCTGTCCCTCAGACAATTGGGGGGCTGGAGCACCAAAAATAAATAAATAAATAAATAAATAAATAAATAAATATTTTAAAAATTAATTTTTTTAAAAAAAAATATGCATGCACACTCTCTCAGCCCCAGAAAACCCATGGCAAAACCCCTGTGGAGATTTTGCCAAGAAAACCCCAAGAACAAGTAATAACAACAATAATCAATATCATCATGGCGGGCGGTAGGGGGCGGCGGTGGCGTCAGGACCTGCCTGGGGCCGGTCCAAAGGCCTCTGGGGGCCACATCCAGCCCCCGGGCCTTAGGTTGCCTACCCCTGGTGTAACTTTTTGAAATGGAATAAGCAGAGAGGAAGGGAGGGAGGGTGCAAGCACAGTGTTCATTATCTTATCAGTGATTGGAGATAAGAGACTATTTAAAATCCCAGAAGCTGTTGCGTGGTGAGCTATGCTTTGGAATGGAGCTATCTGCTTTGTTGCTTGGGAAGGTATTGCACTGGTGCTTACTCCTGGAGAGACAGACCTAAAGCTGAGCCATGTGTTGCCTACTGGGGGTGAGGGGGAGAGTGTCCAAGTGGGGCAAGTGACATTTCCTCTGACCTTTGCTTTGGCCCGGCCCCATGTCCCTAGTGTCACCTGCAATGGAGATGCAGACCCAGAAACCCTTCCCAATCTAGAATGCGGTCCCTGAGTTGAAAAAGAACCCTTGGGCAATAAATAGGTGCCATTTGGCCAACAGCGCACTCATTTGTGGATCTGCTTTTGTTTTCTCAAAGGATGTTGCTGCTCGTGGGTTGGACCTGCCACAGGTCACCTGGATTGTCCAGGTAAGGTTTCCACTTTTTCTGCTTGTTCCCATTGTATGTAATTTGACTGCCTGAGGGTGGATCTGTTCTAGTGTTAGGGACATCTGGCACAGAGATCTCTACAGGCAACCAAGAGATGGCATGCTATATGTTATAGGTTGCTTGGGCAGAAGCGGACAGGCAAGTGGGAGTTGGTGCTGGCCTGATGGGAAAGAGTGCCCCTGTCCCCCTCGTGCACCCAGGAAGACACTTTCTGTAGCATCCAGGAGGGGTCTTCCGGCTTGTTGTGGTGTGTGTGAGGGAGACCTAAGGGGATGGCCACCACGACATTGACCAAGGCCCCATGCATTCCTAGCATTGCTATAAATGTGTTCCAGCAGGATTCAAGGGTTGCTTGACTTTGCAGCAGATGCTGAAGCCTTTAGCACATCCATTGTGTAGGGGAAGTAGCTCTCCACCCACTGAGTCAAAAGTGGGAGAAGGATATGTGTGTGTGTGTGTGTGTAGCTTGTGGAACAATTGGCTATGCTGGAGACCAAACTTACACAACCTCTAATGAAGTACAACCATGTGCACAATTATTTTTACAGTGATGTCCTGCCTTGAAACAGTTCTGGCCATTGTGTACAGAGCTTTGTTTTTACTTGCAATTAATTCCTTTTGGTAGTAATTAATTTACATTGCCATAACTGGGGATAACTTCACTTCTTTTGCAGTGTATCTGTAACTTTCAAGTAACTTTTATAGTTCCAGGAGCTGTAACCTCAGAGAGTTGTGAGGAATGTCACATTGTCTGACTCATGCTCTGTTGTTAGTACTAAAGTATCACAGAGTGGGTAGGAGAAGGAGGAGGTGTTTTGAGCCACAATTCATAATGTTTAGATGATTTTCTAAAGTAACTAAAAGCCAACTGGTTTGGTTACTCTGGAGAACCAAGAAAAGACATTGAGTTGCCTTTGAATATATTGCTGTAATGGTGGCTATTTCTGCCAACCTTTGAGCTATAGGAGTAATCAGTTAATTTTCAACAGTAATTTCCCACAGAGCTCTGTGTGGCACTGAATTTCATCTTTTATGAATGGCTTTCTTTTGTCTGCCCTGAGCTGGCTTCCGCCAGGGGATCTCCAGTTCTAGTTCATCAGGTCCCCTGTTTCTGAAGTTTCAGCTCTGAGGGCCATCCTTTATTAAATCTGGGACAGGGAAAACACCCTGCCATAGGCCTCAGGTGACCCTATCCCTGGTTGTGGCCTCCAGAGCACCCATGTGTGCAGCTGCTGAATGTGATCCCATGCCACCAATGTTTGTTAATGGAAGAATTTTAAAACTTTGGTTCTTTTGCTTAAAACAAGGAAAACAAGCAGCACCTGCCTTATTTTGAAGGAGACCCCCCCCCAAAAAAAATATGTCTCTAGGAAGTGTAACCTGCTTGGAAATCACAATGTGTGGCCTCCCCCGTACCTTGTTTTGAACAGCAATGAGAGATTTTGTTCTTCCCAGCCAACTGAAAATGGAATTGTAGTTAACATCTGTCACCAAATTGCAGCAGCATGGAGCAGCAGGTTGGGTGCATCCCAAACAAGTCAGTGGCCAGACTGACTGCTGACCAGGAGCAGAGCAGGGGAATGCTCCTTGTGTTGTGACCATTGCTACAGTGTGTGTGTGTGTGTGTGAGAGAGAGAGAGAGACAGACAGGCATGTTGGGAAGACATGTTTCCTGGCTTTCACTGTGTTCTGGGGCACTGTTCAAAGGGTTGGTTTAGATATGCTAATAAAGGTGTGTGTGTATGTCCCTGTATGTTTACATTTTCATGCCTCTCCTTTAAAAGAGCAGTGAGTGATGTTTTTGGAGGATCTGGGCTCCCACTCTGTCCCCCTACGTATCCTGTACCTACTGAGACCTTACTTCCCTTCCCCTGCCAAATCCAGAAGTATGTCTCCTTATTTTGAAATAATCATATTATTATTAGTAGTATCATCATCATCATCATCATCATCATCTACAAGTAATGGTGGTCTTCCAGCAGCCACACTATCTGATGGTGAGGCACCTGTGACCCAACTGTTTCAACCAAAGTGTATGGCTTTAACTGACAGTGACATGCCATGCCTTACCAACTTAAGCTACCTCCCTGATGCTTCTCTTTTGAGTAGCTGAGTATTGAAAAGCTTTAAGCAAAGCAATTATTTCAGCTGTAATCCAATAAAATATTAAGGATTACCAGCGAAGGTGTCTGCTTTCTCACCTTCCTTCCCTTCCTCTCCTCCCCATCTTTCTCTGTCTCTCCCTTCTCTTCCTCTTTCCCTCTAGCTTGCCTTCCCATTTATCCCAGTCCTGTGCTGAGCAGCTAACACACATTTAAAAAATAGAAGCGCCTTTGTGGGTCATGGATGGCACCCTCTGTAGAAATGAATTTTATGAGAGAGAGAGAAATGGTGAAGAGACAGCTTGGCCAATGTGTCATTTTCGCATGTCAAAAATCCTTGTTATGGCTGCAGCAGTGAATGATGTTGCGCAGGTGGATATGATAGGTTCTGATAAGCCGTAGCTTTCTGAGATAACCATGTTTTGGGGTTTAGTTTTTAAATGATCTCTTATAATTAGGCATGTCTGCAATCTGTTAATTCTTTCTCTTTCTCCCTTCCCCTCTTGCCCCTTCTGCTCATCCCCTTTTTTATTTTTGAAGTATAATCCTCCAGCTTCGCTTGCTGAATATGTCCACAGAATTGGGAGGACGGCTCGGATTGGCAGTCACGGGAACAGCCTGCTCATCCTTGCTCCTTCAGAGGCAGAATATGTCAGCTTCCTGGCTTCTCACAAGATTAAGTGAGTCACAGACTCCCCCTATCCTTCCCCCCCACCAAAACCCAAACTTCATAGCTAGCCCTGGCTAATAATAAAACAGCTGCAGCCCTGGATCATGTTGCAAGGGGATGGCAATCATTATCTTGCTTCAGTAATTTTTTTTAAAAAGTTAAGCAAACCTGCAAATTATTTTAATAAAGATACGGTATGTTCCTCTTTTTAAATGTGTAATCAGTAAAGAGGAAAGGAGAACAAGAGTGTAATGAAACAGTGTGTGAAAGTCTATTTAGCAAAACAGTACAATTATACATTTAATTTTTTTTAAAAAAAGTTGAATCAAGATCAGCACTTATTACATAAGGATAATTGGAAGGAGTGCTATGTACTGATAATTTACTTCCAGAATGATAGAGAAGAAAGCCCCCGTGTTAAACTGTTCCCAGTTTACAAATATGAACTACAAGGACATTGTTTTCTCATGGCAGAGAGTGTAAATCTTTCTGTTTGAATGTGTAAACTTTCTATAGTTGTGAGATGCAACAGCTTCATTGATGCAACAGATTTTTAATACAAGCAGGGTCTGCAGCCACAAAATGTTGCAGTACAGAGCTCCAGATTGGTATTCCTGCTAGCCAGACCAGCCCCCTTTGAAGATTCTCCATTCCATTGCCCCTCTACAGAGAACATTCAGAGCCCACTGAGGATGTTGTCTCCCTCACTGAGCTCTTTCTGGGTGGTCATCCCTCTTTCAGGACTTTTCCCTAAATATTTTTGCCCATCTGCAGATGGTGGGCTTGCCAATCTTTCTCACTGATGTAGGGATGGTGCACTTTTGGCTACCTACGAATGAACAGCCCTCAAGGAGAGTGTTTTTCTTGTAGAGTAAAGGAATGTGTGGCCCTCCAGAAACTCTAGATCCTCATCTCGCTTCATCCCTAACTATTGGCCATACTGGCTGGAGCTGAGCCATGGGAGTTGCAGTCTAATAACATGGGGAAGGTGACATGTTTTGTGTTAATTCATTTATATCACACCTTTCCCCCAAAATTGGTTCTCAAGGCAGCTGACAAAAACTAAAGGAAATGCAGATAAAAGCCAATATAGGCACTAGTAAAAACACACAGGAAGTTGTTGTCCAAATGCAATCAAACTATCTGTTATTATTAGACACATTTTCTGCTTCTAATTGAGGGGTTTTGGAAATCTTCTAGAGCTGCCCCATTTCCTTACTTGTTGCTACTATTTAGGGAAAAGAGAGGAAAAGAATGATGACTTCTGATGCAGTCAAAGTTTTCCCAAGCAAGGATTAGCCGAGATCTTTGGAGAGTTTCTGCCTTCAAAGAAGAGCAGAAATGTAGGGGTCTTGAAGTTTTTCTCCCATGTACATTGCAACCCAGACAGCAGAAAAATCACCTTCCAATGGGTCTCTGCCCCATCCCCAGCTGGAAGAATGCTGGTCTCTTACACTCCCCATGGCAGGGGCACAACAGTAGGCAATTTTCCTGTCTCTGGGTTTAAATCTGTAGCCCCTAGGCTACAAACTTGGGTTCCTATCATACCCCACCTGCCTTGCCAGTAGAGAAGGATGATGGTAGTCACCATTCACCTTAATTGGGGAGAGTGGCCCAGGTTTCCAGGGCACAACAGAGAGGAGCTGTCCAACTTGTAGATTCATGTGGTTTTAACTTGTGGTAATCCATTAGAAAATGTAATGTGTTCTTAGGGTATAAACTACTGTATATTATCTTCTTTGATGTTTTCAATTGTTTTAAAACCTGAGTTCTTTGGTGTTGGAGGAAACTTTAGTTCTTCTTTGTGGTTTCTGTGCTTCACACAAATGAGTTTTGTTCCTGTGTAGAGAACTCATTTGGAACTTTATAGAGCTGAGTAGCTTGACAGGATCCCTTCCCCTCCATACCCACCACATAGACTCAAGATTGCCAAGCTACCATTACTTGTTGTATGCCAAACATACACTTCATTTTGTTTTTCTCTTGCTGAGTAGTCTTTTTCTCTCTGCTTCATTTCTTCTTCCTAGCATTTCTGGCATTTCCATTCTTGTTTCACATCTGTTGACTACTTAACTAAAAAAAATTTTTCTTTACTTCAGGATCTTTTCCCAATTTCTCTCTTCCCCCAATCTTTCTTATGGCTTATTTTTCGTCATTTTGTGTTACTTGTCGTCACAGTCTCCATTGGAAATGCCAATTGGGAGAGCCTATTTTATTTGAGCAAAACACACAATATACCGAAGAGTACAATTTGTGTGGTTTCACAGTGCAGGCTTTGAAGAATCAAGCATCTTGTCTCAAGTTTCATTGCCTGGGAAAAGTCTTGCTAGGGACCCAGTAGAGCAGCATCGAACCAGCCCCTTTTTGGCCCTGCTATCTAGGCCGAAGAAATATCATAAACCTAGACACACACTAAAGTAAACTTCAGTACCAATGTCTTTGATGCTGCCTTCTGTACCTATGGCCTCGCTAGCTCCATTGGCTTCATACCTGCGAATCTCTCCCTTGCATATTCCAGCACTGTTGGAGCTGGGAGATGAAATACTGGCAAGGCATCCATCATACCACTCTAAGCCTTCTGATCCTGCAAAGTTCTGCGTCAGCATCAGCATGTAAAATATCTTCTCTGACTCTTTTGGATCCTCAGATGTATCAACCAATAGAGAAAAAGAAAATGAGACTAATGGCAGCTACAAGCATCAATACCAGTGATTGATATTACTCTTGTTCCTCAAAGGGGTCCAGTACTGATTCAGCACGTGGGGGTGGAAAAACCAGTGAATGAGCTGCCGACAACCTCTCAACTTCTGTACCTTTGGGAGATCAACAGTAACTGAAGGTGACGTTCTTAATAGCTATCCCTCCAGATTGTTGCCATGGTCACTGATGAGAGAGAGTTCGTCATTTCAGAAGGAACTCTCCTCTGAACCTTTGCGGCCCTCCTACCAAGATTCTTCCTTCACCTCAGTGTCCTATGTGGACAGTATTATGTGGACAGGAGACAAAAAATACTACAGCAACTATAGGACCATAGCATTAATATCGCACCCAAGCAAAATTATGCCAAAATTATGCAGCATAGACTCCAATCATGTATAGAAAGAGAAATCGCAGAAGTACCAGTAGGGTTCAGGAAAGGAAGAGGTACTAGAGACCACGTTGCAAGCTTAGGATGGTTAATGGAGTGAACCAAGGAAGAAAATCAGCTTGTGCTTTATAGACTATAGCAAGGGGTTGACTGCATAGATCATGAAAAGCTATGGAACACTCTTAAAGACATCCATACTTAGAGCAAAAAGGCTATGGCTAGAACAAAATATGAACAGAATGGTTCCCAGTTGGCAAAGGGTACAGGCAAGGTTCTATTCTGTCACTCTACCTGTTCAACTTGTACACAGAAAATATCATGAAGAGCATGGTTAGACTCAGAAGAAGGTGTGAAGATAGGAGGAAGGAACTTCAACAATCTAAGATACATGGATGACACCATACTAGTAGCAGAAAACATCATTGACTGGGAACAGTTACTAAGAAAGGTCAAATAACAAAGTACAAAAGCAGGCTTACTGTTGAACATAAAAAAAACAAAAATAATGACCACAGAGGATCTAATTAAATTCAACCTAGATAATGAGGAAATTGAAATAGCTAAAGATGTTCTGTACCTAGGATCAAACGTTGTTTGGAATGGAGACTGCAGTCAAAAGATAAGAAAAAAACTAGGAATGGGATAGACAGTCATGAAGGAATTAGAAAAGATTCTAAAGTCTAAAGATATACAACTGAGCGCTAAAGTTAGAATCATCCAAGCCACTGTATTCACCGTCACTATGTATGGATGCAAGAGCTGGACAGTGAAGAAAGCTGAAAAGAAGAAAGAAAATCAACTAATTTGAGATGTATTCTGGAGAAGAGTGCTGAGGATAATGTGGACAACTAAAAAGGCAAATAAATGGGTCCTTGAACAGATCAAGCCTGTAAATCTCCTTGGAAGCAGAGATGCCTCTTGGGCTTTGGCCACATCATGAGAAGGCATGACTCATTAGAAAAGATTATAATGCTAGGAAAGGTAGAGGGAAGCAAAAAGAGAGGAAGACTACATGTCACATGGGTAAACTCAAGCAGAGAGGCCCCAGGCCTGAGCCTGCATCACCTAAGCAGAGCAGTTGGGGATGGGAAGGCTTGGAGATGTTTCATTCACCAGGTCACCATGAGTCAAGGATGACCTGAGGGTAGTTAACAACAACAAACAAAACTAACGAGTGCATCTTTTAGAGTTTCCACCATAATGCTTCTACTCTCCTTATTGGGATTAGTGTCATGTGCATACCCCACATTATTGACCTACTAGAAAATCTCCAGTTCAGTACCATAGTTGATTATAGTTGATCCTAATCTTAGGGCCTTTGCAGACTGCCAGAAATAGTGCAAATTGAGTC
>CM034713.1:1089670-1101017 GCA_020142125.1 Phrynosoma platyrhinos
GTGTGGATTAACCAGCAGATTTGCCCCCGTGTGATAACGTCCAATGGCGGTCCTCCAGGGTGCTTCCTCACTGATAGATATCCTTGGCACTTTCTTCCTATTGGTTCTATAGGGTCAGTTCCTGTTGTACTGTCCAGGAACTCCTTGTGTTGCCTGATGCACTGGAAAGCCTTGCTGAAGGGCACTGAGCTTTTCTTTCAAAGAGCTATCAATCTGCGTTTGCTGCAGGTGTAGATGGTGAGATTTTCCGGCAAGGAGACAAACATTGCTGCAATCCTTCTGCCTCTTTCGCTGCAGTTATTGCTCTCCCTTTACTCCCCATAATTAATATTTCCGTGCCTCACTCAACTCGCTTCGCCTCACCTCGCCCACCATTGAATTGTTGCAGGAGTGGCAAACCATCTTCCTATCTATGGGCCAAAATCTAATCTTACAAAGGGTTTCTGGATTTTAATTGTGGGCTAAGGGGAAAGTGGGGAAGAAGGATGAAGAGTGCACAGGAGCCATGGTAAGCTGTAATTCTGACCCACTTGGACATCTTCTTCTAAGCATGCAAGGAAACCTAACTTCTTCAATAACTGCTTCCTTCCAGCCCAGGATTTGGGCCCTGGCCACACATGCAGCAGCCATTCCTGCTGTGATAGTTAGGCTGTCCTCAATTCACCTGCCTTGAAGTTGCCACAAGACTTGGTTGGTTTCTGTTCCAAGGCTCCAAGGCCTAGATATTCCTGTTCAGTAGCTGTGCAACCTAAACTCAGGCCAAGGGTAGCTATGCCAGAGCTCCATGGTGCCCAAAGTCATAGAATCACAGAATCATAGAGTTGGAAGAGCCCCCAAGGGCCATCCAGTCCAACCCCATTCTGCCATGCAGGAACTCACAATCAAAGCATCCCCGACAGATGGCCATCCAGCCCCTGTTGAAAGCCAGCCAGCAGAGGCAAATGCACTTGCCGGTTTGGGGCAATGGTTCTGCTGCTTCCACAACCCTGACCCTCAAGGCCCCATCTGATCCCAGCTGGTCCTGGAAGCGAAGCAGGGCCAGCCCTGGTTAGTACTTGGATGGGAGACCGCCAACAAAAACCAGGGGCTGTTAGGCTCTGTTTCAGAGGAAGGAACAGGCAAAACCACCTATGAGGATTCCTTTGCCAAAGAAAACCCTAAGAAATTCACAGGGTTGCCATAAGTCAATGGGTGACTTGAAGGCACACAGATACACCCACTGCCTAGCCATTGGGGCCTACTTAAATTGTCTAGATTACAGGACCAGTCATCCCCAGCTAGGGTGATGGAAGTTGTAGTCCAAAACTCCATGGGGTCTTCAAAGAGCTCAAAGACCAGTGGTTCAGACCTCCACTCAGCTCCGGGTACCTTCCGCTGGTCTCTATCTCTCTGAGCACAGCCTACCTTGCAGGGTTGTTAGGAGGATAAAAGAAGAAGAAAGGGAGGACTATCTAGTCAACGTTCAGATGAGTTCGGAAAGGTTACTTCTTCATCCAAAATGACTCCCAGTAGTCTGTCTGGGGCCTCTAAGGATTATTTATTTTGATGTTATTTTAGTTGGCAGTCCGAAAAGGTAACTTCTTGCAGCTCTGAAATCTACCTTCGCTGAGAAAGACCTTTAAGAGCAAGATAGAAGGACAACACTCCCTTTCCCCTTATTAAAGGTAAGAAAGAGCTCTTGGGCTGCATCTGCACTGCAGAAATAATCCAGTTTGACACTCCTTTCAGTGCCATGGCATCATTGCTATGGAATTCTGGGAGTTGTAGTTTGTTGTGGCACCAGAGCTCTGCTACAACAAAGCTACACTTCTCAGAATTCCATAGCACTGGGCCAGTTAAAGTGGTGTCAAACTGGGATTATTTCTGCAGTGCGGAAGATAGAAAGAGGAGAGGAAAGGAAAGGTGAAAGGAAAGGTAAAAGGTAAGGTAAGGTAAGGTGGGAAGTTGGAAGAGATTCAGGGAGATCCCTGAGGAAGGGATCAACTTGCTGAGCCACTGGAGAGAAGGACTGCTGGGAGCTGTAATACAACGAGAACTAGAAAGTTGGGAAGTTCTGCCCTTATTATTGATTGTTGTGTGCCTTTCAGTCATTTCCGACTTATGGCAACCCTGAAGGCATTCGTCATTGGCAAGTTTCATTGGCATTTTCTTGGCAAGTTTCTTCAGAGGGGTTTTTACCATGGCCATCCTCTGAGGCTGAGAGAGTGTGAGTTGTCCTTATGGAGTTGGGGAATATAGGATCCTGTGGGAGGGGGGAGCCTAGCCAATTGGTGGGTATTTTCAAAAACACCACCAGCACTACCAGCAGCTTCAACGCACATTGATAGATCAGTGGATGCTGGGTCCTCCAGTTGAAGCTGTTGGGCTACTTACTATGCAGTCACACAAGGGAGCAGATCAAGATGCTCAACTGCTGGTGGGCCCACTGGATCAACCTGGCACTTTAGTAGATCGACTTGAGTCAATGTTGTGGACTGCAACTCCCAGCATTTCTCACCATGGGCTAAGCTGGCTAGAAGGGCTGATGGGAGTTGTGGTCCACGGACATTTTCTTGGAAGTGGTGGTTTGCACCAATGTTTGTCTGTATGGAATTGGGAGTAGAGAGAGATCTCTGGCTGCATCCACACTGGAGAAATAATACAGTTTGGTTCCGCTTTAACTGCCATGGCTCAGTGCTATGGAATTCTGGGAATGGTTGTTTGTTGTTATTAATTCCCTCACTTGGAAATTGCTTCTCTTAATGCAGGCTAAAATTGTATCTGACTTCTTTGCTGCAGCATCACATCGTTGGCCCTAAGTCCTTTTTCTATCTAGTGCTGGTGAGTCAAGTAAACCCATCCTACACCCTGTACACTTGTACAGTTATAATTATACACCGATACCTGTACAAACGGCCATTCCCAGAATTCCATAGCATTGAGCCCTGGCAGTTAAAGCGGTGCCAAACCGGATTATTTCTCCAGTGTGGATGGGCTGTATAACTCTTGTTTCTCTCTTCTCTTCCCTGTCTTGTCCTGGGATGGAGAACCATAAGGCTCCACCTCAAAAGGTGTCTTCCTTCATAACTTTCATACACAGGAGTCAGATTTAGGGACTCTTCTACCAAAGTACTGTATAGCTTTTGCTATTGATTTGCTTATTTTCCTAGATCCTAGATGGATTCTGTGCAACAATAAATTAAATCTTCTTCCTATCTTCTTTTTGTCCTGTTTATTACCAGAAATTCAGAGACCTGCTACCAATTTTAGTACAGCAGCCTTTGCCTCCTACTCCGGATTGGGACCACTGGAAGGAAAAGGATTGAATAGGGAATTCCCACCAGGAGTTTGGGTAGAAATATGGTTCCCCAAATAAAGGGAAACCTGGAGACAAGGAAGCCTGTGTTCTTCTTTTCAGTCTCTTTGAGGACTGGAGGGGAGAGAACAAGGTCCTGAGTTCAAACTGCTGTCCCCTACCTAGGAGCTAGTTCTGCTGAATACTGTGGAACTTACTACTTAAGTAAAAGTGGAGAGGATCGTATTGCTAGAAGATGTTTGTGGGCTCCTGGGGTCCTGCTGATGGTGGATTTTTGAGTTGAGGAGGGTTACAAAAATAATACGCACTCACACTCACACTCATACACAGAGGGCACAGGATTAGCCAATGGAAATGGACATAGAGGACAATCATGACCAAGGAAATAAAGGCTGGTCAGCCCTAGAAACCCACGGGGTGACCTTGGGGCAAGTCACACTCTCTCAGCTTCAGAGATGGCTGGCCATGCCAAACCCCTTCTCAATAAACTTGCCAGGAAAGCCCAGAGATTGGTATGCTTTCGGGTCGCCATAAGCTGGAAAGGACATGAAGGCACTCAACAAGAACAGCAAAGCAGGAGCCAGGAAAGCTTCTATTGATGTAGCCTAGAATCGCATTGGCCTTTTTAGCTGCCGCATCACACTGTTGGCTCCTCCTCCTCCTCCTCCTCCTCCTCTCTGCCAGGACGGGCTGAGCAGTTGTGATTTTTGAGGTCCTCTGTCTGCCCTGCCTCACTGGCATGAATCGGGTCCAAGGAGGCCTCTACTAAAATAGTACAAACAAGCGAGAGTCCATCGTCCTCCATCTCCAGGAGCACTGGATCTCCGCTCCCCGCTCAAAAGTTTGATCAGGCGTTAGGTAGAGTTCTCAACAGAGTCCGACCGGGGAAAGATCTGCTTTCCAGACCCTTTATTGCGGGTAAATCCCACTTTGCCAACACTTTTCTTCCAAATGCATCTGAGGAAGTAGACTGAAGTCTAACGAAAGCTCATGCTGCCAATGTCTTTCTTTCTGTTTGACAGTGGAACACACTCTTCCCTCGGAGGGTGGTGGCGTCTCCTTCTTTGGAGATCTTTAAACAGAGGCTGGATGGCCCTCTGTTGGGGATGCTTTGATTGGGAGTTCCTGCATGGCAGAATGGGGTTAGACTGGATGGCCCTGTGATCTCTTCCAACTCTATGATTCTACAGTCTGTATACAAAAAGGGACGATGGGATTATAAATTGAGGCATGAGCCGGCTACGTGATGCTGCAGCAAAGAAGGCGGATACAGTTTCAGCCTGCATTAAATAGAAACCCAGTTTCCAAAGGAGGGAGGCATTAAGAACAAACCACCCTTCCCGGCATCCCATTGCATGGAGCCCTGGCAGTTACCGCGGCGTGAAAGCGGGGCTGTTCCTGCCGTGCGGACGCGTGTTCGTGTGAACGCGTGTGCCGCTCTCTCTCCCCGTTGAGCGCTGCGCTTCCAGGACTCTTTTTCTCCGCTAAATTATTCATCATCATCATCATAATTGTGTAATTACTGTAACGGCGCTTAATTATTGATGCCCGAAGCAGTAATTGGGATCCATTATTAATAGGGCAGCGTGCGTTTAGCTTCAGAAACGAGGGAGAGCCCTCGCCCTGCCGCCGCCGACCCCCGATTCCCTGCCGCCTGAGGCCCAAAGTGGAACTTTCTGCTCTCAACCCGGATCGGGCCCCAAAAGTGAAAGGGGTGTTTCAAAGTCCCGGAGCTTGGGGGCTTTGGTGGCCTGCATCCGCACTGGAGAAATAATCCGGTTTGATACCACACTGCCTTGTCTCCATACTTTGGAATTCTGGGAACCGTAGCTTGCTGTGGCACTAGAGCTCTCTTAACAGAGAAGGCTCAGAGGTCTTACCACGAAACCCCAGAATTCCCTAGCCTTGAGCCAGAGCTGTTAAAGCGGTCCCGAACTGGACTATTCCTGCAGTGTGGTTTTGGCCACATAAGCAACAATTTGAAAAAATGTTTCCAGAAAGAAGTATTTTTATTATTATTATTATTATTTTGCAAAAAATGCATGATAAAATACGATGACTCTGGAGACCAGGGTTCGAATTCCGGCTCGGCCATGGAAACCCACCTTGGGCAAGTCACACTCTCTCAGCCTCAGACCACCTCTGAACGAACCTCGCCAAGACAAATCTGTGATATGGTCCGAGAAATGATCCGCTTTGACACCGCTTTAACCGCCCCGGGCTCCAGGCTATGGAATTCTGGGAATGGTAGTTGTGGCCATAATTAATCGTTCTTGTGGATAATGATAATTAATGAAACTGTCATAATTTAACAAATCCTATGAAACGAGGTTGCATCGTTTGGAAAGACATTGAAATCTCTTCTCCAGAATCCTGGAGTCAAGGAACAGAATAGAATCATTATCTCTATTTATCATATTGTTATTCCGTGTTAGGAGACCCAACAAAAGGAACAGAAAAGAATACTTATTTCTATTTACCATTTTGTTATTCCGTGTTAGGAGACCCAACAAACTACTGTACACTATTATTGCCATCATATTCATCATCTTTATTATTATTAACAGAGGAATATTCAGAGCGGTCTTGGTAATGATTCCCATTGGAAATGGAATTAATATTGGCGGCTGCGTCCGCACTGCAGAAATAATCCACTTTGGCACCACTTTGACGACCGTGGCTCATTGCTGCTGTGGTTTCGCGGGACGTTTCGCCTCCTCTGTCCGACAGAGAGCCCTGGTGCCAGGATAAACTATAATTCCCAGCATCCCACAGCAAGGAGCCGCGGCAGTTAGAGCGGTGTCAAACTGGATTATTTCCGCAGTGCGGATGCAGCCTTCAATTATGTATTTAACGATGTGGCTGGATCGGGCTGGATTTGTTCTTGATTTGATTTGTTTCATTTTTTGATGCTGCCTTTCTCCTAGAAAGGGACCCAAGGCGGCTCACAAGAGAGAGAAAGAGAGAGAAAATATTTTTAAAACTTTACAATAAAAATATATGATCTAAATATATATATATATATATATATATATATATATATATATATATATATATATATATATATATATATATAGATCATATATTTTTATTGTAAAGTTTTAAAAATATTTTCTCTCTCTTTCTCTCAATATATATATTACAATATATATATTGTAATAGCCGATATATCTGGGAATTTCCCCCCTCCAAAGCGGCTCGATCCCTCTTTTTCCTTCTGTTTTCGGAGCCGGCCTTTGGGAGATCAAGTGCGGACGAGGTCCCAGCCTTGCCTGGATTTCTAGCATTTCCCTGGACTTGTCTGAAAAGTGCCTTCAAGTCTGTTTGTAGCGTGTGCTGACAGTTTTTTCCGTGCCTTTCTATACCGTTTTCAACTTTGGCTGCATCCATCCACACTGGAGAAACAACCCGGTTTGGCACCGCTTTAACTGCCTTGGCTCAAGGCTATGGAATTCTGGGAACTGTAGTTTTCTCTTGTGGCACCAGAGCTCTCTAACAGAGAAGGCTCCATGTCTTACCCAAACGACTACAATTCCCAGAACTCCCCAAGCCCGGAGCCAGGGGAATTAAAGCGGTGTCAACCCGGATTATCTCTTCAGTGAGGATGAAGCCTGGAGTCTTTTTTCTTGTTTTCTTTCACAGACTGACACAGAGGAGAAAAATCCTTCTGGGGCCCGCAGCAAACTCCAATTCCCAGGATTCCATAGCCTTGGGCCAAAAAAAAAAAGAAAGAGAGAGAGAGTTAAAGCGGTGCCAAACCGGGTTGTTTCTCCAGTGTGGATGCAGCCAAAGTTAAAAACGCTCTAGAAACACGCGGTCACAACTGTCAGAACAATGGAGGACATTTTGCAATTCCTCCTGGGCAAGGTGGCCATGTCCTCCATTTCAACCTCCTGTCCAGGAGGAATTGCAAAGTGTCCTCCATTTTAAGAAGCATGGGTTTCCATTCCCATTAGTACTTTCATTTTGGCAATGCCCTTCCTTCCTTCCTTCCTTCCTTCCTTCCTTCCTTCCTTCCTTCCTTCCTCTTTTCTGGCATGTCCTACATTCATTGGTGCCTCGTCCTCCTTTGCAGTGAGGCCATGATCTATTCTAGATAATCTGGGCCAACCCAACTGGGCAGGCATCCTGTCCTCCTTTTGCAACCCACTTCCCTCCCTTCTGCACATGCTCAGAGGCCAACCGTCCTCTCCCCTTAGGACTCCCTCTCAGGATCCTGGGTTCAAGAGCAGCCCTGGGTTCAAGAGCAGCCCAAACGTTGGCTCAGACAATGGGAGATGGCCAACTTTTTGAACCGCCTTTGGCAGTGGCAGGTCCAGTCTTCGCGATGGTCCTTAGTGCAGAGAGACATAGGAAACTGGTCTTTGTGCATGGGGCTGAACTGGAAGATCTAGTTTTGCAATGGGAAGAGGAGAAAACCCTGAGGTTTGGGTCAGGCGGGTCTGGGTCTCTCTGTTCAAGCCGGTCCCATCCTTTCGTTCCAACTTCCCAACAACAACGCGAAGGATCCCTGCATTCACACTGCCAGAAATAATCCGGTTTGACACCGCTTTAACCCCCCCCCCCGGGGCTCCATGTTGTGGAATTCTGGGAATGGCCCTTGGAACACAAGAGCCAGCAATGTGACGCTGCAGCAAAGAAGGCAGATACAGCATTAGCCTGCATAAATCGAAGCGCAGGTTCCAAGTGAGGGGGAATAATAACAACAACCAACGACGATTCCCAGAATTCCATAGCATTGAGCCAGGGCAGTTAAAGTGGTGTCAAATCGGATTTATTTCCACAGTGTGGATGCAGCCTTATTTAATAGGTTTTGAAACTGCTGTCAACCTCTGTGCTTAATTTATGAGAGAGTCAGAGTCGAGGAGGGAGTTTTGTGTTGGAATTCTCAGCCTTGGTTCCACCAAGGTGACCCTGGGCAAGTCACACTCTCTCAGCCTCAGAGAAAGGCAAACCCGCCTCTGGACAGATCTTGCCAAGAAACCCTAGGGTCGCCAAAAGTCTTGGAGAGGCCAGATGGCTTAGGACCTATACAGACTGCCCAAAATAATAATTTGAGACCACTTTAACTGCCCTGACTCAGTGCTAGGGAATCATGGGAACTGTAGTTTATTGTGGCACCAGAGCTCTCTGACAGAGAAGGCTCAATGTCTCAGAAAAACAAAAAACTACAATTCCCTAGCATTGAGCCAGGGCAGTTAAAGCGGTCTCAAACTGGATTATTTCTGGCAGTCTGTACAGGCCCTTAGTTGCAGACCCACAATCTATGTGTTTTAGTCTGTGTGGGGCATGTGGCCTAGTGGTTTAAATGTTGGATTCTGGAGATCAGGGTTCGAATCCCCGCTCAGCCAGGAAACTCACTTGGGCAAGTGACACTCTCTCAGCCTCAGGGGAAATCCATGACAAACCCTCCTCTGAACAAATCTTGCCAAGAAAGCCCATAAAGCGGAAAGGACTTGAAGGCACACAACAACAACAACAACAACAAATTGGGAGAAAGGCAGGCAATGAATGAAAGAATGAATGAAGGTGGAATGGAGGGGAACCCTGACCCTTAAAGTCTCCCACGTTGTAAGTGTACCCCACTAACACGTGGGAAGGGAACAAACACGTGTAGGGAGGCTTGGGTGGGCCCAGAAGCTGATCTCTTCTGCTGAGGGACTTCATCTCCAATGGGAAAAGCCCCTTTTGTGAATTTTGAAGCGGCCCTGGATGGGAAAAATAACTTGGAGAAGAGGACAGCATCACCCAACATCCACAAAATTGGGCCAGCCCAAATGCACATTGCACGTATGGCCCAATAAAGGGATCCCTGTTTTGTAGGTTTGGGATGAACATGTATAATGTGCCTTTTGACTGGTCCCATAAAGGCATGCCTTTTTGTTTGTGGATGCTGGGTGATACTATACTTTGCTCTAGGGCCAACAGGGCTCCTGGATATGACTTGGAGAGAGAAGAGAGAAATTATCTTTCCTTAGAGGTTCCTCCTTTTTTGGGATGTAAAGAAGGATTGACTGGTTCTATTGGAAATCCCGCTGTTCGATCGATCGGATCGATCGATCAATCGATTGCTTGATTGATTGCTTGATTTCATTTCCATGCCAGAAAAACCTAAAAAGTCAGCTCCCCTCCCGCTTCAATTGCAGCATCCCAAATAGCAGAGCAATGGGACCATACTAACAAAACTCCTTCATTTGTATGCTTACGAAATGGATATTATAGGTATACAATTCTCGGAGGGTTGCTAGTATTATTCCATCGCTTTTGGGATTCGTTTCTATGCCGCCTTTCTCCCAGAAAGGGACCCAAGGCGGCTCACAAGATTCATTTTTTTAAAAAATAAAACAAACCCCAAAACCTTTGCAATTAAAAATGTCAAAACAATTTAAATCAAGCTGGATCAGACAGTATAAAAGCAGCACAAAAGTTAAACACACAACAACTAAAACACGCACACATAAACACACCTCCTATTAAAAAAAGCACCATTTTACCTCGGAAACAACGGGATCTACTCTACTTCTGAACAGTTACTCCGGAGTTAATGTCACCAATGGATCCTGAATAAAACCCAGTCACCCCAGAAGAACGACTCTCCTTTTCCATAACGAGAAAAGAGTGGTTTGAAAGTTGGACTAGGCCAACTTTGTGAGTGACCTTGGGTGAGTCACACTTTCTCAGCCTCAGAGGAGGGCAAAGAAGGGCTAACCCTCTCTGGAGAAAACTTGCCAAGACAACCGCAGGATAGGATCCCCTCCTGGACTCACTCCTTCCGTCCATCGTCTGCGGTGAGAAAGGAAGAGAGCCTGCATCCGCACTGCACCAATAATCCGGTTTGATACCGCTTTAACTGCCAGGGCTCCGTGGTACGAAATTCTGGGAGCGGTCATTTTTGTCATGACTTCTATTAACGCAGGCTAAAATCCTATCGGCCTTCTTTGCTGCAGCATCGCATTGCTGGCTCACGTTCAGATTATAATTCTAAAATCCTTTTTGTATCTAGTGCTGTTGAGTCAAGTAAACCCCCAAACTACCATTCCCAGAATTCCATAGCACTGAGTCACTGATAAAGCGGTATCCAACCGGATTATGGCTGCAGTGCGGACGCAACCTGTTGCATGGAAATCAAGGACCGTGGAGCTGGCGATCCCCGTTTCCCTACGCTTCCCGCGACCTTTCAGACTAGAGGAGTTTTCCCACTACTCCCGAGGTTTACAGAACGCGCCCCACTGGATCCTGAACTTCCAAAGCGGATCCCAAAACATCAAACATCCACCAGACAGGGATACCTTGATGGGGCCAACCAAAGGGCACAATAGAAAGGCACACTATAGATGCGCAATATAAATGCACAATGTAAATGCACAACATGGACCCGCCATATAAAGTGCAGCATGAATGCACAATATAAATTCACAATATGAATGCGCAATAGAAATGTGAAAAAATGTGCAATATGCATGCTCAATATAAATGCACAATATAAATGCACAATGTGAAAGGGCACTATAACTGTACAATATGAATGTGCAATATAGGTGAATGCTACGGAGGTGCAATAAAAGGTGCAAGATGAACGCACAATATGAATGTGCAATATAAACCCGCAATGTGAACGCATCATATAAATGTGCAATATAAATGAGCGCACACTATAGACGTGCAATATGAATGCGCCCTATAAATGCCCACTCTGAACGCGCCCCCCCCCCGGCTCCGAAGGCCTGGCTTTGGTGGGCCTGGGTGTGGGCCTGGGCTCACCTGCGGTTCTGGTACCAGGTCTTGACTTGGGTGTCGGTGAGGTTGAGGGAGGCGGCGAGCTCCATGCGGTCCTGGACGCTCAGGTACTTCTGCCGCTCGAAGCTGCGCTCCAGCTGGGCCAGTTGGTGGTCGGTGAAGGCCGTGCGGGCCTTGCGGGGCTTCTTCAGCCGCACCGGGGGGCTCTCCCGGGAGCTGGAGATCTCGCGGTCCCCCTCTTCTTTCACTGGAGGAAAAAGAGGAGGAAGGAGGCGCTCAGGTCCAAAGCAAAGGGGGAGCCCAAAGGAGGGGGGG
>CM034713.1:1114468-1131870 GCA_020142125.1 Phrynosoma platyrhinos
CGGTGGCGGCAGGTCCAAAGGCCTGGGGGGGGCCGTATCTGGCCCCCGGGCCTTAGGTTGCCTACCCTTGCACTATGCCATGCTGGCTGTTCGCAGCGCCCATTTCATCAATGTGATTGGCCAGCAAGTCTTCCTGAGGTGAAGCGCCACCAGAAGATCCTTTCCCCAGTAGCTTCTCAGAGTTGGGACTTAAGGAAAGATTGTCGACCAGGGTTAGCTCTGTGATGAGGTAACCCAGCTGGCATTGGAGATTGTTCCTGAAAAATAACAGAGCATAGAAAACATAGAACAGCAGAGAGCAAGAAAAAAAGAACATTTCTGTGTGGAAGAATCCTTGCCATCTATGTCACCAAGGATGCTTCAGCTGAGGAGTCTGTGTGAGGAAGCAGCGCATACTCTGAGCAGCATGTGAGGGATGCAAAGGCTGACCCCAAGTCCATGTAGACCAGGATTGGAGAATCTGTTGACTTGGGAGGATTGCCAGATGCTTCTGAACTCCAGTCCCCATTAGACCTCAGCAGCGTGGCCAATGGTGACTATGGGAGTGGTAGTTTATCAACTTCTGGGGAACTGATGGCTTCCTTCTATGACTTCTATTTGACCACCAACCCCAGGAGTATGGTGATAAGAGTAGGATGGCAATATATCCTGTTTCAAAGAGTAATCTACTATTTGAAGGCATGTCTTGCTTACCTGAACCTGAAGAAGGAAAGAGCCCTAGTGGGAGAAGGCTTGAAGTTGTCCTCCCACACTTTGCCAAACCTGGAGAGAAGACTGAGCAGCAGGTCACCTGGACTCACAACTGTCCCCTCCTCAGTGTTGTGAGATACACTGTGTTTCCTTTGAAATGACAAGAATTACCTCCAAATGGGCATCCTCATCTATAAATCAGCATAGGCAAATTTGGGACACGATTGTGTCCTCTGTTCCAGTGATTCACTTCTCATGTTTTAAATGGTCCCCCCAGATACAAGGCAGGACAAGGTAGGAAAGAGGACAAATTAGAAAGAGAGAATGTGTATGTGTGGCGCATAAACACATCCTCTGCAGGCAGAAGGTGCCAGGTCCAATCCAGAGCTTGGGAAAGTTACTTTCTTTGGCCTAAATCCAGTGACCGGTTCCATTTAGATTAGACCTGTGAAATACATTGCTTAGTGTTAAGTCAACAATTTGGTTTTTAGTCTTATTTGATTTAATATTCTTTTAAGGGGTAGGGATAGGGTAGGGATGAGATTGGGATGTAATGCATTTTAACTTGTTAGCTGCCCTGATTGTTCTCAGAGGGGCGGGGTATAAATAAATAAATATTATTATTATTATTATTAGCAATCAGGTCAATCCCATTGTTTTAATGGGTCTGCTCTAGCAGGAATTTGCCATTGGATTCAGGCCTTGGACTACATACAAGTCACAGCCAACATGACTGGCAGTGGATTCTACAAGTTTGTAGTCCAAAAAGTAACCCTTTCCAAGCCCTGCAGCATGCAGCCTCTTCATTTCAGAAGAAGAAGAAGAAGAAGATATTTATATCCCATCTTTCTTCCAATAGGGTGGATTTTGGGAGGGCTTATTGTGATATTTTACTGATGTAAGCTGCCCCAATTGCTTCAGTAGAGGGGCAGGATAGAAATAATAATAATAATAATAATAATAATAATAATAATAATAATAATAATAATAATAATAATAATAATAATAATAATAATAATAATAATAATTATATTGGGACTCAAGGCAGCTAACAACAGTTTTAAAACAGTACAAATTAAAAACACGCAAAAGCATTAAAATATACATATCAAGTTTAAAAAACAAAATTTATAAAGCTAAAAACATTGCACATTAACATTTTTAAAGTTTATTAAAAACCATACACAATCCTTAACATTTGAATTGCACAACATTAAAAAAAAAAAAAAACAGCCCTCATCAGGTTGAAAAAGCCTGACAGCACAAAAACGTTTTTAGCAGCTGCTGTAAGAAGAGCAGGGATGGGGTCATCTTGGCCTCTTTAGGGAGGGATTTCCAGAGAACTGGGAGCAGCTACTGAGGTCCTGTCTCCCTTGTTCCTACCAAGAGATCCTGAGAAGGTGGTAGGACAGAGAGAAGGGCCCTTCTGGATGATCTCAGAGTGGGCTCATAAAGCGAGATACAATCCTTCAAATAACTTGGACCCAGACTGGGATCATGGGGCTCCAGGGAGCCCCTGTGGAATGGGGGGGGGGGGCAGACGTTCAAGGGGCCAGATGCCCTGACTTGGCAGAAGTTAGCTTGCTGTGTTCCTCTGGTGACTGTTAGTCGGAGGATCACTGGGCAAGAGGTGAGGAAATGGTGGCCCAGGGACCATGTGCTGACCTCAACCAAGATCATGGCTGGTTGGGGCAAAGGACAGGATGGCTCACAGATTGGATTGACCAGTGAATCATACCAGGATGGCATCCTCTCCCAGACTAGAGGGCAGCAGGCTAATTTAGGGGGCAGAAGAACAGCTATGGGGCAGACAAGTGCAGCTCTGTCCTCCAAGGTTTAGCAGGGGTTGCCACTATCACCCCCAAGAATCTGGCACCTGAGCCGGTTGACTCTTTCTGCCTTATGGAAGGTCCAGTGAGGGCCAAGATTAATCTGAGACAGAGTCCTGGTTTTTCACAAAAGTGGAGGAAGGTAGATAGGGCTGGCAGAGCTGAATGTATCCTCATTCAGAAAAAGAAAAAGGAAGGGAAAAAGGAAAATTAGCATGTCAGGAAGAAGGCCAGGCTAGAGCCCTTATCCTCCATCATCTTCATTAGCAACATCTTTATACCCTGCCTTTTCCTCATTGGGACCTAAGGCAGCTGATATGTTAAAATTATTAGAAAACAGCTAAAACATAAAAAAATTCATGTTAAAATAGCATTAAACTATTAACAATATTAAACCATTTAAAACATTTGCACTTAGGCCTGAACCACAGTAGACACGGAATGATGGGGGAATCAATACCTAGAAAAATCCCACAGACTCAATAGGCCTGTTCTAGGAGGAATTGACAATAGGATTCTTGCTTTAGTTTTCCAAGTGGAGAAAAATCCTTCTTCACCTGGAAAGAGGACCAGGAGCCCACCTCACAGAGGAGAAGGAGTCCACCTCACAAGTTCCTTCTCCCAGATCCCCCTGGTCTGGCCAGGGCATAGTCTGGCCACCAAGACTGGAGGTGCCCCATTAATAGGCCTCTGTTGCCCCCAACTGGCACTCTGCCCAACCCAGAAGGAGTTCAGGGCCCTCCTTCACTTTTCCCAATGGGCACGGAGAGGGGCAAGTGGGAGGTAAGGCTTCAAGCTGAAAGACAGCCACCATCTCTTCTCTTTGGTCCCACTCATGTTCCTTGCCTTTGGCCTTGCCTATCCTTGGGGTCAAGATTGACCTCCAACCCAATGTGATCCCCAATGCAGTCCACTTGCTTAGAGGCAGGAACCCTGGGAGCTGTGCTTCTCAAAGCCTTGTCCCCAGTCTCCTCCAGGACAAAAATCCAACCCCCGAAAAGGTACCTTTGCCCTCCAAGAAGACTCTGGGGGCACAGTTCTCACACTTCATTGGCCTTTCAGCACCCACACCCAGCTTTTGGGCCTGAAATGACTTTCTGGTCATGACCAGTTTGGAAAAACAAGAAGCATCCATGAGCAACCATCTGGGTGGTGGTGGTGGAGGAGGACAGTAATGGGGAGAAGGGGGCAAGTGCGGGACACAGATCCCTGTCTTCAGTTTACCTCTTGCCCCAGTAGGCACCACCACTTAGTGGATGCTACTCCAGTTCTGTGTGAATGTGTGTCCCTTTTGCATGTGCTGGGTATTTTGAGTGGCAACTGTGGTTGGTGCTTTTGTGTAATACCACTTCCATCTCAGGTTTTGGCCCCCAAATCCCAAGGCCTGGGTTACTCCTGACCTGAAACCCTAAACAGAGAGACCCCACTTTGGGCTCCACCATGTTCATGAGTTGGCATGTGGTCCCTGAGAGGTTTCTCAAGTGGCAACTGAACAGGCAGGTTGAAACCCATCCCCAACCTTGAGAGAATGTCACCCAGGGCTATCCATGCCATGCCATCCCATCCCAGGGAGCTTGCTTGCTTGATTCCACCTCCACCAGATCAAAATATGGGGCAGTGGAGGCCAAGATGAGTTGTTTCATGGCACCTCACCCGATTCCTGGCAGTAAAAGCACAACCATAATGAAAAAAAAAAAAAACATTTGCTTCCCTTTCCTGACATTCGCAAAGCTGCTGCCTGAGGTCAGGGCTGATCTTGTGCCTTTGGATACACACTTTGTTTGGGTTCATATCCGGAATCACAGAGATTGATTTTCAAGTAATTATTCATACTGTAAATATTACAGAGTGCCCTCTTTCCCTGAAAGATCCCAAGAGAAGTGTACGTAATTATAGTTCCCATCATCCTCGCTAGAGCCCTGTGAGGTTGGTTTAGCTGAGAGAGAGTGACTGGTCTGGGGTCACCCAGTGAGTTTCACAGCTGATCTCCATTCCTAGTTCAACTCTGGAACCACTATGTTGCTTCTGATGCACACTTGCTGTGAAACACACACATACCCCATTTTGACCCTGATTTTGGAGAAATGCCAATTTTCATGGAAAAGGGGGATGTTATTGCCGTAATGTTGTTTGCCTGTATCTGATACCACTCTGGAATATGATTTTTCCTGCCTCAGCTTACAAACATGTTGAGCTGTGGAAGAATAGACAGCAAGGTTTGAAAAGGAGAGAGATTCTGAGGATTGTGGAAAAAATGGCAGTGGTTAATAGGGTCGACAAATAAGTCATGTTCCTCTCCCAAAACTTGAAAGTATCCCAGGAAAAACCTGGCTGTTGGCAGTTTGCAGTTTGCATGGGAATTGCCAGTTGGTGTCACTGCAGGATAAGCTGCATCTTTGCAAAAGGGGGCGAAGGGGAAGGATTTGATAAGCAGAGGACAGGCAATATCCCATCAAGGAGACTGGATGTTTGGAGGAAGAGGAGTCCTCTTATAGAGACACTACATTTCAAATATGCCAGCATGGGGCGTGGGAGAGGCACTTTGGAGAATTGGCCTTCTCATTGCCAATTGCTTCAGCAGGGTGAGGGAAGGAAGAGATCCATTGGGGAAGAGGAGTAGGATCCCCTTCACAGCTAAAAAGACAACTTCTTGGATGCAATCGCAAGACTAGATAACAACAAAAGAAAAGAAAAAGAAAAAGAAGAATCAACAGATCTGGAAATGCCAGAAAACAGAAGTGTGTATTTTGCATATGTTGTGGTGGCCTTCTGCTTTTTAAATTTCTTGTTGATGGGGCTGTATGCTCCCACAGCCTATATGGTTTGACTAGCATTCTGTGCTCTCTTGTGTAGCGGATTGACTAGGGGCCTGGGAGAAAAGCATTTGAATCTTCCCTCCGCCACAGAAACCCACTGGGCAATTGTGTGCAAATCCCAGGTTTAGTGGTTTGGTTTTGGATCACAACTCTGGAGACCAGGGGGTCATTCCCACTCTGTTTTACAGAGATTTGCTGATCACTGTGTATGTGCCTCGTCCCCACTTGGAATGATTTCAGAAGTGACTTTGATCATTCAGACTCACTTTGAACGGAGACAAATCCAAAAAAGTCACACTTTTTGAAGAGTGGTTTTCTGACGATTATTTTTTGGGGAAAAAAAATTGATTCAGGAATGTGTTCAACAAGTGTGAATGATGGACCTGAATCGAACTGAAATGAGGAGGGGCTGCTCAACTGCTTGGCAGCAGCAGTGTTGGGGAGGGGGCTGTTGCTGCTAGCTCTGGCTTGCCAGCTTCCTCTGGTGCTCTGGGTGCCATGCTGGTTCTCCAGTGTTCTGGGGGTGCGGGGAAAAGGCTGGCCACAGCAGCCTCAGATGCTGGGCCTGTGGCAGGCAGGAGGGCCTCCAGGAGCAGCACGAAGCGTAAAGCAAGAGAGAAGAGCCCCAGGCCCTTGGGACACCCTCCTCCCCCTCCTTCAGCTTATTCCCTATTGCTAGTGGGAATGATATGAAATTAGGACATGATTTGCTTCCATAGTGGGAAAAATGCATCAGCTTCGATCAAATCGGCAACCTGGTTTCAACACGATTCGCAAATCGGTTTAAATGTAAGTGGGAATGAGCCCCAGGTTTCAATTCCCTGCTCAGCCATGAAACCCACTGGGTGACCTTGGCAAGTCACATGTTCTCAGTCTCAGGGGAAGGCAATGGCAAACCTCCTCTGAACAAATCTTGCCAAGAAAACACACAAAAGGGTTGCTTTACGGTTGCCACAAGTTGGAAATGACTTAAAGGCACAAAATAAGAACAACAACCCACTCTCTCAGCTTCAGAGAAGGACAATGGTAAACCTTCTCTGAAGAGGTCCTGCCAAGAAAGCTATGTGGTCACCATAAGTCAGAAATGAGTTGAAGACATGCAAGAAAAACAAGGATTGTATACCTCAAGTGTTTGAGAAATTACCTGCCTTTGGGACCTTGGGATTTCTCAATGCTGTGAGAAACGTCTGTAAGGAAACCTGCATCCCCTTGACAATTCCTGCCACTAGGAAAGAGAATATGACTACCTCCTCCTCCCCCAAACCCCCATTTGTGTATAGTCTATACAGATAAAGGAGAAAGCACATGTGGGGTTGGACTAGGTGGTCCTTGTGGCACCTTCCATCTTTAAGATTCTCTGAAAACTTTCAACAAACTTGTGGATGATTTCATCATTTGTGCAGACTTTGGAAAATAGGACTGCTGTGTATGGAGCAATGCTTGCCGGTTTGACTGGCTTGGCACAGCAACCCCAGACATCTTTGAATAGCTCCCACTGATCTCTGAAGGACTTATTTCTGAGTAGACATTTGTAGGATTCTGTGGTCAAAATTTGGTCTTAAAGCTGAAGTGGCCAACTTGGTCACATCTCACCTGGAATACTGTGTCCAGTTCTTGGTACCACAATTCAAGAAGGATGTTGACAAGCTGGAGTGGGTCCAGAGGAGGGCAACCAAAATGGATCCTGGGTCTGGAAACCATAAATCCCTTTGAGGAGCTGGGTGCATTTAACCTGGAGAAGAGAAGGTTAAGAGGTGATATGATAGCTCTGTTTACATATTTGAAGGGATGTCACATTGAGGATGGAGCAAGCTTGTTTTCTGCAGCTTCAGAGAATAGAACCCAGATTTTCAAATTACAGGAAAAGATTCCGCCTCAACTCTTCCTGATGGTAAGAGCTGTTCATGGAACATACTCCCTTGGAGTCTACTACTTTGGAGGCTTTGAGACAGAGGCTGGATGGCTATCTTTTGGGAGTGCTTTGCTTGTGTCTCCCTGCATGGCAGAATGGGTTTGGACTGGATGGCCTTTAGGGTCCCTTCAAATTCTATGATTGTATGAAATGGTCTTTATGATTCTATGAAATGGGGCCAATTTGATTTCCACTGTGGGCCACAATGAATCCAGGAATACTAAATAAATAAATACATTCAGAACCAGAAGTGGCTACAAACCCACTTCTAGGTTTTTTCTCTCTTGACTTTCAGCTTTTGATGTGGTGTTTGTGGGATCCTATGCTCTGTTATAAAGAGCCTGAAAGGGAAAAGGATTCATTCAGGACAGCCAGACACCCAGCCCTTTCACACCATATGCACAATTACAGCATTGTGATTCCACTTTAGCTGCTGTGACTCCATGATCCTATGGGATCCTGTGGAGCAATGATTCTCACCTTTTGATCCTCCAGATGTTTTGGACTTCAGCTTCCAGAATCCATCCTCATTGCCCATGCTGGGGGAGACTTTTTTTGTAGCTGAATTATAAAGCAGAAGGCTGAAAAGATGGAAACCCCCTGCACTAGAGAGAATCTGGCCAATAATTCTAAGTTTGTTGTTGGTTGTTGAGTGCCTTCAAATTGTTTCCAACTTATGGTGGCCCTAAGGCAAGGATCTTTTCTAGTTCTTTCATGGGTGCCATACCCATTCCTAGTCTTGTGATGTTACCATCCATTGATTCATGCCCTAATCTCTGAAGCAGCAGAAACAAGCTTGCTCCATCCTCTCCATGCTGACATCCCTTCAGATATTTAACAATAGCTATCATGTCACCTCTACTCCAAGCTAAACATACCCAGCTCCCTCAGTTGGTCCTCATAAGGCTTGGTTTCCAGACCTTTGAACATTTTGGTTACCCTTTTCTTGACCTGTTCCAACATGTGAATATCCATGACAAGGATATTGAACTCTGGTGTCTAGATGAGTCCAGATGAGGTCTGACCAAAGCAGGATGTTACCATAGGGGGACTCAGAAATCATGAAGACAACCACCCCTTATACTCTTCAGCAACTAGTGTTGATACTGAATGTAATATTATAGCCATTATGACTAGTAGCCACTCATAGTTTTAGCCTATGTGATTCCCCCCCCCCATCCATTTTAAAACCTCTACAAGTTAGAGGACATTGTTGACATCTTATTGCAATGAATTCTAGGCTAGACAAACTTCATTACACTTTCAACTTTTCCATCCATGACATGGCTACTCTACCATTCTGGTTGCCCTCCTCTGGACATGCTCTGGTTTGTCAACATTTTTCTCAAACTGTGCTGCCACCAAAATTGAACACAATGGCTCGAATCCTTATTGAAAGTCCACCAGCTAGAGCAGACCCATTCGAGCCATTGAATTTACACACGTGTTGGCTCACCAACAACCAATTGATAGTTGCGACTATCAATAAAATTCAGCCTATTTTTTCATATAAAATTTGACCAATGGTGCCATTGTGTCTTATGATTCCTGCATCATAACTCTGTAGGTGCTGTCTAGAATTGTATTAGCCCTTTTAGCTGCTGCATCACACTGCAGTGCAAAATCATGTTAACCTCATGGTCTACCAAGGTTCTTGGCTCCTTATCATTTGCATTGTTGTCAGCCTAATGTTACCCAATATGTACTTCTGCAACACATATCTGGTTCTGAGGCTGGAAGTTCCCCAATCTTTGATGTCCTGTTGTTGTTCAGGTTCACTGGCTTCTGATCTTAACTACTTTGGGAACCTTTTGGCTAACAAATCATAGCAGGATAAAATATGTTTCAGATTAATTAATTAAGAAATATTTAATGTCAAGACAAAGTGTTTAGTCAATCATGAGTTTAATCAGCCACATACTGACAAACTGGCGCATCTCCCAACTTAAAACAGAAATGTGCAATTAAGCATTATAGCAGAAGGATGCTGATTTATTTTCTCTCCTTTCCCACTCTCAAGATCCTTCTTAACAGGCTGTGGTGTAAAGGCCCTGGGCCAAGGGCCCAATCCTTACAGGGATTTCTGAATGGAAGGCCTCCATTGCCCTCTTATATGAATCCTGGTCTGCAAAGGTAGAGAGATGTGGACCAATCTGGAAGGAAAAAGACACAAATGCTTATTTAGTCATTTACTCTGTCAGTATTTATAGCTTGGCCTTTATCATGAGATGTGAAGACCCTGTACAAATGAAACCAGTTTTAGCAGTTTAAAACAAGGCAGATTTCAAACAGTGAAAATAATTGAAACAGACTGAAAACGTCTTAAACAATTTAGCCAGATAAACTAGCTTTAAAATGTTAAAACAGTGTAAAACCAAATACAGGTACTTTTGGAAAGAAATCAGGGCTGATACAGACAGCCTGTGAGGGGTGGCTCTGTGACGCCCCTGGGAGCGACAGATCAGTGCTGTGGCAACCACATGCCATGGCCCCGATCCTCCTTTTTGGGGCAGCAAAAAGCCACCCTTAGAGCTGCCGCTGCAGCCCTTTTGTGCCCCTTTGGTGCAGCATGTCTGCATGCTGCGCCAATGGGGCACCCTGATGCCATGCACCATGCGGTTGGGCGTGCAGCGTTGGAGCAGAGTTGGTGCAGAGTCGGGGCAGCTGGTGTGTGGTCAGCCTGCCAAAACTCCACCCCCAAGCCGGCCTAAAGTGCCAGTTTGCATCGGCCCTTAGTTAGGTCTCACGGACTTTTATAAAAAATTATGTCACAAATTGGTTGCTATGAGCAGAGAGGAGAGCGGGGACTATTTTCCCATGAGACAGACACCTGTGTCTATGTGTTTGTGTGTGTGCCCATGTGTGGGCAACACACACAGAGGTGCTCTTTTCTCTGTTCCCTTCTTTTCCTTTCTTACACTCTGGATGGGTTTACATTGTAATGCTAAGCCAGGGATGATGTTTTGATTTCAGACTTCTTATGTCTGAACTAGGCTCCGCCAACAATCCATGATTTGTTAGCCACACACAAATCACAAAAAGAAACCAGGTTTGCTATTGTCTCTGGTTTCTTTAACTGTGGCCTATACCCAGAACCATGGCTTTTTTCTGTCTTCATTCTACAGCGTCTAACCCAGACAAAGGAACTGCATTTTGCTTAGTGATAGAAAGGCAATCAAAGCTACGGTGCCACCAAGGAAGGCCTTGTCCCCAGAAACCACTTGCTGTTTTTCTGATGGTAGGGTGACATGGAGAAGTCATTTGATAAGGTTCTCATGGAATAGATAGCCACCCACAGAGAAAAGTTCCTTTGGGCATCTGAGCCCTAGCCATGAGAAAAGTTTAAAAAAAATGTTTTTTTTAAAAGGTAAAGGCAGCCATGAGTTAAGGTAAACAGATTGTCATTTTGAATGGATGCAGCAGCCATAAGAGGCCACTGTTGGAGGCAGTTTTTAATTTTTTTAATTGTTCAAATTTGTAGTTTTAATTTTCATTTGATTTAATACTGTTGTAAGGGGGGAGGGATTATGTTTTGGGATATATTGTATGGTTTTTTTTGTTGTAAGCCACCCTGATTGGGTCCCCAAAGGGCAGGATATAAATAAATTTTATTATTATTATTATTATTATTATTATTATTATTATTGTGAACTGCCTTACTCTTTATCAGTCTGAGGTCAGTTTATATACTACATACACTGGCCTTTAATATCCACTGGAGTTTGGTTCCAGGAACCCCCAAAGATGCCAAAATCTGTGGATACTCAAGCCTCATTAAATACAGTGGCATGGTAAAATTGTGTCCCTTATATAAAATGGAAAACTGAGGTTTGCTTCTTTGTAATGTATATATTTTAAAAACATTTTCAAGCCATGGATGATTGAATCCGCGAACAAAAGCATCCGTGGATCCAAAGGGCTGACTGTGTATCTTGCCGCTCCTTCTTTCTCCACCTATTATCTCATCACTGGACTTATTATTTACTTTAGTTCCCCTGTAAGGTTTGTGGAATTGTAGACCTGGCATTCTGCCTGTATATCTGATGATCTCAGGTGTCCATCAGTCAGATACAGACTCTCTGCTCAGCCCTTGAGTTCTGACCATCTGCCATCATGCATGATTCAAGGGACTGCAAGGCTGAATTGCACCTGGCCAGCTTCTAACTGGGCTTTCTCTTATCATGTGTTGATAGTTAATTTGGCTAAATACTCTGTGTGTGTATGTGTGTGTGTGTGTATGCCTTCAAATTGCTTATCAACTTATCACCATCCCATGAGTTTCCTAGGGTTTTCTTTTTTCCTTTCCTTTTTTTCCAACAAGAATCTACCAAAATTTTCTAGGGTTTTCAAAGGTAATCTTCAGAGGTGATTTTGCCAGTTCTTTCTTCTGAAATAGAGCCTGCATCACCTACAGCATTCCCTGGCTGTTCCTCATCCAAAGACTAACCAGGGCTGACCCTGCTTAGCTTCCAAGATCAGACAGAATCTAGTGCCTTTAGGGTATTTAGGCCCAATTTGCCTAATTGGCAGAACACAATTCTTTTACATGTATTTAGCTATCTTGACCCTATACTGACATAATGTTTTGATGAGTGTACACAGTTTCACAATTGGGTACCATTTTAGAGCCTTAAATTTACCAGACATTCATGGGAAATAGTGCCATTCCTGTAGCATAGACCAACACATTTTGGAGGTCCTAGTCCAGGGGTAGGCAACCTGCGGCCCGGGGGCCGGATGCGGCCCCATGAGGCCTTTGAACCGGCCCCAAGCCGGTCCTGCCCCCCCGCCATGATGATATTGATTATTGTTGTTATTACTTGTTCTTGGGATTTTCTTGGCAAAATCTCCACAGGGGTTTTGCCATCATGGCTTTTCTGGGGCTGAGAGAGTGTGCATGCATATTTTAAAATTTTATTTTATTTTATTTTTATTATTTTTATTTTATTTTATTTCGGCCCGCCAATTGTCTGAGGGACAGCAACCCGGCCCCCAGCTCAAAAAGGTTGCCTACCCCTGTCCTAGTCAGAGGAAACCTACAGCCATGGCACAACTCTGGTGGGAAAGCAGAGTAGCCTTACAGTGCCACCTTCTGGAACCGGATGTCCAAAACTAGGAACAGAACCATGGAAGCACATAGTACAAGAGAATTGATCCAGGAGAATATCATGGCCAATGGTTCTGAGAACTGTAGAGAGGGGCCTCAGTTTGGCAGTGAAGAGTCAGTTTTATCTGCTGAGGTTCCATAGTCAGCATCATAGCTGGTTGGAAGGATCAGGCAGATCCAGTGAAGGGAACGGCTCTCAGCTAGACGCTTTCCTGCTTTCAGCACTCCTCTCTTTTCCTCACTTGCTCCGTCCTTGTACTGCTGCTGCTTTCCATATTGGAGGCCGGTTGCCAGTTGGAAAACCCAGAATCATAGAATGATAGAGTTGGAAGAGACCACAAGGGCCATCCAGTCCAACCTCCTGCCATGCAGGAACTCAAAATCAAAGCATCCCTGACAGATGATCAGGTCAGGGGTTTTCAGTTTTGGATCCCCAGAGGTTGTTGACCTACATTTCTCAGAATCCATGACCATTGACCAAGCTGGCTGAAACTTCTGGGAGTTACCATCCAACCATGTCTAGAGACCTGGGGTTCAGAAGTACTGGAACACGTGGAGAAATATTTTGGCCCAGCCAGAGTTTGGAAGGGTTACATTTTTGGACCACATCTCCTAAAATCCTTTGGTCACACTGGGTGGTGTATTCTGGGAGCTATAGTGTGAAAAAAGGAAATGTCCCAGTCTCTGGATCTGGCCAGGAACAGCTTTCTAAGGCGAGGGGCAACAGAACGTGGGAAGGGTCTGACGCTTTCCTGCTTTCAGCACTCCTTCTCTCTTTTCCTCACTTGCTCCGTCCTTGCACTGCTGCTGCTTTCCATATTCCAACCCACTGGTGTGTGGCATCTTCCAGCCTTTGGGAACAGCTGATTAAGCCCTTTGTCTCTCACCCACTTTGGAAACCTTATCCCTTACTTATAAAGAAGACTTAATGAATGACTTGGATACTGAAGGCTAATTTTCTGATTGGCAGATAAAATCTCCAGCTGCAGAGATAATTGTGGACATCCAGGGATTAAGTCCTCAAATCTCATAAGAACAGATCAGTTGGCATTTTCCAAGTTAGACGTCTAAATCCATAATTAGGCTCCTGTCTAGGCAGGCTTGGTTTTTTTTGGGGGGGGTTGTGAGGAGGAGGGAAGAGGAGGGGAGGTATGGATGATGGTAGAAAGTGGGGATGGTCTCCCTTGGTTCCCACTGAACTCGGCAGATGACTGCTTGTTATCTGTTAACATCCTTTGCAGAACAAAACGTTCCCTAAGTGTCCACTAACTAGGTGTGCTGCAAAGGTCCTACTGTAAGTGTGCCATGAGGAATAGCAAACTCCTGAGTGGCCTCTGTGAGCCTGAAGCAATAGCCATGGAGGAGTCCCTGTGTTGCCTCTCTGTGTGGCTCCTTCCCGTCAGGAACAAGGATGGATCGGGGCAGGAAATAAAAGAGGGTGGCATCACCTGCTCCTCCCTGCCCTGTGCCCTTTCCCCTCTGCGATGGAGTTCTTAACAAGAAACTTTAAAAAAGTTATTACTTACATTAATAGTTCCAAGGCCCAAGAAAGCATCACATTGGTTATAGTTATATTTTTTAGAAGTAGCTATTTATTTCCCCATGTCCAAAAGGGACTTGAAACAATGGCAGTGGCCCAGACGGTGACCAAGGTGTGAGTAGGATAAATCTCTGCCTGCAGAGATTCACATTATTTTTTGGTGTTACATAACCCTTGTATGCAAGTGCTCCATGACAGCAAATGTGCAACTCAACATAAAAGGAAATGTTCATGCTCATCCATGTGCAATGCACTTCCTTGCATCCATGGTGGATATTAATGCATTGGAAAAAAATGTCCAATTCCTCCTGTAGGGGAACTGAACACATGTGTAAGACACTCACAGGATTCCAGTCTTTTAGCTATTTTTCTTTTTTAAAAAAAGAATACTCCAAGCTGCTGACCTGTGGTACAAAACACCCTCTCCTCCTACCCTCCTTGCCATTTTCTCACCATCTGCAAAAATTGTGTGACGTCCCACTTGACCCATACAATATTCCTCCTCTACTGTTTCATGAGACCACACTCCCAGAGCAATAAAGGGCTCCTCTGGATGGGGCAAATGTGTTGGGAGCTATTTGTTGGTTTAGTTCTCAGGATTAAAACATCAACCAAACAACATATCTGTTATCCCAGATGGTTTTCTGGCAATTCACAAAATCAGCTGGAATATTTTTTCATCCTCAAGTGGGTTTCTTTTCAGTTGTGAAATGTATTGGAACATGTTCCCTTTCCCTTTGTATTTCTTTTTTTTTTTTTTAAAGGAGTTATACTGTTTTAGTGCAATGAAATTTCACTTTGGCACTATAGTTCTATAATTATTTAAAGAGTTGGAGAGGAGAAATTTTGCCCTTGAGATTATAAAGATAAAGGTATTCCCCATTGACAAGGTTGTCAAGTTGTGTCCAACCGTGGGGGGCGGTGCCCATCTCCATTACTAAGCCAAAGAGCCAGCATTGTCAGAGACTACTCTGTGATCATGTGGCCAGCATGACTGCACAGAACGCTGTTACCTTCCCACCAAAATAGTACCTATTTATCTACATGCATTTGCATGCTTTCGAACTGATAGGTTGGCAGAAGCTGGGACTAGTGATGGGAGCTCACCCCATTATGCAGCACCCAGGCCTCGAACTGCCAACCTGCCAGTCTTGCAGTCAACAGAGGCAGCATCTTATCAACTAGCCACTGCTTCCCTGTTGAGATCATAGAACCACCACCACACAAAAAAGCCTCAATTTTCTTTTTTAAAAGTTGAAGAGCCCTTGTATGGATCCAGGAAATCAGTATGATCAATCTACCATCCCTAAAAAGATATGCGTGGACATGAAGGTGACAACAACCAGCAGAACTCAAGGAGTTTCTCTATCGTGAGAACTCTTGTGTCTTTAGACCAGCCTTTGTCAACCTTTTTATCCTGGAGGAATCCTTGAAATAATGTCCAGGTCACTGGGAACCCCTGCATTAAAAAAAAAATGGCTGCAGTTCTCTATCATTTATGTAGCTACCTGGCAGCATTCACTGTGAGTTACAGGATCTGTTTCCCTGTCGATTGGGAAGCAACTGACTGATGTTCCTATTCACTTCTGTGAGCAATCTCCAGTGTGACATTCAGAAGAAGGGTCCCTATCACAATTCCACCTGGCACAAGAGTTCACTTGTGTGCGGAGGAGTGGGAACATCCATCAGCCGCTTCCTGATTGATAGAGGAACAGATCCCTGTTGCTTGCAGGGGCTACTGCCTGGTAAGTGGGGTTTGGGGGACTTTTGTGGTATCTATGTATTCCCTAAGGCAGTGAATGTGCAGGGATTGTGAATAGGTTATTCACAAGGTTATTCATTTGTAGGTTATGAATTTGTAACTGTTTCAGTGAATCCAGCCATTATATCTGCAGCTCAAAAAAGTTTATCCCCCCCATCACAATCTCTTTTAGAACCCTGGTTGATAAACCAATCTAGAATAGCCCCGAAGTAATTAATAAGTTACAGTTATACTGCAAAAGGAGTGACATTATCCCATCTTAGCTTGAAGTTGTAATGAAATGTAGTTGCACCTTCATTATTGAGAAGAAAATGGATTCATTTTTTAAAAAAGTATTTCCACTCAAAGGGGATCTCAGTTACATACAATAATGTTCCACTACTGTATAATAAAAGCAAGGAAATAAAAACACGAAAGGAGGAAAAATAACCACATTAGTCGTAAATTTTTATAACACCCGATCAAATCTCCAACTATAACTCTATTTCTTTCAAATGTCGCAAGGGTTGATATATCATCTGTTACTTGGATCACAGGTGGAGGAAAATTATCTTTCCAGTAACAAAGTATCAATCATTTAGCAGTTAAAAGGGTATGAAAAATCTAGTTCTGTTGGACATTTGTTAATTTTCAAGAAACAGATAAATAATTCAAAAGAACATGCACGTCCCTGAATGTCAAGGAAACTTCCAAAACTAAATTTACTTATGTGGTTACTTTCTCCCAAAATGTAGCTGCTATGGGACAACTCCAAAGCATATTAATTAAAGAAGCTTTAGTGGTATTCCATCTCTAACATTTTGCTGATTTAGAAAATTATTTCTTGAATAGGTGCTGTAGAAACCAATATACCCAAAGAGCATTTTGTGCAGTGTAAGACGTAGTCGATCTTGTTATAGATGTAAAAACTGATGGCCATGGATTAGTCAGAATTCGATATTACAAATCTCTATCCCATTCTTGCTGTAAATCTCACATGCCATATTTATTTATAGATAACAGAACAAAATAACCATCTAAATAGATAGATGGTTGTTTTGTTCTTCTGGATATATTCTGTTGGATATATAATGCAATCATAGAATCAGAGTTAGAAGAGACCCCCAAGGGTCATCCAGTCCAACCCCCTGCTATGCAGGAATAGTCAAAGCACTTTTGTTTTAAAACCTCCAAAGAAGGAGACTCCTCCACTCTCAGAGTTAGCATGTTCCACTGTTGAAGAAGTTCTTCCTAATGTTTAGGTGGAATCTCTTTTCTATACCTTGAATCCATTGGTTCATGTCCTAGTCTCTGGAGCTGCAAAAAACAAGCTTGCTCTATTCTCAATATGACATTCCTACAAATATTTAAACAAGGCCATCATATCACCTCTCATCCTTCTCTTCTTCCACAGCTCCCTGAGGCTTTTCTCATAGGACATGGTTTCCAGGCCCATCGCCATTTTGGTCACCCTCCACAGGACATACTCCAGTTTGTCAACATCCTTTTTGACTGCAGCTACTGCAGCCACTCACTCACAAACCACAAGGTTGTGAGTTCAATACCAGCCAGAGCTCAGGCTCGACTCAGGCTTACATCCTTCTGAGGTCGCTAAAACGAGTACCCAGCTTGTTGGGGGCAATTAGCTTACAGTTGTAAACCACTTAGAGACTGCATAGCATGGTATGAAGTGGAATATAAGTGAAGCTGCTATTGCTATTGAATTGTGGTGCCCAGAACTGGACACAATATTCCAGATGAGGTCTG
>CM034713.1:1131970-1146227 GCA_020142125.1 Phrynosoma platyrhinos
TCCCCCTCAGAGTCCTCCAAGTCCTCCACCTGGCTGTCCCTGACAGAAAAAGGCAAAAACTCATAATCAACAGCAAGTATCTGATTTAAGGTAACAACCCCATTGTCGGCCCATACCTTCCTAACCAGTTTTCAAATCTAGATTCCCCCATAAAGTCAATTTGGCATGAGCATATGGGTCAAATCAATTGACAAGACAATATTTGCTGCCCAGTTCCAACTGCTGGAATTGCTGGCAAAATAATTTTATAAAATGAGAACCAATTATTGCTCATTTGAATAAAAGTACCAGAAATTAAAAATCGAAGGCTGATCATGGTGGATTATTTACTTTAAGAGAATATGTCAAAAAATTAAAACATGGTAACAGATACACTCGATGGTATGTAAGATCTAGCAGGTCAAACTGTCCCTCTTTGATTGGAATTTGCATCCATTTCATTGAAATTCTAGGAGTAGATGAGCCTGCCAAAATCTCCTATGTGCATTTAGGTTTTAAAAATATTTGCAAGATATAAATAGAAGGATTCCATGAATAACATAAACAATTCGAGGTATAGCATTCATTTTAATCATGTTTACCTTACCTTACAAACCCATCTTTAAGCCCACACATCTTCCTAAATCTTGTGCACTATCTTTTATCAACTTACTTATGATACATTTAATAATCTGAGGTAAGTCACTAGGAGTAATTACACCTAAATAAGTAATAGAATCTTGGAAATATTGAAACTGCCATGTTTTAAATATGCTCTGTCTTGTCTGCTACTGGCAGTGTTTCTGAGTGGGACCAGTTAACTGAATACCTAGACATTTTGCCAAAGCTACTGATCAATGGCATCAAAACAGGAATCGAGTGTTAGGGCTTTGAAATTAAAGTTCATCTGAAAAAATAATATTTTAAAATTCTAAACCAACATGTTCAAATCCACTGATTCTGGAATTTTGTCTAATAGCACATGATAGGAGTTCCAATTACAAACTGAATATCAAAGGAGTCAATAGACATCCTTGCCTTGTACTCCATTTCAATGTAATAAAAGATGAGGGGGAAAACTGGTCATAACCCATGCTCCTGGTGCTTAATGTAAGTTTTTATCAATTTCAAAAATATTTTGAAAAACCTGAATTAGCCAATACTGAGAAAATAAATGGCCAGTAAATTTTAACAAAAGCCTCTCAGCATAAAGAAATAACGGCTGGCTGATCAGTTCTTTCTGAGTTTAAAGTCCACAACAAATAGAATATTATCAGCTTCCTTTCTGTTTTTTTTTTAAATAAATTCCACCTGGTCAGGACTTAACAAAGATGAAATGATGTTTTGTAATCCATTAGCTAAAATAGCTGTCAATATTTCGATATCAGCATTAAGGGTGATAGTAAGGGTTAGGTATCAGGGTAATATAGGCATCATTTAATGATCAATGATGAAGATGCATATATTTGTAAAGCTGGATCAGTCTTGGGGCTAACAGCCCAAAAGAAAAAGAAAAAGAAAAAGAAAAAGAAAAAAGCACTATGCCATCCAGTTGGAAACCCACCAGTATTCTGTGTATTTCTGTCTAGCAAAAGATCCAAAATTTTGTTACAGTCACCACCAAACAATCAAAGAGTCAAATTCAATGAGGTTACTAAAACAATTATGGAACCTCTCTAGTACATCACTATCGTATGGATTTTTTAACTGATATAAGCCGCCCCAATTGGTTGACAGAGGGGTAGGGTATAAATAATTTATTATTATTATTATTATTATTATTCCCATAAATATTAGTTAAAACAATTAATTTTTCAAAATATCTTACAAGTAAAATAAAATAAAATCCATCTGGATCTATTATTGCCTGCTGTACTGAAATAGAAAGATGTTTGTTGATTAGGAATGGCACACCTTTACACATTTGTAACATAGACCTCACCAACACAGAAACATTTGTAACATAGACCTCACCAACCCAATTTTCTAAGGCTGCTCACATCCTCTGTCATTGTATGGGTTGTTTTTTGTGGGTTTTTCAGGCTGTGAGACCATGTTCTAGAAGAATGTATTCCTGATGTTCCGCCTGCATCTATGGCTGGCATCTTCTGTCTCTGACAGGTTTACCACAGAAGTGTGTTGTCAGGGCTAAAGAGCCAGTATTAGCAAAGCGTAGATAAAGCATACATAATTCCAAATTTTGAGCAGGCTACATTCTTATACATCACAAACCCAACATGCTCTCCTTTCCCTGTGCACACCTCTCTTCTGCTTTCACTCCATTCACTCTTCTGCTTTCACTCCAGTTCTCACGAAACTGACCTTAGACCTCAGGGCACAGCCCCAATGCCCTTCCCGCCTGCTTGTTAACCACAAAGGAATGTGAGCAGCAGTCTCAGCAATTCACATATTACTATATGTCCCATCATTTAGCTACAGCATTCCATAATACATTGGGAGCAAGCAAAGCTAAGCTATGACAACAAATCCAATTCTCTTAACCATGTCAGGCAAGCAGAAGCGTTCAGCTCCTGACAATTTGGAGGGGTCCTTTAATTGAGCCAATATGATCCATGAGGTTTAGCATCGGCTGCCTGAGGCAACAGCCTTGTACTGCATTCTGTATACTGAGCAAAAGCATTCTTCTATTCTGGGGACAACTTGCACCATGGGCTGCGCAAGATGTGATGCAGGTGCTGATCCCCTGCTTTGACTTGGAGGTCTTTGCAGGCAGTCACCAGATCCAGGAACAGAGCAGGAGTTACACCCTGAAGTATCTCCAGCACCAGCTGGACAGCATGTCATTTCTCTTCCCACTTACTAGTGGGAGAACCTACTATGAGCACCTTTCATAAGCTGCTTTGGGAACCTCTTGGCGTCTTGGGGATAAAAAATTAGGTATAGACATCCAAGGAAAAAAACAACAGCAACCCCAAAGAGTGCAAAATTGACATCAAAGATCATACCATGCCCTAATGTTTAACGTAAAATATCATTGCATTTTCTTTTTTTGCTATGCAATTAATTTTCAAGGTGGCAAATGAAAAGCCAGCTATCAAGTTGCTCAGGGGCTTAGTAAGGGCAGCTATCCATCCATCCATCCATCCATCCATGTGCTATTACAGCCTAACACAATAAATCAGCCATGGAATCTTGTCATCAGAAAGGGAGACAGAATATTGGGACTCTGGCCACATAATGCTAAGCAGAAAGCACCAGCTAGCAGTGATTGTTGTTGATTTTGCACAGCAAGGTTGGCTTTGAAATAGCACTCTGCACCTATCCTTTCCTTGTCACTGAAATGCCACTGCCACCCCATAGATGCCAGTTGAAAAGTCCAAAAGAATTTCCCATGTGATACTCCATGTCCAGCATTTACCAGATGGGTTATTCTTTGAATTTTTAAGCTCACATTTCTGAGGAACATAGAAGGGCTAATTTAGCCATATAGCTTGCTAGTCTCAGATAGGGAAGGTCAATTGTATCAGGATCTCATTCAGGTACTTATTTGTCCCTGCTAAGCTGGTTACAATCTTAAACCAATTTCTGCACATAAATCTGTTGGTATTTCCCCCCCAAAACATGCATATTTTGTGCACATCCCTCCCATGTGTGCATTTCAGTCACATTTTCGAACATAATTTGTTTGTATGCAATTTTCTAAATGCACACAATTTTAGTTGCATTTTTTTCCTATTGATTGAATGGCAGAGCATTTTTTGACTGAATTTCTATTGAATAAAACTTCTTTGTGGCCACTTTTCCAATGTATGCATTTCTCCAGGCACATTTTCCAACTGTGTACATGTTTTCAAACACATGTTTTGTGTTGCAATCTCAGAACTGTATGGATTTTTGATGGCAAATTGTTTTGAATCTTGCCTTTGAGTCTGGGAGATGAGAATTGGGTTATCTCTCATGAAGCTGTGGATCCTATGAATTTTTCACCCATTCCTGGTCTCAGCATCAGAGAGAGAGTTTGTCTCCTCTGTATATATATTGATATATAAAATGAGAACTGATCTCATTATGAGGGGCACTTGAAAAGTATGGATTAATCCCAGCATAGCCATTAGAGCCATGACAAGGGCAAGCTGAGGTTAGAGGTCAGTGCAGGAGGAGGTGAAAATAGGCTGCACGGAAAATGACAGGACCTTGTCTCCTGACCTCCCACTCTGAAACTGTGTATTGGCCAAAGTGATTGGCATTTCCTCTCTGGAGTAAATCCTGCTAAGGAAGTGCTGTATCAAAGGGATGGCTTCCCTCCCTGGTATCTCCAGGTATCACAGATCTTGGAAAGATGCTTCTCTTTGAAGCCCTTGGGAGTTGTTGCCAGTCAGGCTAGGACAAGATTGGGGCATGCAACTCATGGGCCATGGGCCACATCCAGCATTTTGGCTCTTGTGGCCCCCAGACTCCCTCCATTGTTGCTGTTTGCTGTTAGGTTGGTTGCCACTTACAGTGACCCTGTGAATGAGAGACCTCCAACCCATCCAGTTATCAATTGGCCTGCTCCGGTCTGGTAAACTCAAGGCAGCTATGGCTTCCTTGATAGAGTCTTGTTGTTGTTGTTGTTGTTGTTGTGTACCTTCAAGTCATCTTCAACGTATAGTGATCCTAAGGTGAACATGTTCCTCTGAGTATTTCTGCACTGGACTATATGGCTTCCGAGGTCCCTTCCAACTCTAGGATTCTATTTGGTTGTAAACTAGGTTGTAAGTAGCCTTGGGTTCCATATTAGGAAAAAGGTAGGATGTTAATTAATAAATAAAACAAGATAAATAAAATATTTACATGTGTGTGTGTGCGCGTGCATGTGGTGTGCACCAGAGAGTTTAGGGACACTGTAAACTGCCTTGTCACTGAGTCAGACCCATACGGGGTCCTTCTAGCCTCCTGCCTCCTACCTACTCTGGCAGCCACAACTCTCCAGGTCTTCCGGCAAGATTCCTTTTTTAGCTTTTCCAGGAGGTTGGGAAGCATTAGCCTAGTTGGGCAAATACTTCCTGGTTGTCACCCATCAAAGTATGAATCAATCCCAACTCTGCTTATCTTCTCAAATCAGGTAAGATGAGAGACTGACACCCTCTTAGTGGCTTATGCATGTGTGTGTCTCTTTTTGGATGGGGCCCAGGGGCTCTTCTCCAGCCCTTTGGGCTTCAACAAAAACCTCTCCCTGCTGCAGCCATCAAGACCCAGGAACAGCTATAATAATAATAATAATTATCAGTAATGAGGGGAAGGGGGCAATTCAGAGGAGGAAGATGTCACTGGTCTGGGAAGGGAAAGAAGGTACCATATGAGAATACATTTTTGTTTCTTCCCTTCCCAAGCTGAGACCAGCTGCTGCTTCTACATACGAGTTGCCTCCCCCTCCAGATATATTCAGTTATCAAGTTCTTGACCTGCTCACATAACTTTAGATGATAGAATTTACCCTATAGATTTTATGTAAGATCTATGGCATAAAAACTAATACAGGCAATTAGATTGGTGAAGATGTCTGTATCAGGATCATCAAAGAACTGGCTACCATCTGGGACAAATGCCAGATGCTCTGAAATGTAAAAATAAGAAATGCCTCCACAATTGTATGCAAAAGAGGAAGATGGTCACTAGTCTGACCTGGGAATGAGCCTCTCCATAGGTGCACTAACTGAAGCACGTAGAATAGTTAATCCTTTTACTGAACTCCAGGAGGAGTTAGAGATAAGAGATATAAAGCACAAGTAGGAAATTATCGCACAAGCATAAAAGCATGATTTACCTCTCACAAATATAAGTAAAATTCTGGCTGCATCAGGAACTTATTACATGGCATTTGTCGCCAAATCCGCCACTTAACTCGCTTGTGCAATAATCTCCATAGTGAACTCCTCTGATATGGGAAATCTTTGACTATTCTAGGTTGAATTTATGTAAATCATCAATGGTCATTATTTTTGGTTTCTTTATGTTCAGCAGAAGGCCTGCCTTTGCATGTTCTTTTTTGACTTTCTTTGGTAATTGTTTCAAGTCTATGATGCTTTCTGCTAGTAGTATGGTGTCATCTGCATATGTTACATTGTTGATGTTCTTTCCTCCTATCATCACTACACCTTCCATGGATTCTTAGTCTGCTCTTTGAATGATATTTTCTGTATACAAGTTGAACAAATAGGTGATAGAATGCAGCCTTGCATGACCCTTTTGGCAATTGGGAACCATTCTCTTTCTCCATATTCAGTTCTTACAGTAGCCTCTTGTTCTAACTACAGATTTCTCATCAGGACTATCAAATGTAGTGGCACTCCCATGTCATCAAAAGCATTCCATAGCTTTTAATGATCTATGTAGTCAAAGGCTTTGCTGTAGTCTATAAAGTATATGCTGGTTTTCTTCTGGAATTCCTTGGTGCACTTACTTAACCAATCAATTAAAGAAGAAACCCTGAAAGTAAATTTTTATCTACCAGTCGTGAAAAACACCAACATCAAGACTCATCACATGCAAATGAACTTCATCCAGGGTCAGGGGTTTTCCCAGCAGACAATGGACCACTAATTAAATAGACACTAATCCTTCTCGCATATCCTCCCACCCTGAGGCCTTGCCATTCAACAACAGAACAATACACAGATTAATATGCAAATCACATCCTCTCAACCAAGGTTCACACAGTATATATATATGGAAGTGAGTGGGGTATATACCCCACTCACTTCCATGCCACCATTCTCTGAAGATACCAAGCACAACTGCAGGTGAAATGTCAGGAAGAAATTAGTCTAGAATATGGCCTCACAGCCCGAAAAGCCCACAAAAGCCCATGGATGCCGGCTGTGAAAGCCTTCGACTTCAAACCCACTAGGATTTCATAGAATCAGAGAGTTGGAAGAGACCTCAAGGGCTATCCAGTCCAACCCCCGGCCATGCAGGAAGACACAATCAAAGCACCTCTGATAGATGGCCATCCAGCCTCCGAGGGAGCATCTTCTACTGTCAAACAGCTCTTACTGTCAGTAAGGGTCGATGCAGACCGGCCTAAAGGGCTGGCCTGGGGGTGGAGTTGGGGCGGGGCGACTGCACGCTGGCCGCTCTGATGCTGCCCCGATGCCGCCATCATGCCACGCGCCCAATCACATGACATGTGGCATCAGGGCACCCCGTTGGCACAACGTGCACACATGCTGTGCCAAAGGGGTGCAAAAGAGCAGCAACGGCGGCTCTAAGGGCGGCTTTTTGTCACCCCCCAAAAGAGCAGCATTTGTCAGCTCTTTTTGGAGCAGCAAAAAGGAGGATCGGGGCTGCAGCATGTGGTTGCCATCTGCATCGGCCCTAAGGTCCTCCTAATGTTGAAGTGGAATCTCTTTTCTGGTAGTTTGAATTTCTCTGGGTCCTAGTCTCTGGAGCTGCAGAAAACATGCTAGCACCCTCCTCAATATGACATCCCTTCAAATATTTAAACAAGGCTATCATATCACCTCTTAACCGTTTCTTCTCCAGGCTAAACATACCCAGTTCCCTAAGTTGCTCCTCATAAGGCATGGTTTCCAGAAACCTTCACCATTTTGGTCACCCTCCTCCGGACACGCTCCAGCTTCTCAACATCCTTTTTGAATTGTGGTGGCCAGAAATGGACACAGTATTCCAGATTCTCATTCCCATTAGGTTTTAAACCAGTTTGCAAACTTGTTTGAAGTGGTTTAAATGACCCTGGTTCACACTTAAACCAAATAGCTGAAGTGGTTTGGAGAGGGGGACCATATGCTAGACCCATTTAATGCACATCTTTTTGATGCTGTTTTTCCCCGCATCTTTTTCGATAAATCGATTCCGTGCAAGTGTGAACCAGAGAGCTGTAGTTAAAAACATCACATTTTAACCAAACACTCACTATGTATATGTAAATACATTTAGGTTGTGCTTCTGCTGTTTCTTTGCAGACTGCTAGAAATAGTGCAAATTGAGTCCACTTTAACTGTTCTGGCTCAGTGCTAGGGAATCATGGGAATTGTATTTTTTTCTGAGACATTGAGCCTTCTCTGTCAGAGAGTTCTGGTGCCACAATAAACTACAGTTCCCATGCTTCCTTAGCCCTGAGCCAGGATAGTTAAAGTGGCCTTAATTTGCACTATTTCTGGCAGTCTGCAAAGGTCCTTAGTGCTGCATGACAGAGTGAGCTCTTGTCACCAGTCCCAGCTTCTGTCAACCTAGCAGTTTGAAAGCATGCAAATGCCAGTAGATAAATAGATACCACTTTGGTGGGAAGGTAACAGTGTTCTGTGCAGTCATGCTGGCCACATGATCACAGAGTAGTCTCTGACAACTCTGGCTCTTCGGCTTAGTAACAGAGATGAGTACCACCCCCTACGGTTGGACACGACTTGACAACCTTGCCAATGGGGAATATCTTTACCTTTAAGTGCAATCATGCAGGCCACATGATCACAGAGTAATCTCTGACAATGCTGGCTCTTCGGCTTAGGAACGGAAATGAGCACTACCCTCTATGGTCGGACATGACTTGACAATCTTCTCAAAGGGGAATACCTTTACCTTTTACCTTTCATGTCACAATTATTAGCATTACATTCAGTGCTATATGGGAATTATGATTTATGAGTAACATTAGTGCAAAAAAGCATGAGGAAGGATTCTGTACAGTGTTAAATGGGAGGAGGAGGAGGTCAATAGAGGGGTGGTGGTGACACCATGAGTGACTGCACCAGGGGACACCACCCCTAATGACTCCACTGTAAATGGGGCAATTGTTTTTCATTGGGGCACCTCTGAATTTGAGCCCTTCCTCCAGGAAATCTGGCCCCACATTTGTCGCTGGAGGTGACAAATGTGGGACCAGATTTCCTGAAGGAAGGGCTCAAATTTGGAGGTGCCCCAAAGCAAAACCATTTTTATCACTTGCAGGAGATGGAGAAACCCCAATGGTGGTTTGGGTTGGGTTGGTCCTCCCTTTCATCCTTCCACCAAGAAGTTGGTGACAAAAGTGGGACCAGATTTCCTGGAGGAAGGGCTCAGATTCAGAGGAGCCCCAAAGCAAAACCATTTTTATCACTTGGAGGGGATGGAGAAGGCCCAAGGGTGGTTTGGGCTGGGTTGGTCCTCCCTTCCTCCCTTCCCTCCCTTTCTCCCTCTACCAAGGGATGCAAATGATGTCTTGCAAGAAGCCCTCATCCGGCGATGCCTGGCAGAGAAAATAATGAGCATCACTAAATCTTTTATAAGGTCAACCCTCGAGCAGCTGTCAAACAAGAAAAGAATTTAGCGGGGAAGGCGCCGGAAAAAAACTTCCATCGCCTCATTAAGACCTCCAGGCCTGGGCTTTTCCTGAAGGGGAAGGAGGGAAGGAGGGAAAGGAGGAAGGGAGGAGGAGATCGGGGCTCGTGGGAGTCCCCAGGATCGTTAGCGCATCGGGAGCGGCCTCCGCGCCTAATTGGAACCACTGGGCATTCCTAGTCCTCCTCCTTTGCTTTGGGCTTCCCTGACAGCCAGCCAGGCTTGAATGGATGGTGATGGACCACTTGTCAGTGTAAAAGACCATTAACCCCCTCCCCAGTTTGGATTTGATTGGGGGTGTTACTCAGGTCCCCCCAGGTGAGTCACCTGTGCTCCCCCTTGGCACCCAAAAGGAGAAAGGATGGGTATTTCTGCCAGCCTCCCTTTCCTCCTTTAGCATCCCAATGATCAGGTGCCCTCACCGCACGATGTAGGAGGATGTCAGGCCAAGGGACAGGCCAGATGTGCCAAGCCAAAGGACCAATGCTAGGGAGCAACCAAAGCTGGGATAGGAAAGTGTCCCGCAGGTGGAAGCAGGGAAACCAAAGCATGGCAGACCTGCACAACTTGGCCAAAGGAAGGGACCGAATTTGAAACTGGTCAACTTCTTTGGGCTACAGATAGGCCTTAGTTCATTAATTAATTAATTGTATTAATTATTATTGTTTCACAATCCCATCCTCCTCCTCTGCCTGGCCCTTTACTCAAGAGAAAGCTGAGCAGCAGAGGAACATTGCAAGGGTTCACCCATCCTCATCCTCCACCTGGCCTTCTCTTCAGGACAGCCAAGCAGCAGAGGAGCCATTTAGGGCAGGTATTTGCCCATCTTCCTTCTCCTCCTCCTCCTCCTCCTCCTCCTCCTCTGTTGCTGCCTGACCTCCTCTTCAGAAGGGTGAAGGAGCCTTGCTCAGCAAACATTTGCCCATCCTTCTCCTCTGCTGCCTGGCAGCGGAGGAGCCTTGAAGTCATTCCACATCCTCATGGGCCACCCAAAATCCTTTGGCCATATGTTGTGCAGGCCTGAAGTATGAGAAGTGCCTCCAACTCCACCTTGAGCCCTGGTGCCAGAGCTTGTAAATAACTACACGCATCCCTTCATCTCTGCTGGGGTTAGCAGCAAAGGACCCTATCCTCCCCCCATGAATGTGAAAAAACCCGCCAATACCAAAACCACTATGTTCTTACCTATTGCCTAGTGGAGTGTTCTTTCCAGGAATCTCTAGGTCCTTCAGTGCAACTTTGTGACCAGTGTCTGCCAGACATTGACCACAGAATTGTGCTGGAGGAGCTACTAATGCCTAGTGGAGTCTTCTGTCTAGGGATCTCTAGGTCCTTCAGTGGGACTTTTGGTTAAAGTTCACCATGGACTTGTGCTGGAGGACCTAAAGATACCTACTTAGAATTATAGAATAGTGCACATTAAATTGAGGCACTGCCCTGGCTCAGTGCTAGGGAGTCATGAGAATTGTATTTTTTTCTGAGACATTGAGCCTTCTCTGTCAGAGAGCTCTGGTGCCACAATAAACTACAGTTCCCATGATTCCCTAGCACTGAGCCAGGGCAGGGGCTCAATTTAATGTGCACTATTTCTGGCAGTCTGCAAAGGCCATGAGTGACCTTGGGGCAAGTCACATACTCTTGGGCTGCACCCACATTGCAGAAATAATCCAAGTTGATACCACTTTAACTGCTGTGGCTCAATGCTATGGGTTTCTGGGAATTGTAGTTTTGTGAGACCTTTAATCTTCTCTGTCAGAGAGCTCTGGTGCCATAACAAACTACACATCCCAGGATTCCACAGCATTGAGCCATGGTGGTTAAAATGGTGTCAACCTGGATCATTTCTGCAGTGCGGATTCAGCTTTAGCATCAGAGAATGGCAACGGCAAACACTTTCTGAACAGATCTTGCCAAGAAAACCCCATGATAGGTTTGCCTTAGGGTCACCATAAGTCAGAAACAACTTGAAGGTGTACAACTACAAAAGTATACTTGGAGACTTATTTTTGCTCCTGTGTTTCATCTATCTGTTTACAGGTATGGAAAGTAACTCCATAGTTGGCTTTTCTTTTTGAAGAGCACACAGCATTTGTTTATTAAATGAACCTGCCTCTGTCTTCCTTCCACAGCCTCAGAAAGGTCAAGAGGAGGCAGAGGCAGACAAATCCATCAGCTGAGCTTTTGAATATTTAAAATCTCAGCTTCTTGCTAGTAAATTTAAGAAGAACTGTTAAGAGATCCTCACCAAAACCAAACCAAGTTAAATTCTCAGCCACCTGCAGTGGCCTAATTCAACAGGTACAGCTTTTCCCAGCATGGAGAGGGTCATGATGTATCTGCCTGCCATGTCGCTGTTACAACTGAGGAGCTTTCTCAAGGAAAAAAGAGGTAATGCAAACAGTAATGCAAACAGGGCCAAATAACACAAGGATTCAAAACCAGGCTTTGAAGAGCACAGTGCTCAGAAGCCTTCTGCCTAGATGTGTGAATCTTCCCCACTCCCATTTTGTAAAAGATAACTAAACATTGAGATCTTTCCACTGATGTCATGAAGAAATTGTAGAAATTTGGCAAGTTGTCCCCTAAAAACCCACTGCAAATCCTGCCCCATGGTTAGGAAGGGCCAAGGGTGCAGGAGGCTGAGTGTATGCTTTGCCAAGGATGAGCTTTGCTTCAGCACTTGTGGGTCTCACCTGTTAAAAAGGCAAAAGGGCATGGATGCTGGGTGAGTAGTCACTGCTGAAGAAGGTAAGCCACATCCACATAGACATGACACCCATCTGAGTCTGGCTGGGATCTTCTGGGTATATTAGGCACATCCAAGTTCCCTTACAGATGTGGCTAGACATTTTTGTCTGATGCAGAACCATTGCCTTCAATCTATGGTTGCAGAAGCACAGTGGTGCATGTGGTGCCACTGCATATAAATTGCATTGCACAGTGCACATGGGCTCACATTGGAGCATGTAGTCAGTTTCACACTTGGTGTCATGGTTCATCTGCCATTCAACACAAGAGCAGTTTAGCACAAGGTCATCACAGAGCCCTAATGTAATATCTCATCTTCAGTGCAAAAGAAAAGGAATTCTGATCTGCTAGATGTTGCTGGGCTGCAGCTCTCTCTCATCAGCCTTAGCACCAGTACCCAGTGGTGATGAACGCTGGGAGTTGCAATCCAGCAACATTTGTTGAGCCACAAGTTGCCCACTTCTGGATTGCCTTTAGGGCAAATTATGCCTTTAGGACATAATCTCTGTATCACAAAAGGCCAATTAAGATGGTTTCCAATTAATGGGATTTCATTCATTTGGGATAGCTCCTCTCTGCCTGAGATTCTGGGGAGGCCTCCCTGCTCAGCGTAGACCAAGGCTAGGAGAAGCTTTGGCCTCTCAATGTTTTGGGCTACAAGTCTCACAATCCCTTATGATCAGGCATTATTGGCTGGGGCTTCTGGAAGTCCAAACCATCTGGAGGCCAAAGCTTCCCAAACTCTGTCAGGTAGACAAAACTGAGCAAGGCTGGCCAACAGTCCGACTCTGCAAAACACACTGCAGAAATAATCCAGTTTGAGACTGCTTTAACTGGATCAATGGACTTTAGTTTTGTGAGACATTTAGCCTTCTCTGTCAGAGAGCTCTGGTGCCACAATAAACTACAATTCCCTGGATTCCCTAACACTAAGCCAGGACAATTAAAGCAGTTTCAAACTGGATCATTTCTGCAGTGTTTTTTTTATCTCAGAAGGAACTGAAGTTTAGATTTCCAATATAGAGGCTTCTTGTTGTTATTTTTGTTGTGTGTCTTCAAGTCATTTCTGACTTGACTCCTTCACAGAGTTTTATTTTATTAATTTGAAAAAAATTTTTATTTGACATATAAAATCATAACACATAAAAATATACTTTAACACATCCCAGTACATAACATAACACGACAAATTCACAGTCTAACAACCTTATAGAAAGTAGTATAAAGCAATAGTAACATCTCTCTTACATACATTCTGCAAACATCTTCATCCCTTCTTTTATCTTTCCATTCTTTTCCTTTTTTCCTCTACTTTCATACCATACCTCCTCCACTCACTCCAACTTTTCTTTTGCTTCCTCACTCCCTTCACCACTTTCTTCTTTTCTTTCCCATACCCTCTTATCACTTACTCAAACCTTCATACACCTACATATACCTTCTCTAACGTACTTAATCTTTCATATATCACAGAGTTTTCTTGGCAGGATTTATTCAGAGCAGTTTGCCTTTGCCTTCCTCTGAGGCTGAGAGAATGTGACTACCCTAAGGCCATCCAACGGGTTTCCAGGGTCCAACACTCAAACCACTACCATGCTTGTCCTTTTCCAATACAACAAGAAATGCAGCAGATCTTTCTCTGCAGAAAAGATCCCCCCTCCATCTGGCATTGGTGTATGCAGCAGGATGAAATTTATTTAACATATCCTAGAATCATAGAATCATAGAGTTGGAAGAGACCACAAGGGCCATTCAGTCCAATCCCCTGCCTGCTGCCTTTCTCCTGAATGAAACCCAAGGTTGATCACATGTGAGTTAAAACAACATACATGAATTAAAAATTAGTGGTAAAAAAGCTGAAGCACAAATAGGAAGAGGCTGATGTAGAGTTGGCTTTGGCTCTTGCCTAAATTCCTCTTTTGCGTATGACTGGTGTGGATGGAAGGGATGTTATCTGCTGAGATTCTTCCTTGTCCAGTAGAACAGCTAGCCTTCATCAAGGTAAAGGTAAAGGTAAAGGTATTCCCCATTGACAAGGTTGTCAAGTTGAGTCCGACCGTAGGGGGTGGTGCTCATCTCCATTACTAAGCCGAAGAGCCAGTGTTGTCAGAAACGACTCTGTGATTAGGTGGCCAGCATGACTGCACTGAACGCTGTTTACCTTCCCACCAAGAAGTGGTACCTATTTACTTACTTGCATTTGCACGCTTTCAAACTGCTAGGTTGGCAGAAGATGGGACTAGTGACAGGAGCT
>CM034713.1:1180171-1210114 GCA_020142125.1 Phrynosoma platyrhinos
AATTCCGTTATTATTGTAATTACATGTGAAAAGCTTTTGTGCAATTAAACTCTATTTTTGCTTTCTTTTCGGGATGCTTCATTTCCTCTTTATTATCTCTTTAACAACAAAACTGGCCCACGTGTGATAACGTCCTGTGTTGCACTATTTTGAGCATAATTGTACTTGCATGGGAGATTAGTGCTATGGTCCTACAGTTGCTACAGTCTCTTGTGTCCCCTTTTTGTGGATGGGGATATATATTGAGCATTTCCAATCTGTTAGCCAGCATTTTGCTTCTCTTATTTGTTGGAATATTTTAGTTAACACTGGAATTGATTCTGTTTGTGTGGATTGCAGCAGTTTGGCTGGTTATATTATCTGTTCACGGTGATTTATTTCTCCCAATTTCTCTTAATGTTGCTTCCACATCATATAAGTGATCAGTCATATCACATCATACCACCAGTGATATGATAGCCCTGTTTAAATACTTCAAAGGATGTCATACTGAAGATGGAGCAAGTTTGTTTTCTGCAGCTCCAGAGAACGGGACCCAGAGCAAAGGATTCAAACTACAGAAAAAGAGATTCCACCTCAATATTAGGAAGAACTTCCTGGCAGTAAGAGCTGTTCAACAGTGATATGCACTGCCTGGGAGTCTCCTTCAACAGAGTCTGGATGGCTATCTGTCAGGAGTGCTTTGATTGTGTATTCCTTCATGGCAGAATGGGGTTGGACTGGATGGCCCTTCCTTCCCTTTTTCAATTCTAAGTTTCTATGATTGTATTATCCTACAAGCACTTTCTTTGAAAAGTAACCTTGACATTCTGGGGAGGTTGAAATATTACTCCAAATTGTATAATCCTACCTTCAGGTACGCCTCCGTCCAGTCCATGTAAATACAACCCATAATTGAATCCGTAGCCTGGGAGGGTATAGCAGCTTCTACGGGGCTTCCCAAGTTCAGGCTGCAAGAAGAAGTACACATCCATTTATTTATCCATCCATCCAGTCCTCCACCTTCCTTATATCTCAAGATCTCAAGGTGTGGCATGGTACAGACAATTAAACAGCTTTCAGTAATATCCAGTCATTTTAAACAGACAGTGGTTTCTTCCAAAGTGTTCTAAATAAGTGTGTACTCTTATTATACATCTCCTTAGGTTTTAGTGGGTTTTGTGGATTGCTCATCTGAAGTGTACTGCAACTGGGTCCATAAACCAGACATAAAGGAGACATTAGGAATAGGAATATACACAACTCAATTGTTGCATATTTCAGTCTTCCTGGGCATTCCATCTTGGACTCCTTGGACAAAAAGACTACCAAAGGGGGAAAAACCTCCACTGCAAAGAGAAACAGCAGAATTGGAATATATCAACAAAAATCCACTCCGTCAGCAGTGGGTTGAACAAGGACAATAGTTTCCTGGCACACTATCCACATTATAACACTAGCTAACCATCCAGCTTCATGGGGGCTCTTTTGCCCAGTTCATCACATCTTCTTTTTGGCTCCCACACTACATTCCTTTACCTATTCAGATGGTTATTTGGTAACCTTGGCTTTAGGCAACATCCTTGCTTTGTTCTCAAACAACCATAATTAAAACTATGCAAAACTCTGGTGCCACAACCCACTACATTTCTCAGAATTCCATAGCACTGAACCAGGGCAGCTGAAATGGTGTCAAACTGGGTCATTTCTCCAGTGTGGATGAGGTGAGAGTGAATGTGACCACACCTGAGGGATGGAATGGTATATTTGGGGGGGAAGAGAAAGGAAAAAAAATGTTGACCTGACCTGGGTAACGGACATGTGTCCAAAATATATCCCTCACACAACTGATCTGAGGCAACGGAGCAAACGTAAACCTAGTTACAATGGGATGAAACCTTCCTAGTGTGAATGGCGATTCCTCGCCTCCCTCTAAATGTGCTCAGACCATGAAAAGGGTTTGTGGTTTGACAAATCTTCTGTGTGGCTCTCATAATAGCCGGCCTTTCTCTCAGGAGCAGAGAAGGTCAAGAGAAGACCAAGGAGGGCGAAGCCCTAGTCGACTGGCACAGGGTGGGCGGGTGGGCGGGGGCCTTGTATGCTTTGTGGGGGGACAAAAGCCTTGAAAGAAGGCCAAGCTTGGGGGCGGAGGAGGCGCACAATCACCCCCATTGTTTCCCCTCCCTTTATTTAGTTTTAAAATTAACTCCCTTTCTCTGGAGAGGCGGATTTGTAGAGTCTGTCGGATTAACCGACCTAGGCCCACACACTTAGTGGTGTCTCCGTGGCCCACCATGTGTATGTGTATATGTGTGTGTGTGTCACCATGGTGAAGGCAGCCAAAGAAACCCTATTAGGCTTTTCAAGGCTGGCTGGCCATGGGGTGGGGGCCAAGAGTGGAGCTTTGTGTTGGGGGGAACAGTGGTGGTTTGCTGGTGTCGGTGTTGCAGGAGTGGCTGGCCCCACATTTGGTGCAGACCATGCCATGTGGGCACCACAAAGTATACGGGCACACACGGTAGGCCACCATAAAGTGATGGCAGATTTTCTTTTCTTATTTCTGTCTTGCTAGTACAGAATCCTAGAACTGGAAGTCAACCCAAAAGTCATCAAGTCTAGCCCTTTCTGTCAGTGCTGGAAATTATAAACTGAGAGGGGAAGATGAGGATAGCACACAACATTTTCTTGTGTCTTTTTTATTTCTAGTATTTTTATGCTACCTTTCAGGGTAGTCCCTTCCAGGGTTTGGGATTGTTTTGGGGCACATCACATCAGCCTTAGCTAGCATACAGCCAATGGTGAGGATGCTAGGAGCTGCAATTCCAACAATGTTGAGGGGGGACATGATTCTCCCCGCTGAATTAGAAATATAAAATACAATGGAAATCATATTTTTATTATTACACCACAACCCTTAAGATACAGCAGCCTGAAAACCAGGTACAATCAGGAGTGGGGAAGTTACTTTTTTTGGAGTAGAATCCCCAGAATGCCCCCAGCCAGGGAGCTGTAGTCCAAAAAGAAGTTGTTGTTGTTGTTGTTGTTGTAGCACCATCAGGTCCCTTTACAAAACAACAACAAAAAGCAGCCAGTCCTGTCAAAAGTATACAACTGAAAATATATATATATATATACACACACAGAAGAAGAAAAGAGCAATACGACTTACTACTATACAATGCAATACAATACAATAGTAAAATAAATTATCCAGCTAGAAATACAAAATCCAATACAATATAACATAAAACAAACTGACAGGTACATATAATCAAAATATACAATATTATATAACAATATTAAACTAAAGTTTCAAAAGCATTGGAATGCAAACAAGTTTTTAAATGAGATTTTAAAACAAAAAGGGATAGATCAGTCTGCAGCTCCATCCTTCTCCAAATCTGCATAAAGAATTTGAAAGTTGTTTCAGGACCAGCAGCGTAAACCACAAAAATGAACAGCTCAGCTCCTGAATGAAAAGGAGGTTGAGGCAGGAACAGAAAGTTTTCATGGCCCAGTGCTATTTACACATATCTGTCATTTCATTATTTGTTGTATGTACATTCCTGCCTTTCCTGCAGTGAGCTGAAGGTGGCATGCGAGGTCTTCATGGCAATCCTCAGAGCAAGTGGATGAAGAATGAGCCCATAAGACAGAGGGGAAATGTCCCAGGAGAAAGAAGGCTGTGGGTTTTGGGCTTTTGAAAATAGCCAAATGACATTTCTGTTGTCCCAAACAACACAACACCAGATGCAAAATTTCATTCCTACATTCCAGTGAGGTTTTTTTTAAAAATCTAAGACACATTGGGACAAAAAAGTCTTTGAAAAGAATACTTTTTCCTCTCTGAAACCAAAAATCAATTGGAGTTATAGTGCTATAATACATCAGTTGTTGTAGTTGTTGTTGTCATTTGCAGCCTTATGGGGTTTTCTGAGGCCGAGAGTGTGTGACTTGCCCAAAGTGGGTTTCCTTGGCCAAGTGGGGATTCAAACCCTGGTCTCCAGATTCATAATCCAATGCTCAAAGCACTACTGTATCAGTGCATCAGTGAAATGGTATTTTTGAACTATAACACTATAACTCGGATTAAAAACAAATCCAGAAAGGAGAAAATTTGTCCTTCAATTTAGAACCACCTCAGCAAATCATATCCTGGTTTTAAAAAAATCTTTGGATGAGCCTCTAGAGCAGATCCAAGAGATTGCTAAAAACTGTTGCCTCTTCCAATAATGGAAGAAGAAGAAAACACAGAGGCAACAATCGCTGGCAAACCTGGCAAACTCCAAAGTGTTCTAACACAAAGCCTGACATTTTTTCAGATTGATCTGGAAGAGCCAGAAGTTATGGAGAGAGTGGCTGCAATCCTACAGCATCTCAACACAACATAAATATCTGCTTGCATTACACAGTTCCTGTATTGAATACTATTGTAGTGCAATGTAGGAAAAATGGGGAAAATGGTGAGTGCATCACCTCTTTGTACAGAGCACAATGTGCAATGCAAACTAATCTGGGTGCATTATTTCACAACTATAATGATTCCACATGCAGGACCTCAGATGTGCTCTCCCTCCATTGTCCCGAAAAGTCATTCTCTCTGTGTAGCACAACTGACACTTGTGTATGTCGCCAGCAGGATTCTGTCCGGGGAAATCACTGAGATCACCCATGAAACATCTTGGCTGAATTGAAGTTTGAACTTGGATCTCTCCAGTCCTATTGCAGGACTCTAGCCAATGCATCATCCCGCTTCCTCAGCTATAGGATGCAACTGTACAGTGACAACAACCACACAACTGAAGGTATAGCTGGCTGTAGACCTCACCAGGAGCTAGTGCAGCGTAATGGCTAAGAAATGGAACAATGAATCAAGAACTTGCTTCAAGTCTTATGCCTCCCATGCACTAACTCCTTGACCTTCAAAGAAGCTGCTTTAGCAGAAGATTGGATTAAATAGCCTTTGTGGACTCTTCCAGTTCCATGATTCTGTGCATTCAGCTTCAGCTGTGCAACCTGAAGATACCGTAGTAATTCTGGCCTGCCATTAAATTTATTGACATTACACACAGAAGTGCTTTGCTTTATATCCAGCAATATTTAAACACCAGCTTTTTCTTTAACAAGTCACCTGGCCACCATAAATGACTAGCAGAAGTTGGCAATGTTATTTTTTTAAAACTACAGCTCCCAGAATCCCCCTGTCCTATGGCCACAAGTGGGGATGAGTGGGATCACTTTGTTTTAGCTGGCACAAATTTGTCTCTCTTGGTTTCTCTTAGTTTCCCCATTTTAAAATTTGACTTTCTCAAACATGAAATATTTTCTTAATCTTAGTCTTGACACCACGTTTCTTGAGCACTTTTAAAACTTTGCTGTACTTTTGTGTGCATATTTTGTGCATTTCCCCCAACCTGTGCATAGTTATAGCTATTTATAATGTATAATTACATTATTATATTATTCATTGTTGTTATTGTTGTTGTTGTTTTCACACTCTCCCACCTGTCACCGACTCAAGTTCTGGACTCTCAATGATTTGGATTCTTCCAAAAAATCTAGGAATCACAGGCTATCGCTGGATATTATGGCACATTCCAATCTGTGTTGGTTTTTGTGCTATTTTGTGCTATTGTGAAGCTATCAATGGCAATGTTGTTATTTGTAGGCTTAGTGATAGAATCATAGACTTGGAAGACACCTCAAGGGCCATCCAGTCCAACCCCCTTCGGCTATGCAGCAAGACACAATTAAAGCACTCTCTGTGACAGACAGCCGTCCAGCCTCTGCTTAAAAGCCTCCATAGAAGGAGACTCCAAGGAAGGAGATCCACCACCCTCTGACACAGCAGTGTATTCAATTGTCAAACATCTCTTACTGTCGGGAAGTTCTTTCTAATGTTGAGGTGGAATCTCTTTTTCTGTGATTTGAATCTATTGCTTCGGGTCCTATTCTCTGGAGTGGGAGAAAACCTTGCTCCATCCTCAATATGACATCCTTGAACTATTTAAACAGGACTATCATATCACTTCTTAACCTTCTCTTCTCCAAGATAAACATCTTCAGCTCCCTAAGTCTCTCCTCATAGGGCATGGTTTCCAGACCCTTCACTATTTTGGTCACCCTCCATTGGACACACTCCAGCTTCTCAACATCCTTTTTGAACTGTGATGCCCAAACCTGGACACAATATTCCAGGTGAGATCTGCCCAAAGCAGGGTAAAGATATAGGTATTCCCTGTTGACAAGGTTGTCAAGTTGTGTCCACGGGGGTGGTGCTCGTCTCCGTTTCTAAGCCAAAGAGCCAGCGTCGTCAGAGACTACTCTGTGATCATGTGGCCAGCATGATTGCACAGAACACTGTTTACCTTCCCACTGAGAAGTGGTCCCTATTTATCTACTTGCATTTGCATGCTTTTGAACTGCTAGGTTGGCAGGAGCTGGGACTAGTGACAGGAGCTCACCCCATCATACAGCACCGAGGCTTCAAACTGCCAACCTGCTGATCTTGCCATCCACAGAGTCAGCCTCTTAACCACTTGAGCCACTACAGGGTAAAGTGATACTATTATTTCCCTTGATTTAGACACTATACTTCTATTGATGTAGCCTAGAATTGCATTGGCTTTTTTAGCTCCCGCATCACACTGTTGACTCATGTTTGTGGAAGTGGTGTCACTAGGGGGGTGCGGTGGTGCGGACTGCTCTAGGTGGCATCCCCCAGGCGGAGTAGGTGGCTGCCTTCTGGGTCCCGCACGGCAATGGTCACACAGGACTTGGAAGTCTGTGGGTGGGTGGGAGGTGGTTGCCTTCCGGGTCCCTCACAGCCATGGACAAGCAGGACTGCGGCAGCGAGGTGGGGGGGGGAGTATCCTTTTGGCCCTGCCCACAGAAGCCATGCCCTCAGAAGCCCTGCCTCCTCACACCAGTTGACCCTCTGGGCAGAGATGCCAGTGGTTTGTGGCCTTGTTTAGAAGAGCAATAAATGCCACAATGCAGCCGTGCTTTCCAGAGAGGAAAAAGGCACATTAAAGGAGTTAAGTGGGACAATGAACAGAACAGAGGGAAAAGGTGCCCCAGTTTTGTATGAGGGACCACTTAAAATCATAGTGGGAGGGCAATGAAGTATTTTATGGGGCAAAAGGGTGGAGTGAAATGAAACTGCCTCATCCTGGCCTTTTTACCCGCCTTGGCAGGAATGCAACCCCCCCCCCGACAGCTGTCCCCCAACAACCGACAACTTCATTAAACCTAATTAAGATGTCATTCCGCTGCCTTATTTCCCACCTCTCCGCTCTAATTAAATCTACCTCTTGCTATCTTCCAGGCAGCCCTAATAATTTTCTCTGGTCCCTCTTGCCTGTCCTACTCCCTTTCCAAGCCTCCAAAATATTGTTTTCACTCCCCTTTATGAGAGCTGCCCACTTTCCTGGAAAGCCTCAGGAAGGGAGAAACTGGGAGAGACAAAATTAAAACTTTTTGGAAACTTAAAATTCCCTGTCAGATTTTCACTGCCTAGTTTGAATGGTGGCGCCTCCCAATATTTTAGAGTCTTTGTCCGTACCAGTTTTGCATTCTGAATAGGGCAGCTGTCAATGGTTCAAGGCATTTCATATTTATTAAAACCTTTGGGAGTCATCTGTTCCTCAAATGTACACAGACAGGGTTTAACAGTTTCAACCTTTTGAGCTGTTTTACTTGTTAAAGACATTTTTATCCTGTTTACATTATTTTATTGTTTGAGATAGGGAATTTTTTTTAAAAAAGTTTATATTTGGACAGTTGCCTGAGATGGCATGATGAAGGCTGGGATACAAATATTTGAGGAAACAGAGACTTAAATCTACCTTCCAGGGCTATTGTGAGGAAAGGAAGCAGGCTGGAGGGAGAGAGAAATCAGGTGCACCCTTCTTGTTTCTTGAGCTCTGTGAGGGTAAAGTCAGATTTTGTGGCCAGCCCAAGACCTTTGGCTACCTGAAGTGTTGATTGGCTTGTGCCCATAATGTCACCAAGAAGCTTTCTGTGTCCTCGACTCCCAGGGGGTCACAGCTGATCACCTGAATGCCATGAGACATTGCTTCTGTAAATAAATTAATGATCACTGCTTATATTTCTGGCATTTCCCTTCCCTTGGAACTGTCAACACTGAGAGTGTTTAATAATAATAATAATAATAACAATAATAATAATAATAATAATAATAATAATAATTTTTATTTGTATACCACCCTATGGCAAGCCAATCCGGGTGGTGAACAACAGTAAAAAAGATACAAGCTAAAACAGTATAATTCCCTCCTCCCCCCATTAAAAAACAATTAGATCAAGCTCGGTTAAAGCAATTACAATTAAACACTTTAAAATATAATTAAACAAGTTTACTGTATAGCCTTATAACTTCATGCAGTCAATGAAGTGAAATGTTGGCTGCAAAAGCTAATGCTGCAATAAGGGGAAGGGAGGGAAGAACCTCAAACCCTGGGGAGGAATCTGTCCCCCCCATGGCTCCCAATCTGGGGTTTCCCAGATACCAACACTCACTTCCCTTTGGCACCATTGTTTGGTGAGGGAGCTCTATGTGAAAAACCTCCAAAAAGGTAAGGTAAAGGTATTCCCCATTGACAAGGTTGTCAAGTTGTGTCCGATCATAGAGGGTGGTGCTCATCTCTGTTATTAAGTCTAGGGAGCCAGCACTGTAAGAGACTACTCTGTGATCATGTGGCCAGCATGACTGCACAGAACGCTGTTACCTTCCCACCGAAGTGGTACCTATTTATCTACTTGTATTTGCATGCTATTGAACTGCTAGGATGGCAGAAGCTGGGACTAGTGACAGGAGTTCACCCCATCATGCGGCACCGAGCCTCGAACTGCCAAGTTGCTGGTCTTGCAATCAACAGAGTCAGCATCTTAACCACTTGAGCCACTGCATCCTCCAAACGAATCCACAATTGTTTTTCTTCCATTTTCTTTAAATCCCTTTGAAAATTGTGTTTCAGTGCATTTTTCTGCAGGAGGGGAGTCCACAGCTTTAATCAGATTCACAAATGGATCAGCAACCAAAACAAAAAAGAAGAAAAGGTAATGGTTTCCAAGCTTTCATCTGGGTTTCTTCCCAACCTGGAAGGTTGAAATGGTTGTGCTGCTCCAAGGTTGTGCTGCTCTTGCCAGATGTGCCCACAGGAGGACGGTCTGAAGTTGAACTTGGCTCCTGAGCTGAAAAGGGCTCCCCCTTTTTGTAGTATATTTGCGCATCGTCAAGACTTCTGTGGCTCTTTCAGACTACATAATTACAGCGCTGTGATTATACTTTAATCGATATGGCAACACTCCATGGCAGAGGTGTCACTAGGGGTGTGTGTGGGGGGGTGCAGACCACATTGGGTGACACCTCAGAGGAAGGGTAACACTTGATCAGGCCCTCCTTCCACTGTGGGGTGGTGGTGTATGGTGCTTCTGCCAGCGTCTATTCCCTCCTCTCTGCTGCCCTGGCTCTCTTGAGTGTGTCCCCCTTCTATATTCTCTGCTGCCCTGACTCTCTCCACCAAGGGAGCCAAGGCACTGGAGAAAGAGGGGCAACATGTTCCTCTTCTGTTTTCCCCTTGCTTTCTTCCTTGCCTGGCCACCCATCCATCCCCCCAGCAGCCCTTTCCAGGTTTGGTTGTTTGTTGGCTGGCCAGCCAGATAAGTAAGCAAGGCAGTGGGAGGGCAGGGTAGGCTGCTGCCACTGCCACCTGCCAGCCCTTTCTGGGCCTGGACAGGTGGAGGATGGTGGGTGCATGGCCAGGGAGGGGAGGCAGGCAAGTGAGGCAGCCAGACGAAGGAGGAGCAGGCCATTGCCACCCACTCCCCAGGAGCCCTTTCTTGGCACTGGCTCCAGGTGACATCAACCTTAGTGACACAACTGCTCCATTGACTCCTGGTATTTGCTGTTTAGAGAGGGGCATTTAAAAAAATTCAGCCTGAGAGCTCTAGTTCCTCCTCCTTACTACAAATCCTGGTATTCCATAGCTAATAAAAGGTAAGGGCTATTATTTTCTTTTAAAAAATATTAACGATAACTTTGTAATGGGTGGCATGGTGGACCAGTCAGCGCCCCTGCATTGTTTGAAAGGTGAAGGTGTTGGTATGTTGGGCAATCTGAAAAAGCAGGGGGCAGTCAAGTTTGCACTGTGGACCAAGGATCGTTCTGACTCCTCTGTAAGGTGTACACCTTTATGGAGGCTGTCCTTGTCAGAAGCTTGTGCAAACCCATGATTGTGCCATTTCCAATCCATCCACCTTTTCCTGCCTTTTCCCTCCCCCCTTCTCCTGCTCTCTCTCTCTCTCTGTATGTGTGAGTTTATTTCATTACACCCCTTTGCACAGTAAAATCCCTCATCACCCGCCCATTAGTATTATTATTCTTGATTTATGGGCCCTTTCTGAACCAACCAGTGTCTGTAAGGCCCAGGTCCTTCCCAGTCTTTCCCCTCTTTTTTCTTTCCATCCATCCTTCCTTCCTTCCTGCTTTTTTTCTTCCTTCTTTCCTCCACGACAGCTTGAAATCAAGCTTCTCATTTGCATTTACATGATCTTGCTGCGCAGCTTACGAGATGGAGAGATTTATTTGCTACTTAGCTTGATGTTTGATTACAATTGGAGGAGGGGGAGAGCTACAAAGCACAGGGCCGAGGAGGCGAGAGGCAGCCCTGGGGGAACGGTAACTCCACACATTGGGTTTAGGCAGATGATGGAGGAGGAGAGGCAACTGTTGGGGAGAGAGAGGAACAATAAATTGATCGGATACCTGGAGTTTAAGGAGGGAGCTTGCCTGAGCAAGAGGATGAATTGTGGCTGTTGTTACCAGAGTCCTCCTCCTTTTCTTCCAATCCACCCAGGATTGGAGGGATTTAAACATGATTCTGCTCCTACCCCAGGTTGTGAATAATCGTCACAGCTTACTCAAAATGCGTGGTCTGGTAAGCATTTCATCCACTGCGCTGCACTCTCTGTCCCGCTGGTGATAGCACCTGCCCTGGGCAGACATGGTGTCATATCCTGGGATGTCCTACCTAGGAAAGGCCTAGAGCAGTGGTGGCAAACCTATGGCATGCGTGCCAGAGAGGGCACTCAGAGCCCTTTCTGTGGGCACGCGCATCGCCACCCCAGCACAGAGTTTGCCAGAGGTTTTTTTATTAGAAAGCCAGAGGGACACAGCACTTTGCGATAAAAAAGTGGGGTTTGGGTTGCAGTTTGGGCTCGGTCTCTAAAAGGTTTGCCATCACTGGCCTAGACAAAGGCGGGCATGTCAGCCAGAAGCCCCATGGATAGCAGCAGCAGCAGCTACATGCTCTCTGGGGTTCTTCAGCTGTGGATTCCTGCCTGGGCCGGGGGCTGAGAGGTGGGCCAAGGCAGTCCCACCTATGTTTCCCTTGGGGCTGCTCAGTGATTCAGAAGGCTTTCCAGGTTCAAGCAGGAACCTGTGGAGGGGGAGAAATCATCACCCAAGACTGGTAGCCAGCAAGAAAACTCTGGATGGCCCAGCCTGATTACAAGGAATGTATAGCCAGCATGTCTTAATGGTTTGAATGTTGGACTACGGGCCTTTGCAGACTGCCAGAAATAGTGCAAATTGAGTCCACTTTAAGGGTTAGGGTTAATGCTAGGGAGTCATGGGAATTGTTTTTTTCTTAGACATTGAGCCTTCTCTGTCAGAGAGCTCTGGTGCCACAATAAAATACAGTTCCCATGATTCCCTAACCCTAACCCTAACCCTAAAAGTGGACTCAATTTGCACTATTTCTGGCAGTCTGCAACCCTCCTACGACTCTGGAGACCAGGCTTCAAAACCCAGCTCAGCCATGAAACCAACTCTCAGCCTCAGAGAATAGCAATGGCAAACCTCTTCTGAACAAGTCTTGCCAAGAAACCCCAATGATAGATCTGCCATAAGTTGGAAACAACTTGGAGGCATACAACAACAACAACAAATTGATATTTATTTCTACTACTAAGGCTGGGGACTGTTGAAATATACATGAGGCAGGAAATGGCCTGGCTTAGGGTATGAAGCACCCTTACCACAGTATGGCAGAAGGGTGCCATTTTGTCCTCTGCCTCAGGTAGCAATATCTTGGGTGGGCCTCCCGCCAGGTGAGTTGATTAGAGGAAAGGCCACCAACCATTGTGGAGAGCAGCAAGGAAATGGGGCACCTGGGGATCCCACCTAGCCCCTCCAGTTCCTGCCACTTTGGCTACCTCAGCACATCCTGGAGGCTGAGCCATTGCTTTCTGGTGGCAACCACAGGTAGGGTTCCCATATGTCCCAGAAAAGTAGGACAATCCCAGATTGGAGGGTCCAATCCTGGATTCCTGCTTTGTTCCAGGCCAGCACATGTGCCTTCCTGGAACAAGGCAAGATTGGCTCCTTCCCTCACTTGACCTCCTCCTCAGCTGGAGGAGGAGGAGAAGGAAGAAGAGGGAAGCCTCTCTGAGGGAGAAAGGAATGAATGAGTGAAGGGCTGAATTTCTGGGCCTGCCAAGGTTGGGAGGGAGGGGAGGCTGGGAAGCCGGAAGAAGATTAGAGCAAGCTTGGAGTGGCAATGGGGCTGCTGCAGCTGGAGCAGGAGCTGCCAAGCATCAAGGTGCCATCAACTGACCTCTGGCCAGAAGGGGAAACTGCAAGAGGACGAGCCTCCAATCTCCGGAGAGCCTTTTCCCCCATAGGGCAGAAGGGCCAGGTGATGCTTCCTAGCAAAACCTTCTGGGCAGACCCGTAGGCCGTTCTGAACAACCGGGGGACTTCTTGCTGTTATGTTTCACATTATTTTGGGCACACACCTGCTTCTGCCTTTCTGGAGCTGCACCAGAGCGAGCTGTAACTGTAATCTGAAGAATTATTAAAATAGCAAAAGTCAGTGTGAGAAACACCCCTCCACAGAAAATGAGGAGTTTCTGGAATACAATGAGAACGATAAAGGAGAAATTGCCTGGATTTGATTGTGTCAAAGGAATATCGTTTGAATTCAGTTTTGAGACTGCCAGATTACCCAAAGACCTGCAAACGTAATAGAGTGAAATAGCCCAAAGGTGGCATTTATTTAGGAGCAGTTTGACTGACATGGATGGGTCTACTCTGAAGGATGTGGCTTGAGGATCGCAGACATAATTGCCAGGGGCTTATGAAACAGAATAGCCCATTATAGCTAGAAATGTTCATCTCATCCCTCTTTATCTGACTCTTAAAATGGGCTCGCTCACTGGGAGCTGGATGGTTTGGGTTGGTTGTTTTTTTAACCTCTTATCTGTCTAAACTTGAAGATGCTGAACCAAACTCTTGAAACTGATCTTGAGATGGGGGGTGCACAGGCTGGGCTGTAATTACTAAAAAGCAGGGAAGGGGGAAGAAAAGGAACAGCGGGTTTTTCTAATGAATGACAAGCTACTGGATGGAAATCTAATTTGGTCTAATTAAGCAGCCTTTGTGAGGATTTGTCTTCAAATGAGAAGGAGCCAAAGAGATCTAAATGCAAATGAACTCTTAGTATTTCGGTTTTAAAGGGCCAGCAAAACAGAAAAACACTTAAGCACAGACCCCTGTGTGCATGTAAAAGAGAGACTATGGACAAGCCTTTAACTTGCTACTTGAAGACAGACTGGTCGTAACCAGAAACAACTTTTTAAAAATAATTTTGCTCCATCACTGAGATTTACTGGAAATGTATCTCTCAATGTACTTGCTGGAAGATCAGCTGTGTTTGCTGTTGTCCCTGTGTTAGAATGTTTTGATTTCTGTGTGTGTGTGTGTGTGTGTAGATTCTTGGCAAGGTTTGAAGGCCTGCTGTTCAACATATTTGAAATTAAATTGCAGACAGACAGAACCACAACAGCAACCCCATGTGTGCTCAGAGAGCTTTTGCTCTGTTTACTTTTGCATATAATATCCAGAGCAGTGCTATCAGGACAGATGAAATGGTAGCCCTCCCTTTCTTTTTGGAGGCAAGGCTATGTATGCTTTTGGCCCACACTTTTGGAAGAAGGGCGTATTAACTTCTTTATAAAGTGGCCACTTATTTATTACCCTGGAAAGGCAGGGAAAAACAGACCAAAAGAGAAGACTGCAGGAGGCACAAGTTTCCATAACATTTATAGGTGCCAATCTGTAGTGAGAGATGCTTATTGTATAAAGGAATGATTACAACTTAAAAAGAAATACCACCTCTATTCCTTGCCTAGGAAAACCCTATGAAGTTCATGAGGTCTTGTGGACAGGGAACATGAAGGCACACGCACATATCCCTTGTGTGGAGAGAAGTTGTAGCCTGGTGTCCTTCCAGCCCACTGGTCAGTCTGCTGCTCAAGTGGTCCTAATGGTTGATGGGCAACTTTAGGGTCTCCTCCCTTAGGAACCTTTCTCTGAAAAGGAGTTATAGAATCATAGAGTTGGAAGAGACCCCCCAAGGGCCATCCAGTCCAACCCCCCTGCCATGCAGGAACTCAAAATCAAAGCATCCCCGACAGATGGCCATCCAGCCTCTGTTTAAAGACCTCTAAAGAAGGAGACCCCACCACACTCCAAGGGAGTGTGCTCCACTGTCGAACAGCTCTCACTGTCAGGACATTCCTCCTAATGCCCAGGTGGGATCTCTTTTCCAGGAAGCCTGGACCAGACCAAGGGTGGCTTTCAACAGAGAACTCCTCTATGGGGTAGAATACAGGTAGAAGCGGTCCTAAATCAAAGACCAAGAGATGCTCCCTGTTGGAGACAGAAGGCAGACTCTGGTGATGTTGCTCAGCAGGACAGATACCTAAGGCAACTAGTACGGTTGTTCAGAGACTGTAGCTCAAATGCTGTAATAAACACCAACTATTTCTCTGGTTGCAAAAGTAACATTTCCAAACTCTGCTTTGACCAGGGAAAAAAAAAAGCTTGTCCAGGTGATGCTCTCACTCTGTGGTTCCTCCTGAGACCTAGAGAAAAGAGCCAGGCCCTGTGATCTGCGTTGACCTTCCTCAAACCCTCCCAGCAGCTCTTTGCCCACAGGTAGTCTAACTCAGCCCACAAAATACAGGGCCCCCCAATGGTCCCTATCCTATCCTATCCTATCCTATCCTATCCTATCCTATCCTATCCTATCCTATCCTATCCTATCCATTTATTTACACTGCAAAGACTGCCCAATAGTTTCTGTTGTAGTCTTGAGCTGCCTTGAGCCCCATCTTTGGGCAAAAAGGTGGGATATACGGTAAATAATATAATGAAGATTATAATGGTCTCTGTAGGGACATGATGCACTGTTCTCTCTCCCATTTGGCTTGTTTTTGGCCCCTGAAGAATTGTGCTACTATTTCCATTCATTCAAGGGGCATCTGGATTAGTGCTCTTGACCAGCATTGTGCCTTTGCCAGACCCTCCAACTGTCCCAATATAGCAGGGACAGTCCCAATGAATCCTCTGCTGTCCCACTTTTCAGCTGTTTTTAAAATGTCCTGGTTTCGTTCTTCTCCTCCCACTCCCCCCTTGTCCTCAGCTTACTTCAGTTGCTTCAAACTGACAGCAAAGGGCTTAATTAACTGAGCAGAGGGGAGGAATAAGCGAGAAAGGGGGAATCGTGCCCTTCTCAGCATGTTCAAGTAAAATCAGACAACTGCAGCCTCTCCTGGCTTGTGCATTCTTCCTCATTCCTAATGTTTGCCATCTTGGCCATGCTCTGAGGTTGCTTGGCCACATGTGTCTCAATTTTTGTCTGTGAAATGTTGGAGGATACGCCTAAATATCATAAAGGCATCAGATCCTACCTGAAAATGGATGCTAAGCAGGGTCAGATCAGGTTAGTATTTAGATGGGAAATCACCAATAAATACAAGGTGCTGGGGCTGTATTTCAGTGGAAGGAACTGGCAAAACCATCTCTGAGGCCCCGTCTGCACAGGTCAAATAAAATGTCTTCCTCCCATCCTCCTGGCAGGGAGTCTGGATGATGCACAGCCCAAATCTCAATTCTGGCACAAACAGTCTGGAAAATGTCCAGTCGCTTCAGCATTGAACCAGTCGCATACCCCCTTTGTAATGGATTAAAACAAGTCACTTTTTGCTCTGGATCTTCCCAGAAAAGGCAATCCTCTGTTGTGACACTGGGTGGCTATATACAATGCGTCCTGCTGTGTCACCTGGCACAGGTGCCACCGTGGCGACTTTCTCTATCTGAGGTTCCCAACCAGGTAATTGAAGCTGGGTGCCTGACATCAGTGTGAGTGACTTGCACCACCACACTGGGTGGCACAGCAGGATGCATGTGCAAAACAGCTACCTGGCATTACAACAGAGGGACCCAGGTAATGGAGGGACACCAGGGAAGCTCTGGGGCCAGAATATTCCAGGCTTCTCCCAGAGTGTTCTGGCCCATGCAGACACCACCTGAGGATTCCTTGGACGTTTTCACACAGGCGGCTCTAAAGCCGCCTGGAAGCCCCCTGGAAGCCATCAGGAGTCATTCCGGCGGCGAAAACAGCAGCCGCCGGAATGACTCCTGATTGCCTCCGGCAGAAGCGCCTGTAATTCCTTTTTAAAAAAGGAATTAAAAAGATGGGGCTAAAGCCGGCTAGCGGCAGGGATGGCGCAGGATGGGGCGGGGCTTGCTGCGACGTCGTGTGAACACTCGCAGCAAGACCCCGGAGTGAGGCAGGGATGGCGCAGGGATGGCGCAGGATGGGGCGGGGCTTGCTGCGACGTCGTGTGAACTTTTCCTGCACGGAGCCGGAGTGGGGCCGGATGGAGGTAGGAATGACTCCCTTTTTTGCCCCGTGTGAAAACGTCCCTTGTCTGAGAAAACCCCATGAAATTCATGGGATCACCATAAGTCGACAGGCAACGTGAAGGCACATACACATACATACACATGCTTCCCTCCCTGTCACATCATGCAAGCAACTCCTGAGACCAAAGACTTTGGAAATCACTTTGTGATATGGGAGGTGGGTGTCTATTGTTGCAAGAGGAAATGCAGACAAATTCCACTGGGCAGGCAGGAAGCCCAGCGGTGTGCTTCGGATCATGGCTGTAGAGTTTTTGCTAATATAATAACGCTGGTAAAAGAGGGACCATTTCCACCAGACTGTACCCCACTATTCCCACAAGAAATCAAATATAATCCTATTTAAGAAGCTTTAAATAATTTTGAGCTTTCATATTGACTTATTAAAATGCAGCTTAAAATGTGCCTCACTTGCAATCCCTTTACAAGAGCAGGGGATATATTTTTAAAAATGGAATGAAATACCATTAGGAAGATCAGTGAGAAAGAGGGAGGAACACCTACCAAGTATGGAAATTCATTTATACAGAAAGAGAAAGAGAGGCAGAGGATTTCCTTAGATGAAAATGGAAATAACTGCTGCCAAATGAATTCTATGCCTGTGCGAACAAGCCCAGCATTGCACCACAAGTCCCCCTGGGGACTTCTCCCTTGCTGCTTGGGGGTCTTCAACCTATGCTGTGATATAGGGCTCAAGTTGGAGCCAGAAGTACATAATGTCTACAGCTACTCCCCAGCACCTTTACATACACCCCCACTAACCCCTGAGCAAACTTTTGATGCAGAACCAGCAGAGAACTGGAGGTGGCACATGGACACACTGCAACAATGAAACCTAGAGAGTTCTGAAAAGCTGCCCCAAGTCTGAGCCATGGGTCTCATCCCAAGAGGGAACACGAGGAAAGGAATTGGGTGGTAGCTTTAAAATGACTTGATTTATTTCAGCATGCAATTTACTAGATTTTGATCCGCTTTTTCAGAGGCAAATGCACAAAAGCTCATACTAAAATCAGTCAGTTCATCTTAAAGGTACTGCCACATTCCTTCAATCACCATTTCTTTTTAACATGACTATCTCCTGATTTGTGGCCATATAGAGCTTTCCTTATTTTTTTGTGGAGGTGGGCAGTTGGTCAGTAGATTTCTTTGTTTAATGAGAGAATAGGACTGAAAAGAATATTCAAAAATATATGAAAAATGTATTTCTCAGGTGCCAGGAAACTGGTAAGAAGAATTCTATTGATGAGAATCTTCATAGAATCCCAGAACCACAAAGTTGGAAGAAGCCTCATGGGCCATCCAGTCCATTCCCTTGCTGGGAGCTGTCTAGCTTCTTTCAGAAGACATCCAGAGAAGGAGACCCCACTACCTCTCTAGGGAATTGGTTCCATTGCCCAACCAATCTCACTATCAAAACTTCTCTTCTAATGTTCACTCGAAATCTATCCTCCTGTAACTTAAAATCATTAGACCTACTAGTTCTACCCTCTGAAACAACAAAGAATAAGCCTGCACCCTCCTCTTTGTTGTAGCCCTTGAGGTATTCAAGGAGTACTAGTTCTAAGTGTAGTAATGATAGTAACTGCAGTAATTATAGGACCATAGCATTAATTTCCTATGCAAACAAAATTATGCTCAACATTCTGCAGCATAGATCCAAACCACATATGGAGAGAGAAATCCCAGAGGTGCAAGAAGAGTTCAGGAAAGGAAGAGGTACTAGGGACCATATTGCAAACATATGATGGATAATGGTATGAACCAAAGAATTCCAGAAGAAAATCAGTATGTGCTTTATAGACTACATAAAAGCCTTTGATCACAAAAAGCTCTTAAAGAAATGGGAGTGCCACTACATTTGATAGTCCTGATGAGGAATCTGTACTTAGAACAGAATATGGAGAAACAGAATGGTTTCCAATTGGCAAAGGGGTCATGCAAGGCAGCATATTATTTCTTCACATTGTATGCAGAAAATATAAGAACAGGTTTAGATTCAGAAGGAGGAGGAGTAAAGACAGAAGGAAGAAACATCAACAATCTAAGATATGCAGATGACACCATAATACTAGTGGAAAACAACATAAACTTGGAACAATTATTAAGGAAAGTTAAAGAAAGTTCAAAGGCAGACTTAGGGCCTGTACAGACTGGCCAAAAGGGCTGGCCTGGGGGTGGAATTGGGGTGGGGCGACTGCACTCCGGCTGCCTCACCTCCACCCTGATGCCGCCATCACGCCGTGTGCCCCACTGCATGGCGCATGGTGTCAGGGCGCTCCCTTGGCGCAGCATGTAGACACGCTGCGCCGAAGAAGCTCAGAAGAGCTGTAGTGGTGGTAAGGGTGGCTTTTTGCTGCTCCAAAAAGGAGCGGCAAAGAGCCGGATCAGGGCCGTGGCATGTGGTGGCTGCAGCCCCAATCTGGCGCTCCCAGGGGTGACACAGAGCCGCTCCTTAGGGGCCATCTGTAGAGCCCCTTACTGCTGAACATAAAAAAAAAATCCAAAGTAATGACAATGGAGGATCTAATTAAATTCAACCTAAACTATGAGAAAATTGAAATAGTTAAAGAATTCCCATACCTTGGATCAAAAATTGATCAGAATGGAGAATGCAGTCAAGAAATCAGAAGAAGACTAGGAATACGAAGCACAGCCATGAAAGAACTAGACAAGATTCTAAAGTGTAAAGTTACACAACTAAGCATTAAAGTCAGAATTGTCCAATCACTGTATTCTCCATCATCGTGTTTGGATGTGAGAGTTGGACAGTGAAGAAAGCAGATAGGAAGAAAATAAACTGATTTGAGATGTGGCACTGGAGAAGAGTGCTGAGGATACAGTAGACATCCAAAAAGACAAACAAATGGGTGCTAGAAAAGACAAAGCCTGATATTTCCCCGAAAGCCAAGATGATGAAACTGAGGCTGTTGTACTTTGGTGACATCATGAGAAGGCATGATGCATTAGGAAAAATAATGCTAGGGAAGGTAGAAGGCAGCAGAAAGAGAGGAAGTCTGCACTCCAGATGGCAAGACTCAATCAGGGAGGTCATTGGCCTAAGTCTGCAGGACCTGAGCAAAGCAGTGGAGGACAGGGCATCTTGGAGATATCTCATCCATGACCCCACAACCCACTCAGTGTAATTTTAAAAAAAGATTTTAAAAATAACACTTTGTCTTAATCTTGTTTTATATTACTGTACACCACCTTGGATCTCATTCTGGGAGAAAGGCACATGTTATTTATTTATTTATTTAATAACTAACTAACTAAATAATTCTCATATTAAAAAATCTTGCTGAATAAAGGTTTAACATTTTAATTCTTTCCCATTTCTCAGAAGTGACTAAACAAGCTGCCTTTTCCTTACTTTGAAAACATCTTGAACATCATAAGCCAGGGGTGTGGAATATCTTCTTTTCCCATTGCATCCATCTTTGCAGAAATAGCCACAGTACAACCCCATCATTTAGTGAGGCTACAGCTCTTTAATGATACAAACAAACAAACAAAAATATTATATTGTGGTGATACTGCAAAAGAGGTCATTAAGCACAGTTGTAGCTAGTGTAATGTAGTTAAGCATTAGTTAGTTAAAAATAAGTTCATTTTGAGTAGTTTTCTATTTTCTTCAAAAGCTCTGAGAGAGGTATTCTGGTCAAATTCCAGGTTAGAGATGGGTGAGAATGTTCTCTGCTCCACTTTTTAAAACCCTCCCAAGATTTACAATTTTCTTTCTAGATTTTATGAAAACAGCTTGGCCTGAGGGATACCAGTATATGGTATTTCAGTTTCTTCATTGTTTAGGATGAATTTATGTAGATCCTCTGTGGTTCTTTTTGTTTTATGTTCAGTATTAAGCCTGTCTTTGCACTTTCTTCTTTGACTTTCCTTAATAATTGTTCCAAGTCTGTGTTGTTTTCTGCTATTAATATAGTGTCATCTACATACCTTAGATTGTTGATGATCCTTCTTCCTATCTTCACTCCTCCTTCACCTAAATCTAAACCTGCTCTTCATATGATATTTTCTGCACACAAGTTGAACAAATAGGATGATAAAATACAGCCTTGTCTGACCCCTTTACCAATTGTGAACCGTTCTGTTTCTCCATATCCCCTTCTAACAGTAGCCTCTTGTCCTATGTACAAATTTCTCATCAGAACTGTCAGATGTTAGACTTGATGTTTTTATTTGAATAATCTACTTGTACAACCTTGGTTGATGCTTAATAAAATCCCTAGAGGCTGCCCAGTGTGGCATTACAAGGGATCATCTCTAGGTCTCAGTTTTGGCTTGAAACCTCAGAGCCTGGGATTCTCCTGACCTGGCAGTCCTAATTGATATGACAGTCATCTTTATGTATCTGAAGGGATGTCATGGAGAAGGGGGAGCAAGCTTGTTTCTTGCTGTTCTAGAAACTGATAGCGAACCTTTTAGAGATCATGTGCCCAAACTCAGTGGCGTTCCCACACTAGGTGTCACCCGGTGCCCGGGGGTGGGCTTCTGGGGGGGGACATCCAGGGGCAGGACTTCTGGCGGGGGAAAGCACACAAGGAAAAAATGGAGGACCTGAGCTCAAGCATGAAACCCCCTGGGTGGCCTTGGGCAAGTCACACTCTCTCAGCCTTAAATGATGGCAATGGCAAAAATGGCTGGTTCTCTGAATTCACACCCATGTTGCAAGTCTCCCCTCCGGTGGTGGTGGCAGCAGTAGTGGCATCTGAGGCCAGTGAGGCTCCTCCAGGACCCTGGAAGCCAAGGGCAACCAGAGCCAAAAGAATGGCCAGTGGGAGAAAGGAAACATCCCTTTCCACCCACTGGGTTTTTAAAACTCACCGCCGTGGCCCTTTCCTGCCAATGGAATGCCTTGGCTTTTTACAAAGATTCCATCCCCACTCCTCCTCCGGCTAATAGGAAGCTGAGCCACAAGAAGGAATAGGAATCTTGACCAGTCAGAAAGGATATAAAGAGTCCTCCCACTCCCTCTGTGCCGATGGCTCGTGTGCCTGCAGAGAGGGCTGTGAGTGACTCCTCTGGCACACGTGCCATGGGTTTGCCACCACTGAGCTAGAACATGAACCAATGGATTCAAATGACAAGAGGATGGAGTCTACCTAAAGATTAGGAAGAACTTCCTGATGGTAAAAGCTATTCAACAGTGGAATAGACTGCCTCGGAGGGTGCAGAGTGGACTCTCCATCTTTGAACATCTCCATCTTTGAACATCTCATTCTTTGAACATAGTTTGGCTAGGGATCTTTCAAGAGTGCTTTAGTTGTATATTCTTGCATGACAGGGGGTTAGACTATGGCCCTTCTGGTCTTTTCCAGCTCTATGCTTCAATGACTCTATGGCCTCTTCTGCACTGGCCAGAATACTCCAAGGGCAGCCTGGAGTATCCTGGCCTTGGCCTCCCCCGGTATCATTCCAACACTGGGCTGCTGCTTAAAATGTATTCCTTTCTGCCACTTGACATTTCCACTACCTATGTGCCACTTGCTCTAAGGTCAGAACAAGGCACCCAGTGAAGGGCTAGGTACCTTCTTCTCACCTCAGAGTGAGCATCAGGTGGCAGTGGCAGATGCACCAGGCAGAAGAGTGGGACTTATTTTAACCAGCCACCCAGCATCGGAACAGAGGGCTCTGGATCTTCCAGCAAGACCTGTAGCAAACAGAAAATTATTTTACACTGCTCCAAGAGTGTTATATCCCTGGTTTGTTGCTGAACGAGCCAGATGTCATCCAGTCTGTTCATTTCAAATCCAAGGATTGGGCCCCGCTGAGAGGTCAGTTTATTTGGGCTGTGCAGACAGGGCCTATATCCCAGTAACTACACATGTGGCTTCAACTGTGACACTGGAGCTGGCCTTGCTCACACTTCTGTGAAGCTAGCTGTGAATTTGGGAGGAAGGTCTTTGCTAAGGGGACGTTACCTGCTGCCCCACCAGCAAGTGTTGGGTTGCTCCAACAAGTCAGTTTGAGGACTGAATATCAACCATCAGTTGATTGCTGCAATGAGTCTTAACCATGGCGATGCTAAGTTTTGTTTTTAATTTTCTCCCTGCAACTAACAAACTGTTATAAAATGTCAGCCACTTAAAATTTAGCCCAAGGTTTAATGCTGACAACCTTACAGGACTCTGCTTCATCTTACAATCCCAGTCTGTTGACACAACAGAAGTACCGTTACATCAAATTCATGGCGTGTGCACGCGTGTGTGTTTAAAGCATTAAAAAGTCACAGATTCTATGACAGCTGTGACCAAAGTCCAGCCCTCAGGCATGAGTGGAAATAGTTGAAAGTTATTGGTTCCATTATTTTTGAGCAAAGTGGTTTGACATTATTAGAATGGAGTGATAACTGGGAAAGGTGTAATGAGGAGTGGATGTACTGTTGTTTGCCAAAGTGTGGCTGTAAAATTTTGGCATGCTTTGTACTGAGTGTGCAGTGCACTGCTGTGGTTATTACAGTCACAGCCCATTGAAGGAATGAAAGTCTGCAATTTGAACAAGTGCAAGAGATGGGAGGAAGCACTATAAGAACCTCAAATGTAAAGGTATAGCATAAAATACCAATATCAGGAACATCCATGGCATTGTAATTCCGGTTTCTACGTATGAGTGTGAAAGGTGGACACTGAAAGAAAGCTGGAATGAAGATAATCAAGTCATGTGAGATGAGGTGCTGGAGAAGAGGTCTGCAGATACCCTGGACTGCCAAAAAGACCAATAAATGGGTCTGAGAACAAATCAGGTCTGAACTCTCCCTAGAAGCCAAGATGACTAAATGGAGACTGTCATACTTTGAACTTATCACAAAACTACATGACTTATTGGAGGAGATGATAATGCTCAGCAAAGTGGAAGGCAGCAGGAAAAAAGGAAGACAGCATTTCGGGTGCACTGACTCCATTATGGAAGCCATGGCTGCCCTGAATTTGCAAGACCCAGGGAGGGGATGACCAGAGATTTTGGGGGCCTCTCTTTCATAGGGATACCATAAGTCCACCTGATAACACAAACAGGGTGTTGGACTAGACCTGAACTCTACCTAGAAACCCAAATGGGGCTATCATACTTTGGACATATCAGGGGATAACATGATTCATTCAAAATGATGGTAATTCTGGGAAAAGTAGAAATCAGCAAGAAAAAAAGCAAACCATAACACAGGTGGACAGACCCCATCAAGAAAGCCTGAAGTGCTATGACTTTGTAGGATCTGAACAGGACAGGGCTCTTGAAGGTCTTTCATTCAGTGGGCTCAGCATAAATGGAAGCCAACTTGACAGCAAATAACAACAACAACAACAATGCAAAATGATAGTTAATGTTGTAGTTGGGAGTTGTGGATTGCAGAGTTCTCATTCAGAAAGAGATGGCAGTATTAGCATTTAAGGATAGGGTGAGCATTTTGATTTTGATTAGAATTTGGGAGAATTTACACATTTCTTCATTTTGGGAAGGATTTTTTTAAATTAAAATTTGGAAGAGCCTATCAGATCTGGCTCTCCAAGCTCATAATTTTGAATGCTGAGCTCTTGATTCCCTGTTGCATCCAGCCATGTTTGTTTTCCTGAATGAAGGTTGCCATCTCCTTTTCTCCTGACAGCACCTAGAGACAGGCACATCATACTCCTCTCCACCTACTGAATTTGGCCCAGTGAAAATGGAAGATAAAACAATTTTGCTTCAGTTTAGAATCTAAGTATGCATGTTGTCATATTTTGGAATTGAAATACATGAATGAGTGAATGTAGGAAAAAGTGAAACTGGCAGAGTTTAAGCTGAAAGTATTCTGGTATTTCTGGTCCCACCACCTGTTTGTTTTTAGCCCTCCAGAATTTGTCCCACAGGGACTGGATAATTTCTCCACCTCTGCTGGACAGATCTAGAAAACATGTTAACCCTCTTTTGTGTTCCCGTGCTTACAATGAATGTTCAGGCCCAATTTGTATTGCTCTGTTGCCCTGGTGTCATTTTATTGTAATCTTTGGACCTTATCACTCAGGCAAATAACCCGGCATCAGCCCAATGGGATGCAGCCGGGACACATGATGCAGGCGGGAATTATCACATTGTAAGTCACCGCTGATTCGCCAAGCGACAGCATCCTGGGTCCCAGCCGCACTGAGCCGGACAATTTTAAAATGGGGAGCTTTCGTTTCCAAAAACTGGCTGGCTCAGCACGGCTGGAACCAGGATGCTGGCGCCTGGCAAAATCGGTGGCAAATTACAATGTGATAATTCCCGCCTGCATCACGTGTCCCGGCTGCATCCTTTTGGGCTGATGCCAGGTTATTTGCCTGTGCAATAAGGTCCTTTGTCACACCTTCCATCTTTTTTTAAGGTTTTGCATTTGGCATTTCACACTGTTTTGATAACATTTCTTCCTTCTTCCTTGGAAATCACATTGGGGATTTTAAATACTTGCACCAGTGCTGAAACAACTGCAGTGTTGGAGCCATTCTGAGAGAAAGGCAGGTATAAATTTAATAAATAAATAACAAAAGCATACATTTAAAAATCTTGACTATTGAGATGAACTCAGCATTGGCCTTGCCCAAGCACCCGGTCTCCACTATGATACACAGGACAAGAAGAGCATCTCCTTCTTTTCTTCCTCCTTCTCCTCCCCCACTCCTTGGGTTTTGTTTTTTTAATTTTATTTTACAAAACCCTTGTTCAGCTGGCGTGGTATTTTCCTTCATTACACCAGCGTCTCAGACTGTAAACCTCTCTAATTTCCTACATCACAGCTATTTATTTAAATGCTAACTCGCATTATGAAGTGATAATCCAGCAGCGCAAGAGATAATTTATGAAGCATTTAAATTAAGAGAAGCAGCTAATTGGGAGCATGTGTCTTATAAGCCTTGCTAACACTAGAAAACCACAATTTAGGGGAGGAAATGGAGTGTGTTTATATGTGTAAACACACACACACACACACACACACACACACTTTTATTTATTTATTCTCTTAAGACGCTAAGTTTAGCTAGTTCAGTTTATCTTATTAAACTCATGAACCCCCCCCCCACCCCAAAGGGGTCCCAAGGCCAATTGTCTTTGAGGAGTGCCTTAAGGCACATTCACACTGCTGGTTCCTAGGTTTGTGTTGAGCATTGAGAACCTACTGAAAGACAATTTTTCCCAGGTGTATCTGAAACTAAACTTGCAAACTGGCTTATAAATCAGCAGAGGATGAACTACTGCAGAGTCAACTGTGTGTTGGGGGCTATCAGTGCATCTTCTGGGCCTTTTCTGGTACTGGAGAGCTTCAATCACGGATCAGATCAGGGAAAAGGGACTCAAATTGGAGGGGATTACACACATACACACACACCCCAAAGATGGAGGTTTGCAATTTGGTTATACTCCTGGACTCAGCCTAGAGTCTTCCTTCTGCTATGAATTTTTCACAGATGGCAAAATGCTAAGATCCATGAAAATACCACAAATAGCCCCTGAGAGTGACTGTCATCTGAATACATAAAGAAAAGTGGGGACAAACAGCAGCAATTGAAGAGGGGGAAACACAGTCTGGTTTCCTACAGGGATACAGAATAAATATTTTATTATAATAAAAACTATTACAATATTGTCATATATAATAATAATATGAGTAGAACACTGTGTCGTTTAACCATCTTTCACCTATCTGATTTTATTCAAAATGTACATAAGAACCAGGTCATCTATGCTAGGACGACAGCTCTGTGTCCACTGCATTGTTGTCTGGTATTCCCAGTTGGGGTAAGGTTTGTTTTCTCATTTCTATTCCTTCCCACCCCAAATACGTGCACAACTCTCTGCCAGATGAAGCAATTCTCCATGTTTCGAATGAAGTGGGCTGCAGTCTGCAAACACTTAGACTAGATAAAACCTGTTGGTCTTTAAGGGTAGATACTCTTGTGCAGATAAGGTTGAATGGTAGATCCTGTTGTGTGTGCTGCAAAAGAGTAACACTCCTAGTCCCTTGATGACTTTAAAGGGGGGGGGGGAAGTACCAGTCCAGTGTGGCAGATGTGTCCCCCCCCCCCTTAATGTAGTATGTGTTTAGGCCACCTGTTGACTTATGGCAACCCCATGAATGTCAGAAGGTTTTCTTAGGCAAGGAACACTCAAGAGGTGGTTTTACCAGTTCCTTCCTCCTAATATAGCCTGCAGCACTTGGTATTTATTGGCAGTCTCCCATCCAAGAACAAACCCTGCTTAGCTTCCAAAATCAGTCAGGATCTGGTGCCTTTAGGATATTTAGGCCATTTCTGATCCTTGTACTACTTGACATAAATCCTCCTTACATCCTCAGCCTTGTAGCCAATGTTTTGTTGCCCTGATAGAGTTTGCATTGCATAGATAAATGATATTCTTCTCGTAGGTATGTTTAGCTTAGATGGATCCATGTGTGAATAAACAGCTCAAATGGACATACAATACTATCAAGACAAACAAATATGCAATTAGTCCACCCAAACAACAATCCACCTTTTCTTTATAATTCTTTGGATCCATTTCCAAGTCTCTAAAGATTCACATCAAGTATCTTCTTTGATAAGCTTCGATCTACCCATTCCTCTTGCTTTTTTCCAGCCCCCTTTCTTCAGAGTAACCCTATATGACTTGGGTCCAGGCTATTTGAAGGACCGTATCTCCCTGTATGCCCCCCCCCCCCGAGCATTGAGATCATCCAGAGAGGCCCTTCCCTCTGTCCCACTACCTTCTCAGGTGTGTTTGGTGGGAACAAGGGAGAGGGCCTTCTCAGTGGCTCAGATAAAAATGTTTTCATGCCGCCAGGCCTTCACGTATTGATATGGGTGCCATTTTGCTTTTTGTTTTGAAGAATTTTAAATTTTTAATAATGTCATGTTTTTAATTGTTTGAATTGTTTGTTTTTTAAACTTTGTAATTTTAATGTTTTATATTGTTTTAACTTAGACTGTTTTAATTTGTTAGCTGCCTTGAGTCCCTGTACTGGGAGGAAGGCAGGATATAAACATAACAACAACAACAACAACAACAACAACAACAACAACAACAACAACAACCATCGCATGGAGCAGAACATGAGACTGGCGAATTTGCATGGTTCCCCTCTTCCTGGAGCCTCCTGTAGTGGTGCTTCTACATAACTTGCCCTCCCGCAGCTCCCATCATGTCTCTATTGAAGTTCCCTCCCTTCTTCTCTGCACTTTGTTGCTGCAGCACATGGTCCCTTCCCTCCTTTTGTGGTCCCTGAGGGGGCTCAGGGTAGTAGTTCTGGGATAAAACACTATAACCCTTGGCAAATATTTACTCCCACCCCCATGGTGTTGTCTGCAGCTTGGTGAAAAGTTAGAACCACCTTTCTTCCATGGATGAAAAGGTTTCCATATTGACACCTATGGAAGGGTTGGGTCGGCAACCAATGTGCCCCATCATCACTCCAGGCCTTTTTATCTCTAGGACTGATGACAGTCCCTGCGCATGAGTCTGAGAGGAAGACCTCGCTTTTCTTTCAAAGGTTTTCCTAGAGTCTTGCAATTCCCTGCCCTCTGCAGCCTCCTGTTCTCTTGGGCTGGTTTCTCTCTCTCTCCCCTTCCCCCAACCAGCAAACTGGAGGGAAGACATAAATCCAAATTTCCAACCACGTCTTTATGTCCATTCAGCAAACAGCAGTGGAGGATTTATTCAACACAGTCTGGCAAAGGGGGAATGGCAGCAGGGGTTGTGGCAGGAGCCATTGGTTTAGCTAAGACACAACGGCTCCCTTGGGCTCCTCTGAGGAGCAGGTGAGGCACGCTCCGGCCATCGACCATAACAAGGCAATTACGGGGAGAACTGGAAGAGGGGCAGTGTGTGTGTTTGTGTGTGTGTGTGTGTGCATGCGTGTGTGTGTGTGTGCATGCGTGTGTGTGTGTTTGTGTGTCTATGCCTCTGCGTACACATGGATGCACAGGCTGGGGAAAATGGAGTCTGCACTTTGTAAAAGGTTGGGAAATTACATGCACAGTTGCACCTAAAGTGAAGCCTTTTGTGACGTTCTATATTTACATCATTATCATCATCATCATCATTATCATCATCATCATTGTTATTCACTATCACCAGCAGCTAATGCTCGAAGCCTGTGCAGCCTGCTTTGGATTTTTTGTATGCGTGCAAGCTTTGTTTTTGCAGCTTTTCACTTTGATGGACTGCTGGGAAATATGAGAGAGTGTTCTAGAACTCTCAAACAGAGTAAGGCAGATACTGAGTAACAACCAGTCCCAAGCCCAAACATGCCCAACCAACCCACACACAGTCTAGCATGCATCTTATCTCTCAGGCCGGTCATTTAATGTGGTAGCTGGAGGCCATGTATCTTCTTTCTCCCTTTTCAGTTCAGGCTCTGTTCTGGGCCCATTGTTAATTTCTCTCAATACACTATCTTTGGGTTATCTTATCCATTTGTATGGTACTCAATATCATCCATATCAACTGTATGTCTCCACCATCTTTTGACATCAAACACTGTATTACAGCATGTCTTTCAGCTATCTCATCAAGGATGCTTCATCATTGCCTAAATCTTGACATGGCAAAGACAAAACTACTTATTTTTCTTCCAAAACTTTGTTTACAACATACATTCTCCATCACTGTTAATAATATTCCCATTTATCCCATGAAAGAAGCATGTAGTCTTGGCTTACTTCATGCCTTGGTCATTTCCCACCTTGATCTTTGTAATCTTCTTTGACTGGTCTTCCATTTTCTCACCTTAGTCCTCTGGTTTCCATTCAACATTCTGCTGCTAAGATTATATTTCTGGCCTGTTGTTTTGATTGTGTTATCCCACTTTTGATATTTCTTAATTGGTTATCCATTTTCTTCTAGGATTCAGTGCAAGCTTCTTGTTTTATTTGCTGGGGGGAGGCTGAGTCAAGTCCTAGCTTTGCTCTACCAGAGCTGGCACTGCCTGGACCTAGTTCTGCTATCCCAACTGCAGCACAGCCCATGACTCAGCAGCCTAGCCTCTCCCCAGCAGAAAGCCTCCCCCCAGTAGAGTTCCAGGCCTGGGAAACATAGAGGGGGAGGACGAGGAGTACCTACCTTTAGACAGAGAAGGACAGAAAGGGCGTGCCTCCGGCGTTCTTTGAGATTATATGAGAAATGCTCAGCTAACACCAAACAGCTGTTAT
>CM034713.1:1263627-1280243 GCA_020142125.1 Phrynosoma platyrhinos
TGGAGATGTCTCATCCATAGGGTTGCCATGGGTTGAGATCAACGCGAAAGCAGTTAACAACAACAAAACAGCAGCAACAGCAGCAGCAACAGGTAAGTAGTTAATCCATTTTTTGCTATCATTACTGAACCAGACTCCGCAATGCTTCTGCCTCTCTCTCCTACAGGCTCTTGCCAAGTGTGAATCACAAGTATGTGTTCTTACATGGCGATAGACTTATTTGTATTTGTAAGGGGCAGAAGGGAAGGAGAAGTAAGCCACGACTCATTTGCTGAAGGGAGAGAGAGTTTTAATAGCCTAGAAGCAAAAGAATCATTCAAATACTTTTTCCCCCTTTCCTTTCCTTTTTTTCTATATCATACCACCTCTTAACCTTCTCTTCTCCAGGTTAAACACACCCAATGCCTCATAGGGATTTGTGGTTTCCAGATCCTTCACCATTTTGGTCACCCTCCTTTGGACATGCTCTAGTTTGTCAACATCCTTTTTGAATTCTGGTGCCCAGAATTGAACACAGTATTATTCCAGATGAGGCCTGACCAAAGCAGAATAGAGTGGCACTATTACTTCCCTCGATCTAGACACCATGTGAAGTTGAGACACTGCATCAAGGAGTGAAACTTCACATGCTTTGCCTTTGGCTCTCAAAATTAGGGGTGTTTTTAAAAAGGAGTCTGGATTGTTTTAAATAAAGTTTTCATTATTTAATATATTTAAAGTATTGTCTAACACCGGTGGACCTGATTGGTTGACAAGCAATAAATAAATGCTCTAAATAAATAAACCCAGAGTGTTCAAAGATGTCCCAATGTGTCTGGTTGGCCAAAATTGCCCAAAGGTGACAAGGTACCTCTCCCATCTTTCCTATGGGTTTGGGGCAGATGTTACCCCACTAGTCTTCCTGTCCATGCTGGGGAATGGGGTGGCTGCTGTTGACAGAGAACAAAGTGTGGACACTCCTCTGGTCAAGATACTGCATCAAGGAGATGGAGTGTAACTTTACACTCATTGAATGACAAGTTGGCTGTACATCTCAGTAGTGAATTAATTAAATAACAATATATAGATTCCTTCATGGGATTTTAAGCAAGCAAGTGCACACACACACACACGCGCACACACACACATATTTTGCACCTTTTCTGTATGATTTTAGATCTATACTGTGAGCAACTGTGCTTCCATGCACATTGGCAGCCCATGTGGCTTCTGCAACCTGGGACTGAACATGGCTGTTTCACTTTGGACAAAAATGTCCAACTGCTTCTGTAGGGGAGCAGCCTCTGGCACAGGGCACCACAAGGGTCAGGACATGCCCAGGGCAGCAGCTGTACAACCCAAGAAGAGAGGCAGCAGAAGACCAGAGAGGATTGGGCTGCCTTCTCTGCCCTTGTATCTGAGATAATGGCAGGACACTCTGGTGCTCATCTTAGGCTGTAACTACACTACAGAAATTACCAAGTTGGACACCACTTTAACTGCCATGGTTCCAAGCTATGGAATTCTGGGAATTGTAGTTTGTTGCCTCGCCAGAGTTGGTGCGGCAACAAACTACCCTTCCCAGAATTCCATAGCCTGGAGCTATGGTAGTTAATATTGTGTCAAACGAGGTTATTCATGCAGTGTGGATGCAGCCTTAGGGATGGAACGAATATTCAAAGAGATCTGAAAAATGGTCAAGCATCATGTTTTGCTTTTTCCTCCCCCAATTGCTGCGAAACCATGATGAGAATAATCCCGGATTGATAACAATTGTTGCATCTTGGGAATTACTGCTTATTTTTCTATGCAAAAGCAATTGCACACGAATTTTGCAAATCCTGGATTGCAAATCTGCTTTGGGGGGGGGAAAAATGAAAATTTCAGCTTTTGAAGACTTTTTTGTACAGTGGAAGAAAATGGCTAAAATTGTCCATTGCTTCCTGTGAGAAGAAACTGAGTGAAGACATAAGATCCCTACCTTAGCTTGCTTTCCCATTTTATAGGCATGGGGCACGGGGACAGGGTGGTGTTGGTGGCATGTGAGAGAGTTTTCTCAACTCTCTCTGGGTGTTGTGCCTTGGAAAGGGGTTCAAGGAAAGGAAGTAAGATCCCCCTACCCTTTCCTGGTTGGGTGCAGACCTTTCAGAGGCCAGATCTGGACCCTTTATGGAGTGGTATGTAGAGAGATCTTGTAGCACCTTTGAGATTAACTGAAATAAAGAAATTGGCAATTTATGAAGAAAATACATTTCTTTCTGGAAAAAAAAGAAATAAAGAAATTGGCAGCATGAACTTTCATAGACTTCAGTCTACTTCCTGATGCTGCCAACTTCTTTCTTTCCGTTAGTCTCAAAGGTGCTACAAGATCTCTCTACATACTGATTCTACAGACTAACACGGCTATATCTTTGAATTCTACCTTTATGGCCTGGGTTATTCCTATATGCCTGTAATCATATAAAATAAACTAGAAAGCAACTAAAGCTGAGCTTCTTGCTTTTAGAGGTCCATCTGTTTAAGTTACTTTTATAGTTACATCTGTAGGGCTTCACTCACAGGTGGAGGAGGAATATCACAGGGTTTGAGCACAAGGTGGACAGAAGGGGAGGGTGTTTTGCAACACAGGTACCCATGGCTATTTTTAAAAATAATGCAAGACTAAGAGCAACTAACTACTTTCTTGAGTTTGCCAAGAACTCTGTCCATACTTCCTTGAGGTCAATGGAAGGAAAGTCCTTGAAACAATCTCTTGCTGCCTTCTAGTGTTTCACCTGGGCATTTGCAGGCAGCACCTCAAAGGCTCAAATCTTGTGTTCATAATTGACCAACTTCACTTTTGTTGTTGTTAACTGCCCTCCACTCAATCTGGATCCATGACGGCCCTATGTATGAGACATCTCCAAGACCCTCTGTCCTCCACTGCTCTGCTTAAATCCTGCAACCCCTTAATACCTGTGACCCCCTTAATAGAGTCCATCCATCTGGTATGTGGCCTTCCTCTCTTCCTCCCTCCCTCCACCTTTCTCAGCATTATTTTTTTTCCCCAAAGAGTCCTCTCTTCTTATGATGTGTCCAAAGTATGACAGCCTCAGTTTGGCCATCTTGGTTTCGAGGGAGGTTTCTGGCTTGATCTGCTCCAGGAACCATTTGTTGGTCCTTTTGGCTGTCCATGGGATCCTCAGCACTCTTCTCCAGTATCTCAAATGAATTGATTTTCCTCCTATCTTCTTTTTTGACTGCCCAGCTCTCACATCCATACATGGTAATAGGGAATACAATGGCTTGTATGATTCTAACTTTTGTGCTGAGTTCACTATGACCAACTTCACTGTGACCTGGTTAACTCCCGCCCACTGGAGTTTAATGGTGCAATCGATGCCATAGCCACTACGTCACTTGCCTTTTAGCAAGCGTTCTCATTTTCCTTTTGTGCATACCAAGTGCTGACCTCTTTTTTTCTGATTGGGAGAAAAAACACTTTAGCAAAAATACTATCTCTGGATCCTTTGCCCATTTAAATACTTATTATGGTCCGAGGAGGTGGGGATGTATGCATTGCTCTAAAGCCAGGAATTGGAATCCTTCCTCCCTCCCTTCCTTGATTTCTATCCCACCTTTCTCCCAGATTGAGATGCAAGGCGGCCTACAGAAAGGCAGAAAATTACAACAACAACAACATACAAAACTGAAAGAGTATTAAACAACACCAGAAATAAAACCACTTAATACCTTATTTTAAAAACAACGATTTAAAACCGTACAGCACAGCAGCATAAAACCGTACAGCACAGCCCTTCTTCTCTTGTTAAGAATATCAATGTTGGAAGGCTTTCTGGAAAAGAAAGTCTTCACCTGCCGCTAAAAAGATAACCAAGGAGGAGCAGCCCCGGAGAAGGCCCTGCCGTCTGCCTTCCCATCAACAGTGTCTGTGAAGAGTTTGGGAATGAAAGGATCTGGAGATCTGGGTAGACTCATAGGGAGAGATACATTATGTCAGGTTGCATGGATCAGAGACCTGTAGGGCTTTATGGGTCAATGCCGGCACTTTGGAGTGTTTCTGGAAACAGGCCAGCAGCCAGCGGAGCTGTTGCAACACAAGGAGTTGTGTGCTCCCTTGCAGCCCTCAAGCAGCCCTCCAGGTGGTGCTGGACTGCAAGTCCCATCAGTCCTAGCCAGCATAGCTAATGCTGAGAGTTGCAATCTGACCATATCTGGAGGGTTGATTGATACCCATCCCTGGTTTAAAGCAAGAGTGGGAATGTGTGGCCCTATTGGACTGCAGCTCCCATCAACCCTTCCTAGCACAGCCAGTGGAGAAGGACGCTGGGAGTTATAGTCCAACAACATCTAGTAGAGAACCGCCCCCCCACTCCCCAGCCTTGGTCTAAGGTTGGTTGTTTCTGCCCCTTAGAAAATAAAAGCTGAGGTGTTTATGGAATTACACATGACGTGGAGAAAGCAGATGCAGAGATTTTCCCTTTGTCCTCACAGTCCTAGATCCCAGCCAGGCTTCAGCCACTGAACCGGAATGGTGGGAGGTTTGGGCAAATGATAGAAAACAAGGACTTCTTTATACAGCAATAGATTAAATTGTGGAACTCATTGCCACAAGCTGTAGTACTGGCCAATGGTTGGCCATCGATGGTAGTTGGCTTTAAAAGAGGAATGAGCAAATTCAATGCAGGAAAGGCTATCTGTGCCGGTCAGTCAAGGAGCCCTGCTGACCACCCCCTACCACCTTTTGGTGCTGGGCCTTTGACTGTGAGCCTCGGTTTCCAATCTCCCTGGATGCCACTCCAGCCTGGGGCATTAAAAGACTTCCCTGCCAAGCAGCGGGGAGGAACAATTCTATTTATCTTCCTCGTGGTCAATTACCAGGGACCTTAGTGACCTTGATGGAACATTTCATTTTGTTTTATCATTGTTTACACACTGAACTATTCTTTTAGGAAAATATTTTGCAGATTTTGCCCTCTCTGCATCATAAACTGCCTTGGGAGCATGTGCCATGAAAAAGCAGAAAAGAAACAAGTTACAGTCAGTATCCACAGATCTCTTATCCACAGATTCAGCCATTCAGCCAGGGCTTGAAAACATTTTTAAAATATCTAAGTTCCAAAAAAAAAAAAAAAAAAAAAAAAAAAAAAAAAAAAACAACCCCAAACCTTGATTTTGCCATTTTATACAAGGGACCACTGTTTGACTATGCCATTGTACTTAATGGAACTTGAGCACCCAAGGATTTGGGTATCCACACCTACAGGGGGGTGTCCTAGAACCCAACCACAGCAATACAGATGGGCCCACTGTAATCCTGACAAAGCAAGACTGAAAGCAAATAACCAGAGGGATGCTTTTAAGGGCAAATCACCACTTTGTCACAGCCCCCATTTATTCCCATTTCTGGAGAGATGCCATTTATCAGTGGGCTCTGCCATGGAAAATCCCTTTCTGCCATGGAAAATCTCCCCTGCCCACCTGCCACCAGTCCCTGTGGTGTTGCTCACCTTGGCGATGAGGTGGTTCTGGAGCATGCTTTCACGGGCCACCCCCAGACGCTCATTCTCGCAGCCCGGGTAGAGCTCCGCCAGGGTCATGGGGCGCCGAGGTGGGGGGCAGATCTGGCTGACACTGCGCCGCCGAGGGAGGCGCTCCTTGATGGGGGGCTTCTTGGGAGTGTTGGGGGTCGCCATGGCCAAGGGCCCAAGCTCTGGTGCCTCCTGTGCTTTGAGGGAAGAGCCAGAAGGAGCCCGGGCAGCCACCTTTCTCCTGGCCTGGTCTTGACGGCTGTGTCACCAGAAGATAGGCAAGGAAGGTGCCCCTTCCTTGCCCCCCAAACAGCAGGCCTTGGGGGAGACTCTCTGGGGGGAAGGCCAAGAGAGGTCCAAAAAGGCTTGGACGCTCAGGGGCATGGAGAGGCCCTTCTCTCTGGCAGCACAGCCACCCCCAGCAGAATGAATGAATGGTGAGGCCGGTTCTCATGGTGACACAGAACACTAACAAGGTTGACACAAAGCCGCCTCCAACCGCAACAGCCATCCTGGTTGCCAAGGCCAACAACAACAACAACACACACATCTCTTCCTTGTTTTGCTATAGATCTCTGGCTTGGGTGCCCCACGGCCAAAGGAGGCCTCCTGTCCAATCCTCCCTGCTGGGTGGCTATTTTTGTATTTTGAACGGCTGCAACGATGATGCTACTGCAAGGACCCAAACTTCCCTCTGGAAATTTACCTGGGGTTTCATTTGGATGAAATCCCATTTTTTGGAAAATGTTGGGCCCTTTCACACAACACGGTTATAGCACTATGCTCCCACCTGAACAGATAAAAAGGCTGCATGCTGGTATTTATCATTTGAGGAGGATTTGCCATACGAAAGTCAATGTAGATTTAATACATTTAAATCCTGCTTTCCCCCAAATTGGGATTCAAAGCAGCTTATAACTCAAGGAGTTCTCTGGCTAGGAGCACTGTATACCCCTCCCTAGATTAGAAATCCCAGGATGCCACAGGACCTTACCCAGTGAAATCATAGTGCTGTAATTACGTGGCATCAAAGAGCCCATTATTAATAGGAAAAGTATCCCTTACATAAAAATAAAGAATGCAACTAAAATTATTTTTAACACTTTTGTTTACCATCCACAAGCCTGACAATGTCTGTGGTATATCAGTTTGGCGGTTTTTCAGGATTTCCATTAACCAATCTATAAAGGAGGGATAAACACTTGTTGCCAAATATTCTTGCAGCGGGAAGGTACTGATCTTACGAAAATAGGGATAACAACAGAATCCGAGGCCATGCTGGACACTGGCACACTTGTAACAGTATCCCTTGGTATCCACAGATTCCTTATTCACAGATTCAACCATCCATGGCTTGACTATATTTTAAAAATACCGGTAGGTAAGTTTCAAAAACCAAAACTTGATTTTGCCATTTTATACAAGGGACACTATTTGATTATGCCATTGTACTTAATGAGACTTTAGCATCCATGGATTTGCCATACCAAGGTCAATGTAGATTTAATACATTTTAATCCTGCTTTCCCCCAAACTGGGACTCAAAGCAGTTTACAATATAAGTTAGAACAATACCCACTTGAATGATTTTGGGAGCTGAGTAGAATTGGAGACTGCCAAGAAACACAAGGAATCTCTCCTAGGACTAGGGAAAAAAACCCTACCTGAATCCCTGCAGAGCCCTGCCTGCTGGTCACAGCGGATAGTAACAGAACAAGTCTGTCCTTTTGACGCTACTGATGTGATGGACCAGCAATCTCTCCCCTTCTCAAAATATACTAGGGTCGAGCAGCATATTGGTGCCATAATGTAATCATATAGTGGGTCCTTGGATTTGCTTCCCTTGGCCCTGTGGATACCAAAGTCCATGGATGCTCAAGTCCTATTATACCCAGAGGCATAATAAAATGGCACCCCTTATATCAAATGGCAAAATCAAGGTTTCCTTTCTGGAACTTATATATTTTTGAATATTTTCAAGCCGTGGATGGTTCAAGCTGTGGAGAAAGAATGTGTGGGAACAAAGGGCTCACTGTATTTACCGGTACATAGTTTCCTGGGAATTCTCTGTGTTCCAGAAGCTGATGGCTCACAGACTGGCCATGGTCCTTGGATCGCCACTTTTGAGCCATACCGGGTTAGACAGATCCAGGGTCTGGAGCAGGACAAGCCGTTTCTTCAGTCCTAGTGGTGGCTCCTCACCCTTGCAGTTAAGTCTGGTGGTGGGGTGGAGGAAAGAGAGAGGTGAGGCTGAATCTGCTGTTCCTCAAAGGACACTAACATGGAGCTGTAACATGCTGTGGCTAACCAGTCTTGGATCTTACGAAACTTGTGGAACTATTTTCCTTGGGGGCCAGAATCCTTCTGAAGCTGGATGTGAAACAGAATCAGAGAACAATAAGAGTTGGAAGGGACCATAAGGGCTGTCTATTCCAGCCCCCTTCTGCCCTGCAGGAATACACAATTGCAGGACTCCTGAAATACAGCCATCCAACCTGTTAAAAGACCTCCAAAGATAGAGTCCACCAGTCTCCAAGGCAGTGTATCCCACTGTTGAACAACTCTTACCGTCAGGAAATTCTTCCTAATGTTTACATGGAATCTACTACTTGTAAATAAATCAGCTTATTTGACAGTGGGATTTTCTGGTTGCAATAATGTCTTCTAGCAGCAGTCATTGCTAAGCACCAAATAGAAACATCACAAGGCATGTAGTCACATTTCTCAATAACTCTTTACCAACATTCAAAATATAATTTATTTTAAAACGATGTTAATAATTTCAGCATAGCTGACTCTATTAGGCTCTATAAATGTTGCAATATATTTGTTGGATTTTAATGTTGTAAGCCACCCCGATTGCTTGGCAGAGGGGCGGGGTATAAATATTATTATTATTATTATTATTATTATTATTATTATTATTATTATTATTATTATTATATCTGGATGAAAATAGGAACAAATTGCTATCCAGGGGGAGGGGAATGCCAAGAGAGACCCCCAAACTCAGGGTCTCATGGCCTCAGAAGCATCCTCAGGGCTGGACAAGCGTTTTGAAGATGTCCATCAATGTTGTGATTAAAATACATAGAGCCTTTGACAAAGAAAGTCTTTTTTACATCTGGCCAGTCCTCTTTTTTCTTCCTTGTCCTTTCTCTGGATGGAAGTTACTTAGCAGCATTGGCATTGGGAGGATTGTAAGAGGGCTAGAGAAATGCAAGCTGCTGGTACTGGGTTGCAGCAGTATGTCTGAAATAAATAATGTAACAAAGTTGGCCACCAAAATGAATATCATAAGAAAAGCAGGGGCTGGTGAAAGAAAAAAAAATCCCTGGATGCATTTTGGAAGCAGCCTTACAGTGATCCCTAGAGCAGAAGGTTCAGAAAGATTTTGTTTACTTCTGCAAGACTTGCCTGAGCTGATTTTTCATTTCAAATGGGCATATTACTAATTTTGAATAAAAAGCTTGTGGCAACAGGTTTAAGTGCTATTTCTGTGTGATAAGGAACTTATTCTCATTGTTTTCCATGTTATTTTTGCCTCTGGTACCAATTTTTTTGTTACAGAAATCATTCCCAGGAGCACATCGGGGAAGGAATTTTCATTCATTTTTGGCTAAATGATTTTTTAGACTAAAGTAATGTAACACTTTACTTTTTAAAAAAAGATTAACAGTTTAATAGACTGTAAAGACATCTTGTAGCCCCTTTGAGACTGGAGATGTGCCAGTAACATCACCTTGGTATGATATTTGACTTGTCATGTCGCCCGAGAGATGGCCTCTATTCTCTTGGGGGAGAGCGAGACAGTCCCCTGGGAAGTGTCGAGGATTGCACCCAAGTGTTGGATTTTCTGAGACGGTGTGATGGAGCTCTTTTTCAGCTTTACTAGGAAACCATGGCTCTGGAGAGATTGAAGGACCCTGGAAATGTCCTGCTGTCCTCCTCATTTCAAAGAGGATCAAATCGACAGATCGTCCAAATAAGGATAGATGTGTAGGTGGGAGCTTCTCCAATGTACTGCCAGGGCCACCGTGACCTTGGTGAACACTGGGGGATAACAATAGGCCGAACAGAAGAGCCTTGTATTGAAAGTGTCCCTCATTGTAGGCAAACCATAGAAATCTGTGATGGTTTTTGTGTATGGGCACATGAAAGTAAGCATTCAGAAGGTCGAGAGAGGCCAGAAAATCCCCAGGTTGAATAACCTCTAGAATGGATTGCAGAGATTCCATACGAAATCTTTTCTTTTTTACATATTTATTGATCACCCCCCCCCCCGAGGTTTAGGATCACCCTCCACGACCCATTCTTCTTGGGGACCAGGAAGAAGGTGGAGTAGCATCCAGTTCATCTCTGGGCTATGAGTACAGGCTCTATCGCATACATGAACAGAAGTTGGTCTATGGCTTCCAGAAGGAGGTGATGTTTCTTAGGGGTTTTTTGACCTTTGTTGCAAGGCTTGCAAAAGAATTCTATCTGTGTCAGAGGGTCTCCCAGACCCATTGATCTGATGTTGAATCCTCCCAGACATAGACAAACCCCTACAGTCGGACCCTTACTGGTGGCATCGCATCATGCTTGGTTGTTTTTGCGTTGGCCCCTCCCAGCTGATGTAGAAGATGCAGTCTTGGAGGGGCATCCCTGTCTCTGCTTTGTCTGGGACTTAAAATGTTCCCAGAACTGTTTTGGTTTAGTGTCCTTAGATTGGTAGGAGGAAGAGCCTTACGAGTAGGAGTTTCTGGCTGAATGAAAGTAATGGTGTCTGGACTTGGAGTGCTTCCTGTTATCCCCTTTCTTGGAGGTCGGTAGGGTTTTCTTCTTGTCCTTGTCCTCTACCAGGACAGGGTTGAGGGGGTCACCAAAAAGTTTGGTGACAAGAAGGGAGTGAAGGCTAGATTTTGTTTTGACTTGAGGTCTACACTCTAATTCTTTAATCACAGTTGGTGGCAGACCGCTACAGTTGCAGCTTGGACCCTGGCACATTGCTCTACTGCATCCAGAGTATCATCTGACATGTAGGTGATAGCCTTGGCCAGTTTGTTGAGAGACTATCACAATCTGGTTTGGAATGATGGGGGGTCTTCCATGAGGCCTGTAGCCCCATAGGAGGGAGGCTCTAGCCACTAGGAGGAGGCAGCTGCTGCTGATAGCTATAGAGATGGCTTCATAAGCCTTCTCTAAGGCTGATTGGCCTTCCTGTCCTCTATGATCTTGAGGGTCTTCTCCCTCCTTGGCAAAGACTGTTGAGGAGATCAGAGCTGATATTGGGGCTTCTGCCAGGAGAATTTTAAAGTTTTCCATGATGTGTTGAGGAAAATTGTAGAGCTTCTTGATGGCGTTGTGGCATGGTCTGTTAGCAGCTGGCTTATTCCTTTTCTCGGTGATAACCTGTATGAGGTTGGCTGGGCAGGGGATCTCCCTGGTGGTGAGTGGAAGCACTGGAAACAAGTTCTCTCCCAGGCAGAGGAGGTCAGAGTCCTGAGGAGACTCGCTCTACATGGGGCTACCCTTGTGCTTGGTTCGGAAATTACAGCTGGTTCAAAATATGGCAGCCAGGCTTGTCTCGGGAACATCTAGGAGGGACCACATCACTCCAGTTTTGAAGTCCCTCCACTGGTTGCCATCAGCTTCCGGGCCCAGTACAAGGTGTTGGTTATCACCTTTAAAGCCCTAAATGGCTTGGGTCCAAGCTATCTCAGGGAACGCCTCCTCCCATACAATCCTCCCCGCGCTCTCCGTTCCTCTGGGAGGAATTTGCTGCGGCCTCAGAAATCGAGGCTTGCGGTGACCTCCCAGAGGGCTTTTTCAGTTGTTGCCCCCAAACTCTGGAACGGCCTGCCGGATGAGATCCATCAGTTAACTTCGTTAGACAGCTTCAAAAGGGCTGTCAAGACGGATCTCTTCCGGCAGGACTTTCCAGATTAATTATTCCAGCCTTGGATACCCCCACCCCAGTGATCTTTGTGTGGCCCCATCTAAGGATGGTTAGGATCATTGCCGCCGGGTATATATATTGGTTGATGTACTGTTTTTATTGAATTGAATTGTTTGTTTTAATTTTTATTGATTTAATACTGTTTTTTTTGGGGGGGGAAGGGGTTGTTGGGTCTGGGTATTGTATATGTTTTTATGGTTGTAAGCCGCCCTGATTGGGTTTCCAAAGGGCGGGATATAAATAAATCTTATTAATATTATTATTATGAGGAGGGGCTTTTTCTGAAGACAGCTCCATCCCTAGAGCCCTGGCTGTCTTTCTCAGAAGCATGGGGAAGTCCTCCAATTTGAAGAGACAGGCAAGAAGGGGTGGTCTTCAAGTAGGCCTCTGCTTCCTCCTCCTCAGAGACCTCCCCCCTCCCAAATCTGAGCCTGAACCATCTGATTCCTCTTCCTCCCCATCCTCCTCCTCAGAGGAGAGAGGAAGTATGTCTGCACCTCTTGTGGGCTTGCTTGGCCTTCTTAGCCTTTTTGGAAGGGGGGGGAACCCTGATCCTGAACCTCCCTCAGGACTCCCTCCGCCTGAACCCCCTTACCCTACATCTGTGGCTGCCACAGTGGGGGAGGCCTGACCTTCCTTTTGGGTCTGTGTCCCTGTTGTCACCTGAGTGGAGGGCGAAGAGAAAATAGGGCCATGGTTGCCCCAATTGCCCCTCACAGAGCCCGCTGGTATCAGGCCTCTAGCAGCAGCGGAATAAAGCTGAGCCACAAGGCCCACCAGAGAGGGGGTGCTATAGTCCCCCCCCCCCAATTTTCAGACTGGGTGAACGGGCTCCAGGCAGCCTTGTCTGTCTCCCCTCTGGTAGGCCTGGGGGTGGAGGAGATGAGGAACCTCTTGGGACAACAACAACAACATTTATTTCTATCCTGCCCCTCTGCAGCGCAATCGGCCCTGAAAAAGGCAGTCCACTCGGGAGGCAGGGGTGGCTGAGGAGGATGAGAGGGGCCTTCCATAATCATGGCTCCTGGATCCAAGACAGTTGTAACCTCAGCTGGTGCCTCCTTTGTCCCCGAGCCAAGATGGGTCGAGTGGTGGCACTGAGCTTCCTCAGCTTGGAGGGGAAATTCCTTCACAGGGCAGGCTCCTGTACCCTCAGTTGCCCCACTTCTCCAGCCAGCTGCGCTCCCTCCAAAGTTGGGCAAGTGGCTGGGGCAGATGTTCTGCTGGAGGGTCCATTGGTAGGTCCAAAATGAACTTCCCAAATTGTGAGAGAGAAATCCTGAAGAGATATCAGTCTATGTCCTGCTAGGAGAGAGGCAAGAAAAAAACCTGACCCCTCCTGGGTTGCTCTTCCCATCTCGGGGCAGGAGGATCATTTGTTTTATATTTCCTGCCTCCAAGAGCAGATGGGAGAAGCAACCCAATCTAAGGAGGATCTCTCCCTCTCCACTGGGAAATGTGAGTTTCCAGTTATCCATTTTGCTACTATTCCTTCCTTGGCTTTTTAAAAAAAAATCTGATCCAGCTCAATAACAAGTTCTACAGATAGAGAGTGGGTTTAGGACACTGGTTCCTTTCCCCCTAGATGGGTCGAGTGGTGGTGCTGAGCCTCCTTAGCTTGGAGGGGAAACCAAATTAGGAAGAACAGCTAATAGCCCAGAGGACAGGATGAAAATTCAAAATGACTTTAATAGATTAGAAAGCTGGGTTAAAGCTAACAAAATGAATTTCAACACGGAGAAATGTAAGGGGCTGTACTCAAGGCAAAAAAATGAAATGCACGGATATAAGATGGGGGACACCTGGCTTAATGAGACTTACATGTGAAAGGGATCTAGGAGTCAACAGTGTAATGCAGCAGCTAAAAAGGCCAATGTGATTTTAGGCTGCATCTATAGTAGTATCTAGATCAAGGGAAGCTATAATGCCACTGTATTCTGCTTTGGTCAGGCCCCACCTGGAATATTGTGACCAGTTCTGGGCACCACAGTTGAAGAAGGATGTTGAAAAAATGGACTACGTCCAAAGGAGGGTGACTAAAATGGTGAACGGTCTGGAAACCATGTCCTATGAGGAACGGCTTAGGGAACTGGGTCTGTTTAGCCTGGAGAACAGACAGTTAAGAGGTGATACGATAGCTCTGTCTAAATATTTGAAGGAATGTCATACTGAGCAAGGAGCTAGCTTGTTTTCTGCTGCTCCAGAGAATAGGACTTGGAACAACAGATGCAAGCTACAAAAAAAAAAAAAAAAAAAAAAAAAAAAAAAAAAAAAAAAAAAAAAAAAAAAAAAAAAAAAAAAAAAAAGAGAGAGAGAGAGAGAGAGAGAGATTCCACCTCAACATTAGGAGGAACTTTCTGACAGTGAGAGCTGTTCAACAGTGGAACACACTCCCTTGGAGTGTGGTGGAATCTCCTTCTTTGGAGGTCTTTAAACAGAGGCAGGATGGCCATCTGTCGGATATACTTTGAGAGTACCTGCATTGCAGGGGGTTGGACTGGATGGCCCTTGTGTCTCTTCCAAGTCTATGACTTGGTGGGGTGCTCTGCCCGCCCCACTACCATCTTCCTCCACCAGCTCCATGCTGGGAGAAGGACTTGGGCAGAGGCCGCTGCCCACTCCACCACCATTTTCTTTCACCAGCTCTACACCGGCAGAAAGACTTTGGATGGAGGCTGCTTTGCCCACCCCCCCACACCATCTTCTTCGGGCCCCCAGCGGTGTGGTAACAACAGTAATGGCGGAGAGCTGGGCCAGGCTGGCCTTTACATCTAGCCAGCCCTACCCTTCCTCATTATCACCTGGGACACTCTCCTTCCCTCAGCTGCAGCAACAGCAGCAGCAAGGCGGAGAGCAGAGCCATGCAGGACTTTACATCTAGCCCACTCTGCCCCTTACCAGCTGCAACAGCAACATGGTTGGGAGTTATGAGGGTCTATTGGCTCCTTCATTAACAGAGGCAGGGAATGATTTGGGGGTGAAAATTGGAGTTGTGCAGGGTAATGGGACATATGGTAGGAACAGAGTAAATAGATGTTCCAAAAGAAGGCGGGATCGCTGTTTGAAAGCCATCCCACCTTTAGTTAACTCCGTTCCCGGAATGGATTGGAGAATGCACCAAACATTCCACTGAACCTTACCGTGCTCCTCTGCAATGCCAGGTTGGTGAAAAATAAGACTCATATTATTTATGATCTTCTTTTAGATGAGGACGCCAACCTGGCTTGCTGCACAGAAACCTGGCAGGGAGAGGACAGTACTATTACATGGAAACATGCCCTCCTGGATGGGTATTCTATCAGTGAGCACGTAAGGGGATGTGGGTGGGTGGGGGGGAGTGGCTCTGGTTTATAAGAAAAACTTGACCTTGACCAGGATATCTGTCCGGAACACAGTTCACATCGAATGTATGTATCTGAGCCTGAGGACTAAGGATAGTTTGGGGATTCTGCTAGTATACCGGCCACCCAGTTGTCTAGCAGACTCCCTAACCAAGCTGACATAGCTGGTCTCAGAGTTGCTGTTGGAGTCAATCAGACTTTTAGTTTTGGCGACTTCAACATTCCACTCGAGACTAGTTTGACAAATCTGACAGGTGCAGCTCAGGAGTTCAATGAAACCATGACAAACATGGGCCTATCCCATTTGGTCATCGGGCCCACACATTGCACGAGTCATACCCTTGATGTGGTCTTTAGTACAGAACAGGAATATCCATGGGCAGAGGTAATAAAAACCTCCGCATTGTCATGGGCGAATCATTTCCTGGTCAAGACCGAACTAAGAGCCACTGTCCGCCCTACCGGGGGTGGTGGACCTATTAGAATGGTCCACCCTCGAAGGCTAATAGAACTAATTGGATTCCAGAAAGCCTTAGAGGATTTAATGGTTGGCAATGCCGGTGATTCTGTCGAAGCTTTGGTTAATACCTGGAACACCGATCTCACCAAGGCTATTGACACAATTGCTCCCAAGCGTCCTTTCCAACCGACTTTAAATTGTAAGCCGTGGTATACAGAAGAGCGCACCTGGCAGACAACTCGACTCTTATCTGACAAGACTTATCATAGGAACTGTCTTTGGTCCTATCGGGAAGCAATACATGCAGCACAGAAATCTTTCTCCTCTGTGTCTATGTTACCATTCTTGAGCAAAGTGATCAAGAGGGCGGTTGCTCTTCAACTCCAAGTAGTCTTGGATGAAACCGATTATCTAGACCAGGGGTAGGCAACCTTTCCCCTTTAAAGGCTGAGGGACTTCAGCTCCCAGAAGCCTAAGCCATGTTAGCCAATAGTCCCATGTTGGCCAATAGCTCCTGGGATTCTGGGAGCTGAAGTCCCTTGGCCCTTAAAGGAGAAAGGTTGCCTACCCCTGATCTAGACCCATTTCAAATTGGCTTTAGGACAGGATTTGGAGTTGAGGTTGCCATGGTTGCCTTAACCGATGACCTGCATCTGAGTATTGATAGGGGTAGTGTGACCCTGCTGGTGCTTTTAGACCTCTCAGTGGCTTTTGATACGATAGATCACAGCATCCTCTTGGATTGCCTGAGTGGGTTATGAATTGGAGGCACTGCATTGCAGTGGTTCTGCTCTTTCCTCTCGGGCAGGTCCCAGAGGGTGCTGCTCGGGGACAGTTGTGCAGTGTCCCTCATGGTGCCATTCTGTCCCGATGCTGTTTAACATCTATATGAAGCCGCTGAGTGAGATCATTCGGAGATATGGAGCTGGGTGTTATCAGTATGCTGAAGACACCCAGATCTTTTTCTCCATGTCTCGATTGTCAGCCTCGAATCCCGATGACATCTCTCCTCTCAATGACTGTCTTAAGGCAGTAATGGGCTGGATGAGGAAAAACAGATTGAGATTAAATCCAGACAAAACGAGGTGCTCACAGTAGCGGCCCCGAAACCAGGAACTGGGTTGCAGCCTCCAGTCCTGGACGGGGTCACACTCTCTGTGAAGGACTGTGTTCACAGCCTGGGGGTGCTCCTTGACTCATCGCTCTTGATGACTAAGGTGAACGCGATGGTCACAAGTGCCTGTTATCAGCTTCGGCTGATATGCCAGCTGTACCCTTTCCTGGAAGTAAGGGATCTTAAGACTGTGGTGCACGCGCTGGTAACCTCTTGTCTGGATTTCTGTAATGTGCTCTACATGGAGCTA
>CM034713.1:1280343-1295041 GCA_020142125.1 Phrynosoma platyrhinos
TTATTACCTTTAAAACCCTAAATGGCTTGGGTCCAACTTATCTTCGGGTCCGCCTTCTCCCATACAATCCTCCCCGTGCACTCTGGTCCTCTGGGAGGAATTTGCTCCAGTCAATGAAATCTAGAGTGTCGGTTCTCGGTAATCGCCCCCAGATTATGGAACGTCCTGCTGGAAGAGATCCGTCAGTTCAGAATCTTAAGCAGCTTTAAAAAGGCTGTGAAGACGGATCTCTTTTGGCAGACCCTTCCTGATTAGATTCCTGGCCTTAGGAGTCTGCAAGTCTCTATCATCTTAGTTCTTGGCTCTCCCACTGTTTGTCATTTGTTGTTTGTAGGCTTTTAACTGTTTATTGTAATTTTGTTTATTGTATCTTTTGAGATTTTATGTTAAGGTTTTTTTTTTAATGGATGCATAGTTTAATACTGTTTTAATGGGGGAGGAGTGGGGAATGTTTACTTTGGATTTGTATGGATTTTAAGCCGCTCTGATTGCTCAACAGAGGGGATGGGTAAAAAAAAAATCATTAAAAATTTATTTATTTATTATGATTCTCTGATTCCCAACCTTTGAGCCTCTAGATGTTTCCAGAATTCTTAACCGATGGCCAAGCCAGCTGGGCCTTCTAGTAGCTGATGTCCAAAACATCTGGAGGACCAAAGGTTGGGAACCACTGGTTAAGAGAAGAGTTCAACTAGTTCTGACAGTTGGACAGAACTCAGCTTTGCTCAGGTGGCACTAACCTTTACTGATCTCCTCAAAGCAAAGACAAAAAAGAAAGGGGACAAAGAAAATAAGCCCAAACCATTCACCAAGATCCTCTGAACGCTCAAGTGTCAGGTGGCATTTGAGGAACTAAAACAGTTGTTTAGCTCAGAGGCCATCCTGAAGTACCTGGACCCTTCCCAGCATTTCATGCTTCAGGTTGATGCCAGTGATGTTGCATAGGGGGCTGTTTTGCTGCAAAAAGACACAGAAGGTGCACTGTCTTTTCAAAAAGTTTGCAGGGACAGAGCTTTTGGGGCCAGCCTGGGAACAGGAAGCTTACACAGTTAAGTGGGTGTTGCAAAGCTAGTGGCAGTTTCTGGAAGGGGCGCCACACCCCTTCAAGGTCCGGACAGAACACCATAACCTAGAATCTTTGCAAATCAAAGATACGTTTACGAATTTAATTTTAAATTGAAGTACCTGACTGGAAAACAAAAAGTCTTAGCAGATGCTCTGCCAAGACTGTGAACCTCTGGTCCTGTGGATCTTTTCTTCCAGTTCTCAGATGCTCCAGCCAGCGCAGGCAATTCTGAAGGACTATTGGACCTGCAGCCCTAAATAGTGGGAGAGCCAAATGTCCTCTGGCTCTGAGTGCTGGGGCTATTCCAGGGGAGTGCCACCCATGCTCGTCCTCCCCACTGCTGCTCCTCCAGCACTAGAAAATCTCCAAGAAAGGCAGAGATATATGGAGCCCAAGGGGACACCACTGCTCTGTGCCCATTACCAAGCAGGGAGGGAACATTCAGTCCATGGGCAATGCACTGCTCCTGGCACCACTTTTGTGGGCTGCAGCCCCTTCCATTTCCTTTGAATGAAAAAAAAGAACCACCTCAAATTTCCCAAAGCCCCCATTTTAACATGTTTTTACTCCCATCAATGGTCTAGAGAGAATGCAAAACATTGCAAAATTGCCCCCAACATCCCTTGCAAGGTCTTAGGAGGCATTTCAGGCAAACCCCATTTTTATTTTTTATTTTTATGGGGGCAAGGTGGCTCTCTTATTCCAAAAGTTCAACCCTTCAACTCCTCCTGTGTAATATGGAGACAGCAGAAGAATTCCATGTGCATTGGGGAGGACTCTTTGCTGAGACATTTCCAGCAACAGAAACCCAGCAGCCATACCAATCTCTTATGACAAAATATATCAAGCATCAACAGCCATGTATTCATTTATAAAAATATAAACAAATTTAATTCTTTTCACTAAAGTTTCCTTTTGCCTCAGGGGCAATATTATAAGCATGTCACGAACTCACAGAGTTCCTTTGAATTTCATCACTCACTGGCGCCTCCTCTCAATGATTCCTCCCCTTCTACTCCTCCGCCTCCTCTTCTTCCTCCTCATCAATTAAGTCATTATCATCCTGAAAAATCTCATTGAACTGGAAGACCCTTTTCCAGTTTCTGTCCCCTGTTGCTACTTCTTTTGTCTCCTTTCCTGCAAGTTTGGATCTCAATTTCGGCAGTATCTTTTTGTGGAGGTACTCTATAGTTTCTGGAAAAGGAAACAGAGAATGAAATCTTGAGTAAGGCTGGGTGGTTTTTGTTTTGGATTTTTTTTGGGGGGGGGGATGAGCTGTGAGAGCAAGGGAATTGGGAAAGAGGCCTACATGCTTCTGGCCAGTTTTACGGAACAGCCACCCCAGCCCTCCTGAGAGAGATCAGCCCTATAAATTATTAGTTTGTTTCTGCCTTGAATTCTTAGATTGAGGAAAAGGCAGGATATATATTAATAAAGTAGGCTTGATAATCCCCCCCCACCCCCACTTTATTGAATATAATAAAGGTGCTCAGGGTAGTTCCAGGAGGCTTTTCTGAACTGGCTTCCTCAATCCAAGTGGAATGAAAAGCTACTGTGCCTCATTTTGTGATTCAGGCAGATTTTAAGGTTTTTCGGCCCCAGTGAATTTCTGCTTTTCATCCATTCTGCCCAGGAAGTGGCAGGCTGGAATTCCGAGTCTGCTTTTGCCTTGAAATCTATTTCACACTCCTTTCCCAAGTTACAGGAACCCTAGTTCTGTCTCCTTCTCAGCCCCAGCTCTTGCACTGGTTAGCTATAATGCTGAAAGCGGTCAGCATACAGGAACCCCTGGAATGGGCAAGGCTTTTTATAAGCTCTAAAATCTAGACCAGGGGTAGGCAACCTTTTTGAGCTGGTGGCCGGGTTGCTGTCCCTCAGATAATTGGAGGGCCGAAGCAACAAAAATATATATATATATATATATATATATATGCATGCATACTCTCTCAGCCCCAGAAAAGCCATGGCAAAACCCCTGTGGAGATTTTGCCAAGAAAACCCCAAGAACAAGTAATAACAACAATAATCAGTATCATCATGGTGTGGGGCGGCGGCGGTGGCAGGGGCCTCGGGGGGCTGCACCCAGCCCCTGGGCCTTAGGTTTCCTACCCCTGGTCTAGACAGTTCAAGTACAGGAAAAGAGAAAGAGAACTCTCTGGGAACAATACAGTTACTATCCCCCTGTGCTGCCAAGTCATAATCCTCTCCCACTCAACAAAATAAGAGACCAAAGCCATCTTGTCCTGGCTATCTGTAATCACTACAATAGAGCGGATGGGAAGAGAGAGAGAGAGAGAGAGAGAGAGAGAGAGAGAGAGAGAAGGAAAGAGGGGGAAGGAGAAGGGAAAGAATGAGAAAAACAAAGAGAAAGAAAGAGGAGGGAGAGAGGGGGACAGAAACCAAGAAAGAGACAGCAACAAAGACAGGAAGAAAGTGTGCACTTTTCAGGACATCATAGGATATTTTTCCTAACTCTTCCACAGTGGAAATTCTTAGGCATGTTCGACTTAAAAAAATAAAGGAAGGGAAGGGAAGAAAAGGAAGCTCATATAAGGTTTATCAGAAACCAGAGTTGTCACCTCTCTGAAGGTCCTGAAGGGATTCCAGAGTCACAGTCTAAAAAAGTGATTTTTCTGATCTCTGAAGGTCTTGGATCTCCTTGTAGGAGCCCCAAATCTGAGCTGAGCACTTCCTGGGAAGGTGAACTGCCTGCAAGAACATGGCCCGGAACCTGAAAGGGATCCCACAAAAGTACAAGGGGGGCATTGCAGCTGCAGAAGGGCTACCAGCCTCGGGTATTTAACCTAGTCTAAGTATCCTGTTTACGCAGTACACCCAAGGAGGCTCCAGGTAGGGTGAAATAGCTTGTGCCTTGCACATTCTCCTCTCCTGAGTTAAAGGAATCCTGGTCCAGATGCCCCAGCCCTCTCCCCAGCATTGCTCCCTCATGTTTGCAGAAGCCCACTCTCCGTAGCAGACCAGCTGCCCTTTTCAGTCTTTCAAAAGTCTGGACCAACAGTCTGGCTCAGTAGAAGACAGCTTTCTATGTTCCTAGGCAGGTTAAACAACAAACAGCAACCTCAAACAGGGGTAGGGTGTGTGAGAGAGATAAAGAAACACTCACCAGGGAAGGTCTTTGTGTTCCAATAAGGGACATACATACTCTTGATTTTGTAAAATCTGTTTCTCACATAGTCTGGAGGGACATTCCTGGGGTAGAGAAAAAAAAAATCAGTGGGGAAAAAGCTGCTAACAGTGTTAACTGAAAATAATGGCTAAGCGGTGTGGTTTCAAGGTTTTGGCGAAGTACAGCATTGCCAACAAAGGTTTTCCACAAATGCTTCATCAGTCACCATCCAAAGCGCTCCCAGCACAGGAGTGTGGAAGCCACAACCCTCCAGATTTTTTTAATTTCTTATGGATTATTTACATTTTTATAACATTTTTCTCTGAGTAAGATCAAGACAGCATATGCAACTTCCTGCTTCTCTGCTTTGTGTTCATAGTAACCCTGTAGCGTCAAGGGCAAGGTTGGTCCAAGTAGATGCATGGAGGAGAACCTGGTTCCACCATGTCCCAGCTGAATTCTCTGAGCACAGCCTTATGGTGGCTCAGTGGGGAAACACCCCCCCCCAACCATCCCTTTCCACAGGACAGGTAGGCAGATGCTGATGGGAAGAGGAACCCAGTAACACTTGGAAGACCATGGCTTCTTCCCAGAAGCTGTAGCATCTGCTGCTATTATTATTATTATTATTATTATTATTATTATTATTATTTAGTTGTACCCTGCTTTCCCCCCAAAATTGGGACTCAAAGCAGCTTACTTTACAGTCTAAATATACAGTGCAATTAAAAACTTATAGAAGTGACAATTAACATGGAATTAAACTTTACAATGTTAGAACAGATCAACTGTTTAAAAACAGAATACAATTTAAAAAGATGAAAGCACTTAAAAACCATACACTATAAAATGATAGAACACTCCCAACACCTTCTTTAAAAACTTTCTGTTTTAAATGCTGTCTGAACAGGAAGGTCTTAGCTTGCTGGTGGAAGGCCATTCTGGTATCCCTGGAAAGAGTATGGGAGGAGTCACCAAGAAGGCCCTCTCGTATCCCCACCAACCATGCTTGTGATGGTGGTGGGACTGAGAGAAGGGCCTCTCCTGAAGATCTCAGAGCCCAGACCAGTTCATACAAGGAGATATGGTCTGCCAAATAGCCTGGACATGAGCCATATGGGGCTTTGTAGGTCATAACCAGCACTGTGAATTGTTCCCAGAAACAAAATGGCAAGCAGTGGAGCTGTATCAACAGGGGCATTGTGTGGTTTCTGTAACCTGCTCCAGTTAACAGCCTGGCTGCAGCTCTTTGAACCAGCTGAAGTTTCCAAACACTCTTCAAAGACAACCCCAAATAAAGCACATTACAGTAGTCCCAACAGGATGTAACTAAAGCATGTATCACCAAGGTCAGATCCATCATCCTAAGGAACAGCTGCAGTTGGTGCACAAATTTTAAATGTGCAAAAGCACTCCTGGTCACTGCAGAAACCTGGGCCTCCAGGTAAGAGCTGAGTCCAGGAGTAGCCCCAAACTGCAAACCTGAATATTCAGGGAGAGTGTAACCCTATCTAACACAGGCTGTATCCTTGTTCCCTGATCTGCCTTCCAACAGACCAGGAGCACCTCTGTCTTGTCCTTCCATTACCTTTTCCACTACATCACATTCAGACATCTCAAAAGGAAATCAATGTCTTCTGATTAGGCTAAATCAGACTATGCTGGTTACAATATGAAGGTTCTATAGCCTTCACAAAGCCTTACTGTTACCTTGCTGTGGTGCAGAGGTAACCCCATGGTAGCACAGCTTATATTCTGGCAGGTTCTACCAGGATGGAAGGGCTCTCAGCCTGCCAGCTGAGGACATCTGTCACTAGAAGGCTGGTTACCAGGTGATGCACTGGCAATAGCAATTTTGAACACTATGGCAGTTGCTCTTGAGCAAGGGTTGGCAACCTTTGTTGCCGGGGGGCCGGGGGGGGGGAATGGCGCGGGGGCCAGCCAGGTGCGCGCACGTACGCACACTTGTTCCCCCCCCACGCGCATGCACACAACGCAGCGGTGGCAGGGGGGGGCTTCCCTGGGACTCGGAAAGGCCCCCCCACCCCCATGGCGGGCGAATTCGCCTGCTGTGGCCGCAGGGGGCTTCCCTGGGCCTCAGAAAGTCTCCCCCCACCCCCGCAGCAGACGAATTTGCCCGCAGCAGTGACAGGGGGGCCTTTCCAAGGCCCAGGGAAGCAGCCGTGGCGGGCAAATTCGCCCAGTGCAGCCGCGGTGCGGCCTTCCGAAGGCCCCTCACTTGCGGCCGCCATTTTGTTTATCAAAATGGCGGCTGCGACTTGTTTGCACATGCACAGGAGTACTGCGCATGCGCAAACAAGTTGCGGTTGCCAGTTTGGCAAACAAAATGGCAGTTGTGATGCGCACGGCGGCAGGGGTCCATGGGCCGAGTGCAGCCCGCGGGCCATAGGTTGCCGACCCCTGCTCTTGAGAGTAGTATTGGGTCATCATCTCTCAGCCCTATGGCTTCTGATGTGACCCACAACAGATAAAAGACATTTTCTTGAAGCAATGCTTAAAAATCACTTTAAAAACAATCTCCAAATCATCGTTATTTTAAGGCCCAAAAGATTTGTGAAACTATCCAGATTTGCTCCCCACCAGAAGCTCAGTATGGTTGGAGCCAGCCTCATTTCTTTCAGTAGGGAGTTCCACACTCAGGGTGCCACTACAACCCCGATAAGCCCTTTTTCATGGTCTTATCAACTAATCCCCTCTGAATAGGAAACCCCCTCTACAGTTACCACCTGCATCAGCAGAACACCTGCGCAGAGGGAATTATAGGTCTTTTTCATACTGAAGGTGAGAGCCCAACATAACAAGTATGGAAATGCAAAACTTACGCTTCCCAATCCCACAAAAAGTGAAGGACACCTCTGACCTCTTATTCTAGGTAGGTTCTAGTGTCATCCTCCCTGATCCCCCGAAACAGCCGTGTAAAGAAACACACAAAAACTTCTAGCCCCCTCCCCCAATATTTTTAAAAACACACACTCATAATTCTCTTTTTTTGTGGATGGTGACAGCAACTGCCTCTCTCCCCACGCTTATTTTCTCTTAAGAGATTTGACAGGGTATGCAGTTCAGCTGAAGCAAGCCTGAGAAGTGGACATATGGCAGCTCCAGCCATAGAAGCTGACTAAATAGGATAGTAGAGTGAGGTATGTCATTCCCAAAACCCGATGGCTGCTTTTTACCCTATGATGTGGGAGAGGTCCTCCCAGTCGATGTCATCTATGTCCTCAACATTTAGTTCATACAACCTGAAAGAGAAGAACCCTGGGTCATTCATTTGTGCCTACACACAAAATTCAGACATGCAAAACTGTCTACAGGAAAGAACGATTCTTGGCTTTCTAGCCAATCCATTTGCTGCTTTATCTTGGGTTACAGATGAAAATCCCTTGTCTAACTATCCACCAGACAACAGCAGTGTAAATGGCCTTCTCCCCAAGTTAAGCAATCTGCCTTTCTTATAGTTTGAAAAACACCAGGCTAGACTGTTTTACCGCCCAGTGCATAGTCTTCCTGACTCCTCAAAGAAATCTGTCTAGATACAGTGAACCTATTATTTAGAGAACTCTGCAGCATGTACCTCCAGATCATTTCTTTTTAAAAAAACTTTTGTGTCTGTATGCTTGAAGCCTGCAATATCGACTTCAGATATTAGGTAGCAGACTTTCCTAACCACTGTATAACTTTGCAGTTGGCAGAGTTTAAAGCAAAAGAAAATAGAGTTAGAAGGCAGACCCTCTGTTCCAGTGCTATGGGGATGGCACTATGACAAGCATGGCTAGGGGGAAGCACAGTGGCTCCAACCTCGTCAGATCCATACCTTTGCATAGAAATTGTGGTATATTGAACTCAGAAATGGCTATTCCAGATTTTGCAAAGCTGAGTTCTTTTCATCTGTACAAAGAAAGATAGAATAGAACTCTTCTCCAGCCCCATTATCACCTTTTGTACGTAAGATACCTTTCAAAAATGAATTGATTGAAATGTGACACATGTGTCTTTAAGGTTTGTAAAAACCTGTCACCACCAGAGATCTCAGTGTTGTGTTGTGTTGGGCGGAGGAGATCTGGGTGAAGGACTGTCTATATCAGGGGTAGGCAACTTTTTTGAATTGGGGGGCCCAAACATAAATAAATAAATAAATAAATAAATAAATAAATAAGATTTTTTTTTTAAAAATGAAAAATTAAAAAAATAAAAAAAATATGCATGCACACTCTCTCAGCCCCAGAAAAGCCATGGCAAAACTTGCCAAGAAAACCCCAAGAACAAGTAATAACAACAATAATCAATATAATCAGGGCGAGCAGTGGCGGCAGGACCGGCCTGGGGCCGGTTCAAAGGCCTCGGGGGGCCACAACCGGCCCCCAGACCTTAGATTACCTACCCCTGGTCTATATGGAAGGCAGGGGAGATCTCAGCACTGAGCAGAACAACAAAACTTGTTTTGGAAAGACACATTTAGACACATAAAGGAGCCAAGGTCTTTGTCCATCTTTAAATCTATGGGAACTTTAAGTTATCATGTTGCTCATCTTTCACGTGGGTAATAGAAGAAAGAAGCCCTGGGGTGGACGATTTAGTTCACATTAACTTCAATCTTCCCATTAAAAGATAGGTCAAGCCTGAGGCTGATGTTAGTTCAGCTAATTCAGTAGTCATACATAGATTCATAGAACTTTAGAGTTGGAAGGCAGTGCAAAAGCCATCTGGTTCAACTGCCTGATATGCAGGAACACACTACTACAGCACTCCCAAGAAATGGTCATTCTTCTTCCTGTTTAGTTGGAATCACTTTTTTTGTAATTTGAATCCATTAGTTTGTGTCCTAATCCCTGGAGCAGAAGAAAAGAACATCACTTAATCTTCTACATACCCCTTTAGATATTTAGAGAAGGCTATCATGTCAACTTTCAATCAGACTTGAGATTGTTGTTGATCATAAATTGAACATGAGCCAGCAGTGATGCTGCAGCAAAGAAGGCAAATGCTATTTTCGCTTGCATAAATAGAACCATAGTTTCCAAGGGAAGCGAAGTAATAATCCCACTATATTATGCATTGGTCAGGCCTCATTTAGACTACTGTGTTCAGTTCTGGGTGACCCATTTAAAACAGATATAGAAACGTAACTTCAGGGAAGGGCTAAGAGGATGATAAGCAGTATAGAGAGAAAAACGTATAACGGAAGGTTGAAGACCTGGGCATGTTCACTTTGGTGAAGAGAAGACTGAGGAGTGGCATTATTGTCCTCTTTAAATACCTCAAGAGCTGTCACAGGGAGGAGGGGGCAGATCTGTTCTCTGCTACCCCAAAGGGTCAATGGTTTAAAATTACAGGAGGATGGATTTCACTTGAATATAAGGACCTTGACAGTAAGAGTGGTTCAGCAATGGAATCAATGACCTAGATAGGTGGTAGGGTCTCCTTCTCTGGATGTCTTCAAGAGCTGCAATGACCTCCTGGGGATGCTCTAGCTCAAGTTCTTACATTGTGTGAAGGGTTAGAATCAACAGTCTAGGGAGGCCCTTCTAGAGTTGGAAGGGGCTCTCTAGGCCCTTGAGTCTATAGTTCTCTTCTCCAAGCTAAGTATATACAGCTCCTTAAACCCATTGTCATAAGGTTTGGTTTCTGAACCATCACCTTGGTCAAAGGAATGTCTCCTTTGGACACATTCCAGCTTGTCAATATCCTTCTTGAACTGTGATGCCCAAAACTGGACAGTGTATTCCAGATGAGGTTACCACATCACACTCTTGACTCATGTTTAGCCTGTGGTCTGACCACAGATCCTTTCCATATGTACTACTTTAAAGCCAAGTATCACCCATCCTATATTTGTGGACCCCATTTTTCCTGCTCACTAACACAGGACTACAGATCCAAATCTGTAAATCTTACTCTTACTTTCAGTGTAAGAAAGAAATGCTCAGTTGCTACATATTTTGTTCCTTTATGCTAGCTAATCACAGCATGTTCTAGAAGTTTAAAAAGGAAGAGGAAAAAAGGTTATAGCCCTGACTCATACCTTTCAATGATATCAATTTTGAACTTGAGGTTTTCAAGGCCATGATTTCTTGTCTTCCCTCGGGACATCTTCTTGGTTACAATGGACAACCTTTAAAAACAGAAGGGAAATGGGAGAACTTGGCTTTGGATTTAATTGTTTATTAACTTCCTTACATTACTGTGACATACTAGGCTGGTCTACATTGAGTAAGACATTCACAGGGGAAAAGAAAGCTGTCTTGTCCCAGGCCTAATGAATATGATGTGGAATTGGACAGGAGGGAAGAGACAGAATGGAGTCAGTGTAACTGGTTACTAAAGAGATATGAGAGAATGCAAGGAACTGGGTAGTCAGGAGAGTTATGGTGAATAATTGGAAAGTGGTAAGAATGGGGAACAAGTGGCTGAGAGCAAAATAGCTGAAGCATTGTGTGTGTGTGTGTGTGTGTGTGAGAGAGAGAGAGAGAGAGAGAGAGAGAAGGGCAGGAGGATACTGGCAATTTTACTGTTTTGTTCCCTTTTAGGAACTGGTATTAAGCTTTGTTATGAACTTGCAAATGCTACTGAAAAATGAAAATACACATTCTAAACAGTGCTACTCAGGGTATCTGATGCAGGAGACCAGCAGGATTCCCCCCCCCCCCCCCCCCCCCCCCCCCCGCCATGTACCAGGGATCAGTACCATAGCTACCATACTGTAGCACTGGCTACAACTATTTCTTTCCAAAAAATCGCTGCAGACCAGCATTGGCCAATGGGACACCACTTTGAGTTGCACTATTCTAAGACACTAAAGGCCTAAGTGGATTGCAATTTCTATCATCCATGACAAATGGCCAGCTAGAACTGGTGGGAGCTGGAGCTGAACAATATCTGGAGGGACATATTTCCAACCTGAGGTAGACAGTCCTGAGCTAAATAGAGCAACAGAGTGACCCTGAAAAATAGGCCTTGGAATCATCAACTCTTTGGAGACTACTGGAGGGCAACTCCCCTTGTACCTGACTACCGGCTAGGGATCTGAAGCACGATGGAACCTTGCAGACACAGGCTCCCCATCTTGCTGGATTAAGTGGTTTGCTATGAGAGTTTTTCCTCATCCTTAAGGGGAGCAAACCTTTGAAGCACCTTGGCAAAAACATGCACACACACATCAGAAAGCCATCTTTCAAATCCCAGAAGCATCCACTCACAGCAAGCAAACAATGGACAAAACAAAACAGTCCAGCCTGAGCCGCTGTTAGCCTTACCATTTCCTTTTACACTGTTTCCATCCCCTTGTTCCTACTTTGGCTTCGACCCGAAACCATGGGATGTCCTTGTAGAGGTGTTCACGAAGCAACATTGCTTGATTCATGTTCTTTGGCTCCAGGGTGGAGTCCAGGCCATCAACTTTAGCCCTCAGGATCTCCTTCAGCGTGTCAAGCAATTTCTTGGTCTCTTCTCTACTCCAAGCACCGGAGTTAAATTCTGACCATGTAAAAAGAGAAGGCATGACTAGCACTTGATATTTTAAGGTACTGTTGAGAGGATGCCTAGCTGGCCACAGCTGGAAACAAAATGTAAGACTACGAACCTGGATAAACTAAGAACAGTTATTTTTATCCCTACCACAATGGCTTTTGGATAAGCCCTTAAAGAATTGCTCCCACAGAGGCTTCTGAAAACGTTTGTTCCCCCCTCAAAGTTTATTACATATTTTTTTCATGGAATAATTCAAAGTAATTAGTTTTTACTGCATAAGGGAACTTGCAATCAAAAAGGTCATACCCAAAGAAATGAATGTGGCATGCAAAGTGAGGGATCAGCCAAGCCAGTGATTTTAGGGCCTCCCTCCCCACCCCCTGCTTCAAAGCCTTTCAGAGGCCATCTGGATGGCCTCTGTTAGAACCAAATGCTGGCCTAGGCAGACCTTCAGTCTGTTTCAGACTGACTCTTCTTATTTCAGGGCTGAGCAATGCCGGTCATCCAAATGCTTCTGAATGGCAGAGGCCTATTCAGCACTCCCAAAATCCTTCACCATCAGTTATATAGTGCATCTGCACCACAAAACTAATCCACTTTGACACCACATGAAACTGGAATTAGTTTTTTATTAAGTAGCATGAGAATGTATTTAAAATTTTTTGGTAAACTAATTCCATTAATCCATTCACAATATCATGCAACTTTTCTATCTAGAGGGTATTACAACAAGATGCTTATTTTAGAGTTCTCAAAACTGTGAATTTGTGCCTCCAAAGACCACAATTCCTTTGTTCTTCTGCAAATCTAGGCACACAGAATCAACCCCTTACTTCATAAGTGTCAAGTTTCAAAACCTTCAGTGAATGTACATTTCTATATCGCTTATCCATGAACTCAGCACTCTCAGTGCAGTCTACAATGTGGAAGCCAACTGCCCCCAACAAGCTGGGGACTCATTTTACTGATCTATGAAAGAACGGAAGGCTGAATCAACCTTGGAGCTCCTGGGATTGAACTCTCAACCTTGTGGATGCAGCATGGGCATTTAACCACTGTGCCACCAGGGACTGTTGGGAATGTTGGGAGACTGTAAGTGTAGTAGATCTGCAGAAGAAGTGTAGATCTGCAGGTGTGAGAATGGAGGGGCAAGCAGTAAAATCAGAAGTGAAACTTTTGATCAGGATACACCACATATCTTTGGATTTCTGTGCATAGCCTGAGGTTTATCATATTATTCTTTCCCTGGAGGAGAAAACTTAAAATAGTACTGGCAGCAGGCTATAAAAGACACAGTTTGGAAATATTTTAATGAAGTTCATCTACCTATGGGTAAGGCAGGCATGCTGCAAATTCAAACACTACAACAAAGAAATGCATGGCCTTCTCTACTACCAACTATAAAATTTCAAAGCTAAAGGGAAACCATTCAAAGACTATATGTTTGCTGATGATGTTTTAAAGAAAGGCACGCCAGTGAACTGGTGGAAGTCACTTAAACACTTGGATTTAGACTGCTGAAGTAATGATTTCACTTTTAACAGCAGTTGCTTCTTCTGCTGGTATAGAAAGAAAATTCTTTTCCTTTGGACTAATTCATTTTAAATTGAGAAATCATTTGGACCCTGAAAAAGCAGGAAATCTTGTTTTTCTTTTCCAAATTATGAAGAGAAAAGAAGATGACTGAGCTGCAAGGGACAATTTTAAACTTTTCATATGTAGATCAGGCTGACAATTTTTTATTTTTTAAAACAGGTATTTTGTTTATCTACATCAGTTAACAAATGTATATGTTTAAGCAAATATAAGAACATATAAGCTAGTTATTGTTTTAGTAATTAAATTGTTATTACTGGAGTAACTATTATTTTTTTCCTTTCAATAAAGTACAGCAGAAAGGTTATCTAAGGGGGGTTGCAGACTGCCAGAAATAGTGCAAATTGAGTCCACTTTTAGGGTTAGGGTTAGGCAATCATGGGAACTGTAGTTTATTGTGGCACCAGAGCTCTCTGGCAGAGAAGGCTCAATGTCTCAGAAAAAAACAGTTCCCATGGTTCCCTAGCACTAATCCTAACCCTAAAAGTGGACTCAATTTGCACTATTTCTGGCAGTCTGCAACCCCCCCATAATATGATTAACTTATTGAATCAAAGACAGTTCACTTCACAATAGTTTCATAACTATCAGTCTAAGAAATGTATTGCTAATAGTACTGTAAAACCAATATCAGTATTTCTGATATATCTTTAAAACTAATCTGAAAAGTTGTTATTCTAAAATGAGACCTTCATCTGGTTGTAAATATTAAAATTACACTAGCAAGAATGAGTTTTTGGTAACTCTGAACAGTGTAAAATATGTATTAAGCTCACAGCAAGGAAGAGTGCCCTTTTGGGGGTGGGGTGTTACATGATTAAATCAAGTCTTTCTGAGTAGTGATTTAAATCAAATCAAATCTACCTGTCTTTTCTCAGAATGAATCATAAAGGTACACTGATGACTCTCACATCTTTAAACAAGAGATGCAGTTTTAACACTGTAGTGCTGGGAACCCTTGTTTATTGTATTTTTAGGTCCACTCCAAGTGCCAATTAGGCAAATGTTAATGACACTGCTGTAACCCAGCATCACCCTGTTTTTTTTTTTTTTTTAAAGCAAGTTAGATTTGTGCTTGTGTGTGCATAAGTAATTTTTCTATTCATACCAAGACAGGACTCCCACATTTCACCTGCAATTGCCAGTCACATTTATGAATACAGTGGGCCCCTGGTTATATAAGGGTAAAATAGTGTCCCTTATATAAAATGGCAAAATCAACATTTGCTATTTCGAATTTATACTTTTTCTGAATATTTTCAAGCCATGGATATTTGAATCCATGGATAAAGAATTGACTTTATAACTACCGTATTTTTCAGCATATAAGACGCACCCAATTTTAAGGAGCAAAATCTAGGGAAAAAAAGATACTTAATCATATACAGTCGGAGGACACCTCCGACCCAGGCATCCGCCCA
>CM034713.1:1295141-1331894 GCA_020142125.1 Phrynosoma platyrhinos
TTCTGGTATTCCTTGTTCTTTAATTTTGTTAAATAAGTCTTTAAGTGGAAGCTTTCCATGGGAGTCCTCCGACCCAAGCATCGCCCCAAGGAAAAAAACGTTGCTTTCCATGGGGCAATGCTGGGGTCGGAGGCATCCTCCGACCCCAGGATTGCCCCAAGGAAGCTTTCCATGGGGCGATGCTTGGGTCAGACCCCATCCTCCGACCCCATCACCGTCCCAAGGAAAGCAACGTTGCTTTCCTTGGGGTGATGCTGGGGTCAGAGGAGTCCTCCGACCCCAGCATGGTCCCAGGGAAAGCGACGCTCCTTCCAACACCCGCGTCCTTTTAGCGGTGGCCTCAGAGGGAGCGTACATTCAGCATATTAGACGCACCAACTTCCCCACCCCCATTTTGGGGAAGAAAATGTGCGTCTTATATGCCGAAAAATACGGTAATTTGCTCTCAATTGTGCTTTAGGTAACCATTAGGAAATAAGTGGGTTTTTTAAAAAAATTATTTTTATTACTTATAAATAAAATCTATTTATTTTCATGAAATGCAGTAGTTGTTTGTTACATTTTGACATTATAATATGTCATTGGCTTCACTACATCATTTTCTTATGAAATAGGTGTTTTAGGAAAATATGGGCCTTTGCAGACTGCCAGAAATAGTGCAAATTGAGTGCACTTTCACTGCCCTGACTCAGTGCTAGGGAATCATGGGAACTGTAGTTTATTGTGATACAATTCCCATGATTCCCTAGCACTGAGCCAGGGCAGTTAAAGTGGACTCAATTTGCACTATTTCTGGCACTCTGCAAAGGCTGTATGTTTTGAAAACTTGAGGTAATACAGATAGATAGATACTTCGGTTATTTTGCTGCTAGAGACCATTTCTTGCACAAACCCCTGAAATCCTTCTTGCTCTTGAAGTAGATAACATCAGATGGTAGCATGATCTCCCACTACAAGGAACTTACTATCTAAATTCCATGATGAAGGAAGAGTATAAAAAGAGAGGTATAAGATTTAAAGAACCCAAATAAAAGAAATTATGGAAACCCACTTAATTTGTCTAATTTGGATCTTTTGGACAAATGACTCAGTTCTGGTTTCATATACACCACATTCTGGTTCCAAATGTTGCCTTACCTGTGAGATGTTTCTTTTTGGTGATGAGGGTGGAGACATCCTGATGTAGGTTGCTCTCTCCTCATCACTCCAGTAGGCAAGAAGACTTTGGGGGAATCTGCCCACCGAGGGAGCAACTCCTCTTTGTCCATGTTACAGCTCTTTATTTAACTTATCTAACATTTCCTAGGATATAAGCAGCTTGGTACTAATGTTAATATGTGAGGTCATCAGTGTGTTCCCCTCTATTTCACTAAGTAGTCATCACCCTTTCCCAGTTTTCAAGTTGCCACCCTTTCTGTGAGGAAAGTTTCAATTCCTCAGTTCAGGGTGGGATGGATGTCTCCACCCTCATCGCCAAAAAGAAACATCTCACAGATAAGGCCAGTGTTCCTTTTTCCAGCGATGACGGCAGAGACATCCTGATGTGGGTGCTCCATCTCTATAGGGAGGGGGAACTGAGGTGTGATCTTGTAGCACCTGCCTGCCGAAGGATGCTTTGGCTGACTTGAAGTGCTTTCAATTGACAATGGCATACAAATGTTGAAAGTGAGGTTCATGCCACTGCCCAACAGATTCAGAAGATTGGTGGATGCGTGGCTAGGGCTACAGAGGTTGCAGCACTGTAAGTGAAATGAGCTACCACCATCCCTGGAAGTGGGCCCCTACTAACAAATGGTATGGGGTTATGCAGCCTCTGATTCAACGTGACAGCATTAATGTGGAGACCTTTATTTCACTGAGAATGGCTGGAAAAAGACAAACAAGCAGTCAGAAGCTGTGACTAGTTTGGTGCGGCCAATGTATATTTTGAGTACTCTTCTGACGTCGAGTGTGTGCCACATCTTTTCTAACTCCCTGGCTAGGTGTGGGCAGAAAGATGGCAGCACAACCTCCTGAGTTCTGTCACAGGTAGAGTTGACTTTGGGCATGAACGTAAGGTCTGGGTGCAGAACCACTGAGTCTTATTGGAAAATGTAGAGTTCCTTTGATAGTGCCCCAGTTCTGATATTCTCCTAATCAATGTGATTGCTACCAGGAGTGGTACCTTCCATGTCAGTGACTTCAGTGATGCTTCCCTCAGTGGTTTGAAGGGGGCCTTTGTCAGGGCCAGGTATGACATTCAGGTCACAGTTCACGTACCTGTGCCCTGTTGGTGGTTTTATCAGTATGGCTGCCCTTAGGAACTTTTGATGTATGGGTGTGTGGAGATCTTTCCTGCCTTCTCCAGTGGTAGAGCTGAGGATATCACGGTTGCCTTTTTACAGTGTTTGACCTAAGGCCTTTATCCAGGCCGTCTAGTAGGACCAGTAGTAATGTGTTCACTGTGACCAATTCATAGTTTAGACCTTTTCTACTATGCCATCAGAAAAAGGCCCTGAATATGTATTCATTTATCTTCCATGCTGATGGGCACCTTGCACTGATGATGGTGTCTGCTACCTTCTGGTCAATCCCTGAGTTTAACAGGTTCTGATCAACCTCCATGTGTGAAGGTTGCGCCATGCTGGGTCTGGGTGGCAACTTTGGCCTTGTGTTAACGGATCTTCTCTTATGGAAGGATCTGGAAGTGATCCTGGCATAGTGACATGATCTCTGAGAACCATGCCCTCCATGGCCGATGCAGTGCTACTAGAATTACTTCCACCTGCTCTACTCACACTTTTCTGAGGAGTTTGGGGATCATGGCCATGGGGGGGGGAATGTGTACAGGAGGCCATCTGGCCATCTTTGTTGATAGCATCTATCTTTCCTGCTCTCTGTGACTGAAACCTTGAGAAAAGCCTCTTTGTGTATTGGCTTGTGATACAAGAATCACTTGAGGACTGCCTAGCCTTCCTGTGACCATTAAGAACACTTTCGCATGCAGCTCCGTTCTGCTTGGTCTATGTCTGATCTGCTAAGTCAGCCCGCCTTCGTGTTGAGTTCTCCCTTTATGTGTTCTGTTTTTAGCATCATCAAGTTGGTTTCCGCCCATGATAGTAGTCTTGTCGCTTCCATCATCAATGCATTTGACCTGGTTCCTCCCTCTCTGTTTATATGGGCCTTTGTCGTTACACTATAAGCATATGTGGGGTAGGGATGTCCCTTACTTGTGCCAAGGGACAGGAGGAGGCAGCGCCCCAGAGCAGAGAGCTGTTATGTGTAGAGGGCACCTGTTGTAGTTGATAAAGTTGGTTGCATGGGTTGGAGGCAGCAAATTCGACTTGGCATTTTCTTCTTCAGAATGGAGCAATCCCAACAGGTCACCTTCCACCCACCAGCGGACAAGGGGTCATCCACAACTGTCTATCCAAATCAGTACCATGTTGTTCTTTGCATGTTGCTGAAATGCCTGAAGTGCTATTCTTGTGACTTTCAGCTCCAGCCAGTTAATGCTGTGCTGTTGCTCCTCTTGGTTCTATTTTCCTAGCTTGAGGTGGGGGCCTAGGATTGCTCCCATGCTCTTAGGTTGACATCTGTTATTATTTGTACCTCTGATGCTATCTCTATGGGGTGACCTTGGAGGATTACTGTGGATAGCCATCACCTGAGTGAATCTGATACCTTCTTCGGGATGTGGAGGCTTCTGTGTGACGACTGTACAATCTGTCTTTGGTATGGCAAAAGAAACCACTGTAGATTCATCATGTGGAAGTGGGCCCAGGGTACACAGTCTATTGCTACTATCATCAGCCCCTGTAGATGGGCTAAGAGCAGGAGATCTGAGGTGTGTGACTAGTGCACCTGTATTATGGTGTCTTGGATCACTCTTCATATCTCCTCCATCAGGAATACTCTTCCCTGCATGGTGTCTCTGATGGTTCCAAGATGTTGCAAGTGCTGTGATGGAACTAGGTGGCTCTTCCCATGATTTACCAGAAAACCATATCTAGAGAATGAGGCCAGGACAAAGCTGGCATCTTCCTGGTCTTGGTCCAGGGATGGTGCCCTGATCAGCACATCATCTAGGTATGGATAGGCATATAGACCCTGCTGTTGCCAGCTGGTTACCAATGCTTGTGAGCAACAATCACCTTGATGAGGACTCTCGGGGCAGATAACAGGAGCCTTGTATTAGAAGTGTTTCCTCAGTAGGTGAAGCGAAGGAACTTGTGGTGCTGTGAATGGACTGGGATGTGCAAATATGCACCTGTCAGGTCTAGGGAGGCCAGGAACTCCTGAAGTTGTAGTGTCTCTAGAATTGTCTTAAGGATTTCCATTCTGAACTTGCCCTTTCTGACAAACTCATTGACTCTCTTCAGGTCTAGGACTGCATTCCATGACTTGTTCTTTTTTGGAACTATCGAAAATATAGAAGAGGAGCCCTTTGATTTTTCTGCAGTTGGTACTGATCCTATGGCTCCGATGTCCATCAGGTGTTGAATGGCTTCGAACATTAATCAGTATTTGTCCTCCTTTTTGGACCTTGGTGATGCTATGGTTGCGTGGCTGGCACCTAAAGTCCATGATGTAGCTGTCTTTTAGTGTGGAGCATATCTGTTGTGGTCTCTTCCTACATGTGAGAGAATCTCTAAAACCTGCCTCCCGTCTGTGAACTAAGGTAGTCACACCTGAGTGGATTTTCACCCTTGTTTGCCTGCGGCGTTGATGCAACTGCTGTTGCCCAGTATGCTGAAAACCTGCACCTGGAACTGTTGTTGGGGGAGGTATATGTGCTCAGACCATTGTTTGCCGTACCTCCTATCCCTGCTGTGAAAGGATCCATATCCATACCTGTAGCCACAAAAGGGATATTGTCCCTGACATGGTGGCTTCTTATAGTCTCTTTTGGCTGGGAGGGCAACACTTTCTTTTTGTCCCTGGTCTCCACTAGTACTGGTTCTAGGGACTCTCCAAGTTTATCCCCTGTGAGGGAGATGAGGTTCTGTTTTGACCTTGCATTCTTTAACCAGATCTGCCTCCTAACTGGGATGGACACTGCCTGAGCCCTGGTGCTGAACTGCATGATGTCCAAGTAGGCTGCCACCTTCAGGAGTTTGTTGATATCTTGTCTCAGCTTGGTATTCCCCAGAGATACCTCTGTGACAAGGTCCTTTGCTCAGATGAAGGCAGCTCTGGACAGGACTGATATAGCACTTTACATTTCTATACAGCTTGATAGTGAATTAAGCACTCTCTAAGTGGTTTGTAATGTGTTAGCCAATGAGACATGGCCGATACAGCCCTCATGGAGAGTGAGGGTGCTTCATATGACCAATTTTTTTTGGGGGGGGGGGGTATCAGCCCTTTACCCCTCTGGTATCTTCAGAGCATCTGTACCATTCTTGGTATATATTGAGGACAAAACCAACATTGATACAGGGTCATTCACAAGTCTGACTTGTAGTTTAGCTAGAACCTGCTTTAGCAGGTTGTAGAATTTTCTGGCTGCCATTGGAAAGGATTTTGCTGATGCCCATTTCTCTCTGAGTACCTTCATAAAACTGGCTGTGAAAGGGACCTCCAGGGATGATGGTCCTGGCTTGCGGAATGAATTCCCCCTTTCTTGTGGCAAGTCATTGTCGTCAGGCTTGTTTTCATCTGGGAAGATCCTACTTAGTTTTCTTGTGTGATTTGCCCCCACTGTGTTTGGTCTTTGTTGTGGTTTGCCTCTTTTCCTCCCACCCCCTTTTGGTCTGCTGGCTGTTGCAGCTGCCATCTTTGTTTTTGTTTCCTTCCCCACATGGCGCCCTCATCACATCTGGGACGGAAGGTTTCCTTCTTTGAAAGAGAATCACTGTCTCTCTTTCTGGAAAGGACAGGCAAGGAGGATCATTCTTTCTTAATCACTGGGTGCAATGCCTCTGCCTTCTGGGCAGTGATGCCACAGCACCCCCTCAGAGCCCAGGTGGGAGAAGTGTGTGATTGGCAGTGATAGGTGTTAGCCTTGTTTGCACTGGTTGATTCGTTGGCGATGAATGCCCCGAATAAGAAGCCCCCATAGTCGAAGTGTTCTGCTGGGTTGGGGGGAGGGGATCTTGACTATTCACTCTCAGCTCTGAGTCTTCCGTTGCCACACTTTTGGACCCACTCCAGGGCCTACTCTTGTAGCACTTTCCCCCACAGCCATGATGGCTGGATCACCCTCTTCCTCCCTGGCCACTTTCCTTTTAGTGGGGGCTGCTGCATGGGACTTTGTTTCCCCAGTCCCAAGCTATCTTCCCTGGACATGCCTGGGTGATTTGACAGCACACCTCCCCTCCATCCTACCTAGCTTTTAACTGACCAAAGCCAAGGTAAGAAAGGTCAGGTAAGGGAGGGTATAATGTGTGGTTTTTTAATCTGGAAGAGAAGGACAGGATTAAAAACAAGAAGAATTGCCATGGGAAGCTAGAGTTGGAAGATAAGTTGAAAGAGGGGTTAAAAGTTAAAGATAAGTTACATAATTGGAAGTAAAAGATGGCGAAGCTCCATACTGGTGGCCAAGACTAGATGAGGTGCTGATTATACCACAGATCACGAACTACCCATTTCAAAATTAAAAGTAAAACTTAAGAAGAGAACAAAAGCAGTCATCATACCAAAATATGATTTAAACAACATTTCCACAGAATTCATTGACAATATAAGGAATAGATTTGCAGTACTAAGTATAATAGATCGTGAACTGGAAGAGCTTTGGTCTGAAGCCAGGGACACAATAAAAGAAGAAGACATAAAGACACTTCCAACAGACAAAAGGAAAGTGAAGAAACCATGGATGACAGACAAATGCTACAAGTAATAAAGGAAAGAAGTGAAACAAAACAAAAAGGAGATAGGAATAAACTAAGAAGCATGAACACAATAGTATAATGGCTAGTGCACAAAGATAAGTAAAAATTATTACGACAAATGTAGAGAAATAGAAGACAACAACAAAAAGGGAAGAACAAGAGACCTATTCCACAAGATTCGCAAAATCAAGGGAAAGTTCAAACCAAGGATCAGAACACTCTACGACAATAAAAACAACATAATTCAAGACCAGGAAGAAATAAAAAGATGCTGGATGCAATACACAAAAGAACTACAAAAGAGATGACAAAATGAAGGACACATGGAGCGAAGAGTCATATGAAGATGAACCCCAAATTCTAAAAACTGAGGTGGAAGCTGCAAAAAACAAGACTCCAGGAACAGATGACATACAACAATAGAATTGTTGTAATCCACATTGACAGAGTCAACTATAGAGTCAATTCTAGTGCTAACTAACATATGTCAACAGATATGGAAAACTAAACAATGGCCAAAAAATTGGAAGTGATCAATATACATCCCCATCCACAAAAAAGGAGATACACGAAGCTGCGGCAACTATAGGACCATAGCATTAATATCCCACGCAAGCAAAATTATGCTCAAAATACTGCAACATAGACTCCAACCACACATGGAGAGAGAAATCTCAGAGGTCCAAGCAGGGTTCAGAAAGGGAAGAGGCACCAGGGATCATATTGCAAATATACAATGGCTAATGGAGCGTAGAGGGAGTTCCAAAGGAAAATCAGCATGTGCTTTATAGAATATAACAAAGCCTTTGACTGCATATATCATGAAAGACTATGGAACACCCTTAAAGACATGGGAGTGCCAACACATCTGATCATCCTAATGAGGAATCTGTACTCAGGACAAGAGGCTAATGTCAGAACAGAACACAGAGAAACAGAATGGTTCCCAATTGGCAAAAAAGTCATACAAGACTGCATCCTATCTTCCTACCTTTCAACTTATATACAGAACACATACAGACATCCCATAGCGCGATATGAAGCGGTATATAAATGAAGCTGCTTTGCTTTGCATATTGTAATGAAAGTGAAAGTGAGGAGTGAAAATAGGAGGAAGAAATGTCAACAAGCTGAGATATGCTGACAACACCATAATACTAGCAGAAAACCTCACAAACTTGGAACAACTACTAAGGAAGATCAAAGAGGAAAGTGCAAAGGCAGGTTTACTGTTGAACATAAAGAAAACAAAAATAATGACCACAGAGAACTTACGCAACATTCAGTCTAGACCAGGGGTAGGCAACCTTTCCTCTTTAAGGGCCAAGGGACTTCAGCTCCCAGAATCCCAGGAGCTATTGACCAACATGGGACTATTGGCCAACATGGCTGAGGCTTCTGGGAGCTGAAGTCCCTCGGCCCTTAAAGGGGAAAGGTTGCCTACCCCTGGTCTAGACAATGAGGAAATAGAAATAGTAAAAGAGTTCTCACATCTGGGATCAAACATTGATTGGAATGAGGACTGCAGCCAGGAAATCAGGAGAAGATTAAGAATGGGGAGGATGGCTATGAAAGAACTAGAAAAGATCCTAAAATGCAAAGACATACAACTCAGCACAAAAGTCAGAATCATACAAGCCATCGTATTCCCTATTACCATGTATGGATGTGAGAACTGGATAGTCAAGAAGGAAGATAGGAGGAAAATCAATGCGTCTGAAATATGGTGCTGGAGAAGAGTGCTGAGGATCCCATGGGCAGCCAAAAGGACAAACAAATGGGTCTTAGAACAGATCAAGTCAGAGATATCTCTAGAAGCCAAGATGACAAGACTTAGACTGTCATACTTTGGACACATCATGAGAAGGCATGAACCACTGGAAAAGACAATAATGTTAGGAAAGGTGGAGGGAAGTAGAAAGAGAGGAAGGCCATATGCTAGATGGATGGACTTTATTAAAGAGACAATAAATAAGAGTTTGCAGGAGGTAGGCAGAGCAGTAGAGGGCGGGGGGGGGGGGGGTTGGAGCACAGGGCACAAAACATCCTTAGGGTCACCATGGGTCAAGACCAATGCAAAGGCAGTTAACATCAACAACAACAACAAAGGTTAGTAAGAGAATCTGGGAGACATCTACTTGAAGCAGAGGCAGGAACTACACTGAGGGACAAAGGGGGGTTGCTTCCTTGGTGGGCAGATGCCTCAAAGTCTTCTTCCTGCCTACTGGAGTGATGAGAAGGATGCAACCTACACCAGGATGTCTCCAGCCTCATTGCTGGAAAAGAACTATGTTGCCCCAGAATGTATACATTCTTTTTAGCACAGGGCACAAAACATCTTTGTTCTGAGAAGGGACCAGAAGGAGCTGAATTCAAGAGTGTAACATACCGGATTTCACATCATAGTACTTCAGCTGGAGCGAGTGGCTGCTTCGACCCATCAACTCCGACATCTTTTTCCAGTTGTTGCCATACAGGGTTTGATACTTTCTGAGCTTTTTCTTTTCTTTCTCTGAATACCTAGAAAGAGATTGCAATGGTCATGAACCTCATTGTAGCACATGTTTTCCCCCTTCAATTAAAAAATAGAAAGAATGTTTGACTTCTGGCTGTCAGAGACTTCTGTTTCACCAGCAAATAGGCAGACACAGGTGGACAAGTATAAGGAAAAGAACCTTCAGCCTTCCACAGAGAGATAGAGCTGGAGGCACCATGACTGTTTCACGTGGATAACACACTGAGGTCAGTAGAAAAAAGGGGAGGATATAAATTAACAGGCAAGTTGCTGTGACTATTGGATTATGGCATTAATGCTTGGACCTACAGAATTAAGGGGGGGGGGTTTCTTTCCTCATAACTGCATTGATTATCTCTGTGGTCATTTGGTCAGTGTGACTGTGAAGAGGCCACTTCCTATCTCCTCCCACTCTATTAAAGGTTAAGAGTTTTACAACTCTTTGTTCTCCTCTTACCACTATCGTTCAAGATGGATGCATCCACAAGGCTGTTCCTGAGGATGTTTTTCTTTCTTACCTGTATGCATGAGGGTCAAGCTAGTGATCATCATATTAAGTACAGTCTTTCTCTACTGATTACTTATTTTTCTAGAACCTTGCTGACAATAAAATAAGTCTTATTTTTACCTTACTTATGTATCCTGTTTATTTCCCAGGAACTCATATATATATACTACTGTTGGGGCACACGCTACTGTTGCTGTACTTAATATATGAATAGCAAATTTGCCCACTACCAAATTTTCTATATAACCCACAACAGGGACCACAGTCCACAAACCAGGCTTGCAACTGCTGTTCCTCTTACTTTCCATTATAATTCTGAGAGTCAAACATTTTCCTCGCTCGGTAATAGACAAGTCTCCAGGGCCGTGGAATTCCTTGAGCTGTGAAAGACAGAACAATGTACATGTTAAATCTATATCTGGTATCAACACAATTTTATCCAGGTCATACTAGAAAAGTTAAAAATAAATTTATTTAAGAAACAGCTTGGCAGAAAACAAGATGGCACACCACAAACCTATGGTAAACTCAGAATTTCATTTAAAATATTGCATATTTTTAAATGGCATCTGCTATTGGAGTAATCAAAAGGCCTGTAAAGAATTACAAGTGCAATCCTCCACACACGTATAATGGTCTTAAGTCCTACTGAATGTATTGCCAGCACATTAAGAAAAGAAAAGATTTTGGAGGAACCTTGACTTACAGTACACAAGCAGTGAGCTTGGGAATACTGCCCAACTGCTCTTGCTGCAAGTGGGAAGAAGTTTACAGTAGCCAAGTAAAGAAAGACTGAAAATCAATAAAGAAACATAAAACACATTTGTCTCTCCAGAAGAGAGTCAATTGGAGAATCAATTAGGGTATTTTGAGTCTTTTCTTTCAAAATAGGGTTGGGGCGATGGCAGAAAACGTTTTCTTTATAGAATTTTGAAGATTTTAACATTTCTGGCCAACTAGCAAAAAAAAAAAAAAAAGTTTATGGCTCTTAAACATACATCACTTTACTTCAGTGCTTAAAGGCATATTTTAATTATGCCTTTACTTGAATAAATGAAAGTATTGACTTCGTGTATGTATGCTATAAGAGAGGCAAATTGCACTCTGGGCATAATTTTTGCAAATCTTGGTATGACTGTATCTGAAATAACGTCTACCATTCTGGTCAGTAGAGGTTTTTATTTATTTAATTAAGGATATTATAGATGTAGAAAAGATGTATGAAGAGAAAGCCAAGAGCAACTCTCTTAGGGAGAAAGGCAAGTGAGGGGAAAGAGAATTCTCAGTACCCCCCTCTAAACTACATATCCCAGGTTTCCATAGGATGGAGCCATGGCAATTAAAGAGTAATCACAGTACTATAATTCTGCAGTGTGATAGGACCTATGGCATGGAACAATCTCTTCCTGAAGGGAGGAGATATCCAGGTATGAGTGTTCACCCAATGCTGGTTAAGCTAAGGTAGGAATGTGACTAGGTATATGGCTGACCACCTAAGGTTCCTCCTTTCATTCCATGGTTTATGGGGCCCTGCACAGATCCTTTCTGCTTCTTGGGTTGTTTTCTAGCCCACTGTAGTAATCCACTGGAGCTGAATGGTGGGAGATTTAGGACAGCTAAAATAAAGCATTTGTTATGGTTATCATAAACAGGAGTGTGTCCAAAGGACGGCAAGCTTGTTTTCTGCTACCCCAGAAACTAGGACCCGGAACAATGGGTGCAAGCTCCAGGAAAAGAGATTCCACCTCAACATTAGGAGGAACTTCCTGCTAGTAAGGGCTGTTCAACAGTGGAACACACTCCCTTGGAGTGTAGTGGAGTCTCCCTCCTTGGAGGTCTTTAAGCAGAGGCTGGATGGCCATCTGTCGGGGATGCTTTGATTGGGAGTTTCTGCATGGCAAGGGGTTGGACTGGATGGCCCTTGTGGTCTCTTCCAACTCTATGATTCTATGATCATCATCATCATCATCACCACCACCACCACCACTGCCTTCACCACCACTCGTGCTCTGCCTTAGAATCAAAAGTCAAGATACAGCAGAAAACAAATCTGCTTTGTTAAACAAAAGATGGCTGCGAAACCAGCCAAGTATTGTAGTTGGGACGCCTAAGGAATAATAATAATAATAATAATAATAATATTTCTATACCGCCCAATGGTTGCCCAATCCGGGCAGTTTACAGCATAAAAATCAGTACAATAAGAAATATATCCCTCCCCCACTTAAAACAGTATTAAACAGTACATAGTTAAAAGTCCTAAGACAAAATACAAAAAAATTAAATAATAAAGGACAAGATAAATCATCCCATTGTTACATTACAGGAAGCCAGGATCAACTAAAGGAGGGAACAGCCCGGGACTGGGCAGTTAATCTGGGAAGGCCTGCCGGAAGAACACAGAAACAGGTAGTCAATCCTGCAGGTTCCAGGCCAGAAACCACTTAATGCAGCACTGCTTCTCAAAACATCTCAAAAGAAAGTACTCTTGGCTCCCCAGGTCTTAAGACATGGAGAATCAGATAAACACGCATTTTTTGACAGCTACTAAAGCAGGGACAGCCCAGCACTCCAGTTCTCAGTTCTCACTGACAGGCAATGTCAGAAAATATCTCTGCTGCTTCCAGATGCAATAGACCTCAATACCTGGAAAAATAAGCAACATCCCTTTCTCGACATTTTGCATCTCTGATACATCTCTGATTAGAGATACCAGATCTCAAGCTAACAATGAGATAGGCAAAAGCTGTGAATGTATATCTGAAATGCATTTTAAGAAGCTACATTCCTTACTACAAGAAATCCACTGCAATGCACCAACTCAATGATGAAAGCTACATAGACCATAAAAATTATTTTTATATAAAATGCCACTCTAAGGACTGTGTTAAGTAAGCCTTTTAAACTTTTTCAAGCACAATAAATACTTGTTATAAAGATGCATACCTGTTATTTGATATTAGAAATTTCCTGATAGCCTAAAGCTCAATATCTTCTTAAAGGAAATGCTAATGTTAATCTGTCTCGTAAACAACACTGTTTGTAAATACTTGTTTATAACCTTGGAAGTTGAGGTGAGCAAAAAAGTGAACTTTAAGGAACTCTTAAGCTGGACAGTCTTGACTAATTCAGGGTCTGTGTTCCCTAATGGTCATTGTGACTTTATTTTACATGTAAGTTTGAACTTGTTGGGTCTATGAACTATGAACAAGGGGATGGAAGAACTATGCCAATATCACAAGTAGTTCTACACACACTGCACAGTAGAGTGTAACTTAAGTCTACAAAAGCTCACGCTGCCAACTTCTTTCTTTAGCTAGTCTCAAAGGTGCTACAAGATCTCTCTACATACTGATTCTACAGACTAACATGGCTATATCTTTGAATTCACACATTGCACAGTTACACTGTGGAATTCACTGCCAGATGACAATGATGATGAGGAGGATGATACCAGAACTTTTCCCCAAATTTGGAATTTGAATTAAAATACAATAAAAATATACAAAACAATAACATTAAAATGGAGTTAAACTACCAACAACATTTTAAAACAAATTGTACATTTAACAATGCTAAAAAGCAGTTAAAGGATTTACATTCTTTCCTGTTTAGAACAAGAAGGAAAATCCTTTGGCCATGAAAATCGAAGTAAACAATTAATACTCACCAATCTTTAAACCAAACAAATGTTCACGTTTCAGCCTCTTGAGGTTGGCTTGCTCTTCAGGAAATCTGTCTGTAAACAAGAGCTTTTCTGCACTATCTATTCCACTCTCTTTCAAGAAGGCCTCCACGTTTTTCCTCAGCAACTTATTTTCTTCCTTTGAGAACTTGCCAAATCTCACTGAGATGCCTAGGTGGGAACAGGAAAATTAGCCAACTCTGGAAAAACGTTTAGGCCAGGGGTCGTCAACTTACGGCCCGTGGGCTGGTTCCGGCCCGCCCCTCCACTTACCGGCCGCCGCCTGCCACTGCGAGTTTTGGCCGCAGCACGGCCGTGCGCATCACACCTGCCATTTTGTCTTCCAAAATGGCAGCTGCGACTCGTTTGTGTATGTGCAGTACTCCTGCGCATGCGCAAACGCGTGGTGGCCTCCATTTTGGAAAACAAAATGGCAGGCGCAACATGTGCGGCGGCGGCGAGGGTTGTGCGCGCGCCACCATCCCCCCCCCCCGGCCCGCTGGAAGGGAGGACTTCAGCGGACTGGCCCCCGGCTGAAAAAGGTTGTCTAGCCCTGGTTTAGGCTAAGAAATCTCTGGAGCCCACCTTCCAAACAATCAAGATGCGGTATACTTAAAGAATGAACTGGCCACTGTCTTACTGGAACCACCACACATTGTTATCTTCACCAAATTAAACTTCTTAGCAGTTCAGATGGATATGGGTTGAGAAATCTGTTACATGTGTGCAACGTTAGGTAAAAAAAGAGTGCAGAGCCAGAGGGAAACCTTGGGCATGCAAGGTACCCATTTGGCAGACAAAAGGACCAGTGTGTATGCATCTCCTCTTCATTTGCAGGTACAGACAGACCATTTGAACAGTAGTAGATGCAAAGAAAAAGCACCCCCTCCCACCCTCCTAATGGCACATTCCCATCCATGTCTGCTTGGGAATGAACTTCTTGGCAGGCCAGAGGCCAAGGCAAGTAGGGAAAGGTTTACAGCCTCAGCTTCTGGCACTATGTGTGCATGGAGATCCAAAACTGTGCAAGTAATTGTGGTGGTTCCCAAGACTCTTTGAAAAGTTTCTTGCTGCCATTTCACTTACTACGAAGTGGGCAGGAGGTGCAGGAACTAGATAGCCTGGGACTACCCTGGGAACCCTGGAGAGGCATTTCCTCTCCCGTCCAACCTGGAAATCCTGGTCTAGTTGAAGAATGTGGATTTCCTGGGCCAGCCAGGAGGAACTGCTGTGCACATCAGTGACAGAACACACTCTCTGAGCACAACAGGTCCCAGCTGCAGACCCTGGCACTGACAAGGGAGGGTGCTAAAAGCTCCTCTCTGAGAGTGCAAGGAACTAACACATGGCCGTGGCAATGACAGACTGACTCAGCATAAGGTGACTTTCTATATTTCAGTGTCAACACCAGCCCTTCTGAGAAAGCAAACCAAAGCAGCTTCATTTATATACCACTTCATATTGCACTAGGCAGTGTCTAAGCGGTTTACAACTGTAAGCTCATTGCCCAACAGCTGGGTACTCATTTTAGTGACCTCAGAAGGATGCAGGCCTGAGTCAAGCCTGAGCCCTGGCTAGTATTGAACTCGCAACCTTATGGTTTATGAGTGAGTGGCTGCAGTACAGGCATTTAATTACTGCACCACCAGGGCTCCACTATTTTTTGCCTCTCCTTATTCTACCAGGCTAACTAAACTCATAATACAAAGAACTTGTGCCTCATTTTAATGGCTTCACCCCCCCTTCTCTTTCCCCCAAGACCTCCTCCTTTCGAGCAGTTTATAAGCTTGAGGGCATGTACTATCTTATTTTACTAATATTCCAGCTGCCTTGAACTCCTCTCTAGATGCAGAGCAGTGTGTAAATGTTATAAATAAAGTAATGTTAAGGGAAGATCCCTTGTAGTTCAATGGTCTGCAAGAGTTCTCACACCTGCTGTAACCCACCTCGATTGCTATGCAGAGGGGCGAGCTATAAATAATAATAATAATAATAATAATAATAATAATAATAATAATTATTATTATTATTATTATTATTATTATTATTATTATTATTATTATTATTATTATTATTATTATTATGATCCCTGCCATCTCCAGGTCAGGATGAGGGGAGAAGTCTGTTTCAAATCTTGGAAAATCACTGCCAGTCAGAGGAAGCAATCCTTGGTTAAACAGACCACAGATCTGATTCAGTATCTCCTGCTTCCGAATGCTCAGGAAGCTGGAATGCAATTCAAAACCACTTTGGTTAAGGCAAGAAAGCTGGCTATAATTATATTGGCATAACACTTTGGTGACCAGATGATCAAAGTTCTTTCCCTCTTACTGGAAGACACACAAACTCCTCTTTTCAGAGGAAGTACTAATGAAGGAAATTCACCTCCATCCCCACCACACCTGCGCATTAAGGATCATACACACCTTGTTTCTTAAAATTTTTAAATCTAACCAGGTCTCTTATGGCCAGTTGCTTGATTAAGGAATCCGAGAGCTTCCTCACATGTGGGATGAACTCCTCCAGCTCCTGTGTGACGGACTCCAAATCTTGCATTTGAAAGTCTGGGGATTCTAGAAACTCATTGTCCAAGATAACAGGTTCAGATGATCCTTTCTCATCTGCATGCACACTTAAAGCAGATTTTTGTAGCCTGTTGAGACATCAGAACACATGCAGAAGAACAACATTTATTTACTTTCCATACAAAAACTATTTTCTGTTCTGTTTCCAGGCACAGTTCAAAGTGCTTGTTGTTGCAAAGCACAATAAAAACATTGGTAGACTGGGCAAAAAGGATCTGTGAACCCCACTTCATGGAAGATGAATTGAAACACTTAGACTGGGTTCTTCAGGCTAATGTTTACTCCAGCTCAGACATCAGAAGGACTGCCAGACCCAGAAAAAAACACAGAAGTAACGACAAACAATCGCTCAAAGGGAAGGTATTTTTTTACCATACATCAGAGGACTCACAGACAGAATAGGGAAACTCATGAGGAAACACAACCTCCAAATGTTCAACAAACTGATCAAGAAAATCTAGCAAATGCTTTGCTTAGCGAAGGACAGGACCCTCTCATGGCTGCAAGAGTTTACCGCATACCGTGTAGCTGTGGATAAGTCTACATAGGGACCCAAAACGCAGTGTTCAAACATGAATCAAGGAACATGAGAGACACTGCAGACTGGGTCAGCCAGAAAAATCAGCAGTAGTAGAACACAAAATCATCCTGGGCATAAAATGCTATTTGAAAACACTGAAATTCTGGATCATGCCAACAACAACAACAACAACTTTTATTTGTAACCCGCCCCTCTGCTCAGCAACTGGGCGGCATACAGCAAGATTAAAAAACAACAAGTAAAACATCTTTATACCAGACCTTAACCCTCCCACCCCTTAAAACTATTATTAAACTATATTAGAATTAAAATCAAGGAACATAATTAAAATACAATAAAATCAACAACTATCAGGTCAGAATGCGCAGGGAAGCCATTGAAATCATCAAACACCTAGACAACTTTGTCAGGAAAGAAACCCTGAGAGTAAACAAAGTTTGGCTACCAGTCCTGAAAAACACCAAAATCAAGACCCAATAAATGGAAATGAAAACCACTCAGGGTCAGGGGTTTTCCCAGAAGACAATGGTTCACTAATTAAATAGACACAAATCCTCCTTGCATATCCGCCCACCCTGAGGCCTTGTCATTCAACAACAGAACACACAGATTAACACGTAAATCATTTCCTCTCAACCAAGGGACACACAGTATATATACCCCACTCATTTCCATGCCAGCCACAGCTGCTGGCGAAAGTCAGAATCAAGTCTTCTAGAACATGGCCATATAGCCCAAAAAACCCACAAGAAATTATGGATGCCGGCCATGAAAGCCTTCGACTTCACATTGCTTGTTGTGACATGCACAGCCCTATGCTGCTGAGGTGCAGGTTATTGGAAGGACTGTATTCTCCTATATAAGCCTGCCCTGTATTTTGAGATCTCTCCTTCCACCAACCTCCCAGACACCAATAGTGGAAACACAGAAGAGGGACCTCTTAGTGGCTGCTCATGGGACCATGAAGGTGAACCTGTGGCACTGTGCCATAGAGGGCATGCAGAGCCCTCTCTGAGGGCACCTGCACCATCACCCGTCGTGGCAAAGGCCAGGAGGAGTGAGGGAGAAGGAGAGCAGAGCATCATGGCAGAGGCCAGGATGAGAGAAGCATTGGCCTCCCTCAGTGGGGAGGGGTGGGTGTTAGGTAGAAAGCCTTTCCAGGGTGGGAGGGATGGAGGAAAGGAGCGCTCCGTTTCTCTACACTTCCCACCCTGGAAATGCCGGGGGAAAAGCCTTTCCAAGGTGGGAGGGGTGGAGGAAAGGAGCACTCTGTTTCTCCACCCTTCCCACCCTGAAAAGATGGGAGAAGTCCTGCCCCCCCTGAAGTCCCACCTCTTCCGCCAACACCAGGTGACACCCAGGAATGGTACAGAGTTTGGGCACTCAGTCTTTATTTAAATGGTTCGCCATCACTGTCATAGAATCTTCTAAAAGAAAGACTGGCACCCTCATGTCTTCCCAGGGGCAAGCCAAGACTTTTGTTTGGACCGGCCTTTGGAAAGTAGCTGCTCATGGATTTTAATAGTGCTATATTGTTTTATTTGTTGCTATTTGTCCTTTTTAAAGGCTTCACTCTTACTTCTACTGCTTTTTGATCTATTCATATTTAATTATATTTTAACTTCTGTATGATGTGAACTTTTATCTGTATTTGTTTTAATCTTCTGTAAGCCACTGTGACTCCCAGATATTGGGGGGGGGGGGAAATAAATAAACAAATAATAATATTTACATCTTTTAGTTGCTTTAACTGCAAGAGCAAAGAATTGGAAGTACTAAAACAAAGGAATGGAATATCCAGCCTATCTACGTTTGCTCTCGAAGCTGAACAATCTGGAGTTCTTCCTCAAGATAAGACCTGCCTCAAAGCGCTACTCCCTCATAAGGGAAATGAGGTTGGATAGCAACTGAGCCCACAACAACCCATCTTTATGACAATGAGGAAGATTTGGGTTTAAACACACAGAACTGCAGCTCTGGTGCCTAATATGGCCTTGTAAAGGTACCTGAATGGTTTCAAACACTGAAATACAGAACATATTAAAGTAGCATTTTTCTCTGCTAGCAAGTCATTCTGGGATCAAGAACTTACATATGGCATTTTTCTGACTTGTCATGTTTTTCATTCGCCTCCACAGTGTCTTTCACTAAGAGACTGTCTTTAGTAGCGTCTGAATTACCCGTGGGGGAAGATATGCTGGAATCTTTTCTATGCTTGCGTAGCCTCTTTTGTGCAGAAGGGTCTGGAATTGACAGCTTTTGCCCTGTCTTATTCTGCAAAAAATCTGCATCTTGAGTTTTTGAGGGTGTCTGAGAAGGGGATGCAAAAAGATACTCTTGTGTGTACTCTGAATCACTTGCAAAGTCAGTCCTACCAACAGAGGCTTCAACCTGCTCTTCTAACAATACCTTTGCTAACTTCTTCTTCTTCTTCTTCTTTTTCTTGGGAGTGATTTCACAACTGCTATCCACCACTTCCAACTGATCTCCTTCAAGCAGACTGTTGGCTTCTTCTGGGGTCTCAGGGACATAAAGCTCATTGTCACTATCTTGCTTGCTGGACTTTCTCTTTTTTTTCTTGTTTACTGTAACTGTTCCAACCTCATCATCGAAGTTGCTCTCTGTTACAATCCCAGAATTTTCCAGTTGGGAGTCAAGAGTCTCCCTTGTGTCTTTTTTCCCCCTCTTGTATTTCTGTTGTTGACACTGAATGTCCTCTGTATCCTGACTGTCAACATACCCAGAAGAGAAAGATCGGTGGAAAAAAGGATTCAATGACTGTTCATTTGTCTCCACACTAAGCTTCTCTAACTTGTTTTTCTTCTTCTTTTTCTTCTTTGATGAACCCAAGAGTTGAAAATTACCTACACATGAATCATCCCCTCTGTCTTTCACCCCTCTCTTGCATTTTTGTTGCTGAGTCTGATTGTCTTCTATATCCTGATTGTTAACATGCCAAGGAAAAACAGAGGAATGGTCAGAAGAAAAAGATGAATGATGAACAGAATTCACTGACTGCTCATTCATCTTCCCATTAAGCTTTTCTAACTTGTTTTTCTTCTTCTTTTTCTTCTTTGGTGTGCCCAAGAGCTGAAAGCTACCTGCACATGAATCATCCACCATGTCTGTCATTTCCTTTAAAAAAGAAAGAAAAAGATAAAACCTACACAGACAAACAGTATTAAAAAGCTTTACATGTACACTTGTCCCTCCACATTTGCAGCTTTAATTTTTGTGACTTTGATTACTCACATATTTATTAATATGTTCTCTCTAGGAATTTCTAAGTCTTCCAGAACAACTCTATGGTCAACTTTAACCAAAAGTCACACTGAATGACCTAGAGATTCCTAGCGTGGTGTTCTCTCAGGTAAAAATGTTTTTGTTATCTGAAGTCTTTCCACATTCGCAGGGGTCCTGTGTCCCTAACCCCAGTGAATGTGGAGGGACAGGTGTAATAGAGATTCTAAAACATTTTATAACTCACCACTAGAATTCACTGATAACTGCCTCCAGTTTATAAAGATGTTACATTTGAAGTGTTCTTACAAAAAAACTTTCACTAGCGTTCTTGTAGCCCATCCAACTCCCAGAACAAGCACCTTTAATGCACTTATGGGTAACCACTGATTGTTTTTACCTTTTAGTATGTAAAGCAAGGAACTTTCTGACATTCTAAAGATTAATAAATTTATTGGGGCAGATGATCTGGGGGAGGAAAGTACATTTCAGGTTAATGTCTTCAGTCAGCTGATCCAATAGCCTGTTTCAAACAACCTTATGGCAGCCATTCTACCAGATTTAAGGACCTCATAACATTAAGAGCTTATGTCTGAGTTTTCTCATTATCCTTTGCCTTCCCAATCACCTTTTCGTTTTCTGCCACAATGTTTTTAATTTTAATTCTCTCAGGACTACTTTGCTGTTTTTCAAGAATCATATGTATAGAGCTTTGAGAGCTGATCCACTGTGCAGCTTGGCAGAAATGCTATAAATAAATAAGCAAGCATATTGGCTTATTTTAAGTTCAGTTATAGAGTAAATGACCATTGGCACCAACTGACTCCTGTTTTAATTACACAAGGATGTCCCTAATTAGCTATCATTTCCCAAAACTGGGAAACTACGAGTCAGAAAAATGAAAGTGCAGAATGAGCTCAGGCTTGCTAGAGAGGTTAAGAATAACAATAAAAAGGGCTTTTTGGGTATGTCCATAGCAGAAGGAAGAAGGAAATGGTAGGGTCACTGTGTGGAGAAGATAGCAAAAATGTTTACAGAGAAGGCAGAACTTTTCAACATTTCTTTGCCTCAGTCTTTCTCAGAACAGGAATAGGGTGTTCAGCCTGAGGAAAATGGAGCAGATGATGCAGTAGGTGAAATGCAGCATAGAACAGGTAAAGCGGTAGTACAGAAATATTTGGTTAATCTAAATGAATTCAAGTCTCCAAAACCAAATGAACTACATCCAAGGGTATGAAAGAATTTGCAAATGTAATCACAGGATCACTGTCAATAATCTTTGAGGAATGCTAGATAACAGGAGAGGTCCCAGCAAACTGAAGGAAGGCAAATGTTGTTCCCCATCTTCAAAAAGGGGAATAAAGAGGACCCATTTATTGCCCTGTTAACCTGACCAGAAAAGATTCTAGAGCAGATTATGAAATAGACAGTACTTAGAATGGAATGATGTGATTACTAAAAGTCAGCATAGATGTCTCAAAAACAAGTCATGCCAGACTAATCTGACCTTTTTTGATAAAATTACTAGCTTGGTAGATCCACAGTATGTACCTTCAGCATATCTTGATTTCAGTAAGGCTCAGACAAGGTTCCCCATGATAACCATGCAAACAAGCTAGTAAAATGTGGGATAGACACTGCAACTGTCAGGTGGATTTGTAATTGGTTGACCAGCCGAATGCAAAGGGTGCTCAACAATGGCTCCTCTTTATTCTGGAGAGAAGTGACCAGTGGGGCCAGTGCTATTCAACATATTTATCAATGACTTGGATGAAAGAATAGGAGCATGCTTATCAAATTTTCAGATAACACCAAATTAGGAGGAGTAAGTAGCTAATACCCCAGAGGATAGGATCAAAATTCAAAATGACCGTATCTGATTAGAAAGCTGGGCTAAAACAAAATTAATTTTAATGGGGAGTAATGTAAGGTACTGAATTTAGGCAATAATAATAATAATAATAAAAAAAATTAAAATGAAATGCATGGATATAAGATGGGGGACACCTGGCTTAATAAGACTACATGTGAAAGGGATCTAGGAGTCCTAGTAGACCACAAGTTCAACATGAGGAAGCAGTGTGATGTGGCAGCTAAAATAACCAATGCAATTCTAGATTGAGGGAAATAACAGTGCTACTCTGTTCTGCTTTGGTCATGTGTAGATATAGAATGGGGGACACCTGTCTTCACAATACATTTGAAAGGGATCTAGAAATCCTAGTCAAATAAGCTTGTTGAATACAGTGTCTAGAGCAGGGGTAGGCAACCTTTTTGAGCCGGGGGCCGGGTTGCTGTCCCTCAGACAATTGACGGGCCGAAGCACCAAAAATAAATAAATAAATAAATAAATAAAATTAAAATTAAAAAAGAATTTTTTTTAAAAAAATGCATGCACACTCTCTCAGCCCCAGAAAAGCCATGGCAAAACCCCTGTGAAGATTTTGCCAAGAAAACCCCAAGAACAAGTAATAACAATAATAATGAATATCATCATGGGGGGGCGGCGGCGGTGGGGGGGGGCGGCGGCGGCAGGACCGGTTTGGGGCCGGTCCAAAGGCCTTGCTGGGCCGTATCCGGCCCCCGGGCCTTAGGTTGCCTACCCCTGGTCTAGAGTAAAGGAAGTAATAGTACCATCCTATTCTGCTTTGGTCAGGCTTCACCTGGAATACTGTGTCAAGTTCTAGGTACCACAATTCAAAAAGAATGTTGGCAAGATGGAGTGTCCAGAGGAGGGCGACCAAAATAATGATGGGTCTGGAAACCATGCTGTATGAGGAGAGACTTAGGGAGCTGGGAACATTTAGCCTGGAGAACAGAAGATTAAGGAGTGACATGACAGCCATGATTAAATATTTGAAAGGATGTCATATTGAGGATGGAGCAAGTTTGTTTTCTGCAGTTCCAGAGAATAATCGAGAACAATGGATTCAAACTAGAGGAAAAAAGATTCCACCTCAACATTAGGCAGAACTTCCTGACAGTAAGAGCTGTTTGACAGTGGAAGATGCTGCTGCCTTGGGGTGTGGTGGTCTCCTTTGGAGGTTTTTTAACAGAGACTCGATGGCCATCTGTCATGGGGGGGGGGGGGGCTTTGATTATGTCTTCCTGCATGGCAGAATGGCCCTTGGGGTCTCTTCCAGCTCTCATGATTCTATCATGCTTCCAATTTTCTCTGATTTGTTCCTGTTAATAAACCTAAATAACACCCTGAATTCTTTCTCAGGTTTGATAGTATAAGAAAAAACAACAACAAAGGAGCCTGCATTTGGACAACATAGTAAACGAAACAGAACAAAGCTTACTATGGAGGTGATGAGGCAACATTCACCAGCATGATGTGTATGATGAATAAGAGTCTATTCTCACAGAGTTTAATGGTTTTATCTGAAATGCCTATCTGAGGTCCTAAACACACTGCAGAAATAATCCAGTTTGAGACCCCTTTAATTGCCCTTATTTAAGTGTTATGGAGTTAATTTATGATGGCACCAGAGCCCTCTGACAGAGAAGGCTAAAATGTCTCTCAAAACTGCAGTTCCCAGAATTCCCTAGCATTGAGGAAGGGCAGTTAAAGCGGTCTCAAAGTGGATTATTTCTACAGTGTATTTTGGATCTGAAATGCCCCATGTGCAACATCCATAATCAATGACCTGTTTTCCATCTGATGTCTTTCTCATTTCTCATGTTAAACTACCAAGGCATAGCTAATGATTACCTGGCACAAAAGAGGGCGATCAGAGTGTTAATGGTCCCTATTAAGGCGGTGACCAACCTCTGCTTTCCCCTCTGGCAGCACTGATTGCAATCTGCTGGGCTCTCCGCCAGACAGCCGCCTCCGGAACAGCAGAAGAGCCTTTCTCTCAGCCACAGCTAATGCTGCCCCAAAAGACCTGATAGCCAAAAGACAGAAAATAGGCCTGAATCTTTAAAATATAACTTAGAGGCAAGCAGAAGCCTTGATGCCTGATTCTTTCAGGTAGTAATTGACATTTCTTCCCCTGGGATCCTAAGGGAGTACAGCTACAACAGATGACATGTTTCTGAGTGCTGAATAGACAATAGATGAATTCAATTTCCCATGCATAAGCAGAAAACACATATGTGACATAGTCCTCATTCCCATAACATAATAAACCAGTTTGCAAACCGATCTGAACAGGTTTAAATGGCCTTTGTTCACACTTGTGCCAAATTCCTGGTGTAGTTTGTCGAGGGCCCCCCAGTGCTAAACCCATTTAAAGTGCTTCTTCTGGATCCACTGAATTCCCTGCGTCTTTTGCAATGAATCGGTTCAGCGCTAGTGTGAACGAGCTGCAGATCTGAATCGGTTCCTACTGGCAATCAGCCCTGTGACATGACTCCATGATGAATAGATCCATTGCTTAATATGAACACAAAGTGGACTAAATTGAAAGGGGGTAGGTTCGATCGCTGCTTGGAAGTATGAATGTCTATTTGGCGCTACATCGCTTCAACAATTCAACTAAAAAACCCTGTTTTATTCTGTAGTGGGAATGAGGCCATAGTAAGTGAAACTTGAGCAACCAATCACGAGTTAGGGGCTGTACAGACCCACCTAAAGAGCCAGCCTGGGGGCAGAGTGGAGGCATGGTGACCACACGCCGGCTGGCCTGACTCTGCCCCCATGCCAGCTTCATGATGTGCACCCCACCACACGGTGGGAGGTGTCATGGCCCTCCCTTGTCGCAGTGGCTACATGTACTGCACCAAAGAACTGCAGAAAAGCCACCGCAGCTTCTTTGTGCACTGTAGAACTGCTGAGTTGGGGGCATGGTGTGCAGTTGCTGCATCCCCCAACCCAGCATTTCCATAGGCAGCACGGAGCCACCTATTAGGGGTGGTCTATTGAGCCCCTTAGTGTCCATACAGTGTCTACGAGCTGAGGCTATGTTTGTATGTTAAATGCTGTCTTCCAATCATAGTTAGGGACATGGTGGCTCAAGTGGTTAAGACACAGACTCTGTTGATTGCAAGATCAGCAGTTTGAAGCCCGGGTGCTGCGTGGCGGGGTGAGCACTAGTCCTGTCACTAGTCCCAGTTTCTGCCAACCTAGCAGTTTGAAAGCATGCAAATGCAAGGAGATAAACAGGTACCACTTCAGTGAAGAGGTAAACAGCATCCTGTGCAATCATGCTGGCCCCATGATCACAGAGTAGTCTCTGAAAATGCTGGCTTTTTAGCTTAGTAACGGAGATGAGCACCACCCCCTACAGTCAGACACGGACTTGACAATCTTGTCAGTGGGGAATACCTTTACCTTTTAATCAGTTTGCTCTGATGTCACAGATGCAATTGTAAAACTGTATACGAATGCCATTCTCATCAGTCATGAGAGGACGCGTGATTGGCTACTAAGCCATGTGAAATCAATTTTGCAAGATTTAATAAAATGCCATAAAGAACCTGTCTCTCATCGTGTGAATTGGGACCTTGGGCTTGAATCCTCACTCTGGAGGGCCTGTCTGAGAAGGGTTAAGGTGACAGACCCGTGAAACCAACTGTCAGAAGGAGACAAATCGTGCCCTAGGTGTCAAAGGGATCTTTGAAATGGTTACTTTCCACCCGGGGCACTGAGAAAACCCAGAAGCAAGTTAGAAAAGCCAGGGCTGCATCCACACTGGAGAATTAAACCAGTTTAGCACTGCTTTAACTGCCATAGCTCAGGCTATGGAATTGTGGGAATTGGAGTTTGTGGTGGGGCCCAGAGCGGAGCAGAGCTTAAACTCTTCCTGGCTCAAGGCTATGGAATTCTGGGAGCTGGAGTTTGTTGTGGGGACCAAATCAGTGAATAATCAAATCCACAAAAGTCAAAGCTGCAAATGTGGAGGGATGGGTGTATCTGTAAGTGGAAAGAGGCCTCTGGCTCCGCTCTGGGCCCCACCACAAACTCCAATTCCCACAATTCCATAGCCTTGAGCCAGAAAGAGTTAAATCGGTGCCAAACCGGTTTACTTCTGCAGTGTGGCTGCATCCCAATAAACGCCCTCCCAAACAAAAAGGCTCCCTTTCTTACCTGGGAACTGCAACCTAAAAAAAATCCTTAACAGTCGCTTGTTTTAAACAAAGAAGATTAATAAATATTTCGCAGCCAGGCCGCGTGCTGAGAAGGCTCGTAGACTGCAACTCCCAGGGTCCCCAACCTGCCCTGCTCTGCCCTTCCAGAATCCCCCAGGCAGCACGGGAGGTGCAGCCTTTCGCCCCCGGAGGACTTTCCCGGGAAGCTTTCGCCGCTGCCCTGAGTTCGAATCCCGGCCCTCCCCTCGCGGCCACTTCACCTCACACGCTTCCTCACCAAACGCTTCTCCCTCATGGACTTCCGCCTACCACTTTGCGTCACTTCCTTTTGCCGGCCAGCGGAAGCACAGAAATGAGAGGCCTAGAGCGTCCCGCGCCGGCACTACTACTTCCGGCGCGCGGTGGGACCCTTTGTTTTGCGCTTTCCGCCGGAGAACGAGACAAGGCGGGGCTGCGCATGCGCGTCGCGAAAGGTTCCTGTGCGAGGGTTGCCAAGGCCTGCTTTCTTCCCAGAGGCTGTGAGGAGGGACGAGGATGATGGGAATTGCAGTCCAACGGCCTCGTCGCTGAGGTAGCCCACAAGGCCCGTTCACACGTCCCCAAAAGACGGAACCCGTTTCAAAAGGGCTGGTTCATAAGCGAGTGAACAGGAATAATCAGGATGTTGTTTACACTCGTCCCTCCACAGTTGCGGCTTTGATTATTCAGGGATTTTATTACTGTGTACTCTCTAGGACTATCTAGGTCCTCCAGCACAATTCTGTGGTCAACTTTAACCAAAGGCTGTACTGAAGGACCTAGAGATTCCTAGAGAGAACACTCCACTAGGGGCCTTTGCAGACTGCCAGAAATAGTGCAAATCGAGTCCACTTTAACTGACTCAGTGCTAGGGAATCATGGGAACTGTAGCCTTATTGTGGCACCAGAGCTCTCTGACAGAGAAGGCTCAATGTCCTAGAAAAAAATACAGTTCCCATGACTCCCTAGCACTGAGCCAGAGCAGTGCCTCAATTTAATGTGCACTATTTCTGGCAGTCTGCTTAGGCCAGGGGTAGGCCACCTTTCCCCTTTAAGGGCCGAGGGACTTCAGCTCCCAGAATCCCAGGAGCTATAGGCCAACATGGGACTATTGGCCAACATGGCCGAGGCTTCTGGGAGCTGAAGTCCCTCGGCCCTTAAAGGGGAAAGGTTGCCTACCCCTGGCTTAGGCCTTTAGTCACCCTCCTCTGGACACACTCCAGCTTCTGAACATCCTTTTTGAGCTGTGGTGCCCAGAAATGGACTTCAGCTCCCAGAACCCCAGACCATTGGCCCTTATGGCTGAGGCTTCTGGGAGCGGAAGTAAAAACAACAGCAGCGGCAGCAAGAGCCTCAACTGAAGGAACCGAGTTTGGAAATCCGTTGTCTAGACTGTCTTCTGGTAGGCTGCAGGCCCCTCTCTATCTCCTTCCTCTGGTCACCTCTTTTGTTTTCTGTGGGCGGAGCCGGAAGTGCGCTCGCCGCGAGGGGCGGGGCGAGGCGAAGGGAGGCGGGGCCTGGCTGGAGGCCCGGCAGGAAGGCGCCTGAGGCGACGGCGGCGGAGGAGCGAGAAGCGGCGGAGGAAGGAGGCCTGGCCGAGCGCGGGGAGCCTATGGCAGCGGCCGCGGAGGCGGAGCCTTGGACTCGGAGGTTGCCGCCCGGAGGCGAAGGAGGTGAGCCGGGAAGGGAGGGCCGCCTCGCCTCGCCTCGCCTCAGGGATGCCTGGGAGGCTCGCCTTCCCTCCCTCGTTCCCTCCGTGGGCCTCGAAGGCGCCCGGAACAGCGAGGGCTGAGGGGCCGGACTCCCAAGGCCCACCATCCCTATGAGAGCCCCTCTTCCCGTGCCTCCGCCCCAGTTCTAGAGGAAGATGGGATTTGTAGTCCATCATGGGACTACAGGATGGGATCTGGACTCCTGCACCGGCCCCTTTACGAGGCAGGCGCACCTACGGGGGGGGGAGGGGGGTATCGTGAAGTTTTAATTATCCCCTTTGAAAAAACGTGACAGAAGGTTTGTTTTGATGTGCAGTTGTTTAACTTTCCTCTACATAGTCACCACACACCAAAAGACATTTTCCCCAGCGTTGCTTGACCCTCCAAATCCTTCTTGTTATTGTGGAAGTCTGCAGATTGTGCCTTATGAGGGGGTATCGTAAAGTTTTAATTATCATTTTAAAAAAAATTTGACAGAAAGTTTGTTTTGATGTGCAGCTGTTAGCTTATCTCTACTAGTCACCATCCAGATTTACTCATTTTCCCCAGTGTTTCTTGATTTTCCAAATACCTGATATTGTGGAAGTCTGTAGATTGTGCCTTGCGAGGGGGTATCGTAAAGTTTTAATTATCACCTTTCAAAAAAATTGGCAGTTTGTTCTGATGTGCAGTTATTAATAGCAATAGAGCTTCATTTGTATATTGCTTCATACCATGTTATGCAGTCTCTAAGCGGTTTACAACTGTAAGCTAATTGCCCCCCAAAAGCTAGGTACTCATTTTAGGGACTTCAAAAGGCTGCAAGCCTGAGTTGAGCCTGAGCCTTGGCTGGTATTGAACTCACAACCTTGTGGTTTGTGAGTAATGGTTGCAGGACTGGCATTTAATCACTGTGCCACCAGGGCTTCTTATCTTATCTCTATGTGGTCACCATCCAGATTTACACGTTTTCCCCAGCATTTCTTGACCCTCTGAATACCTGATATTGTAGAAGTCTGCAGATTGTGCCTTACGAGGGGGTATCGTAAAGTTTTATTTATCACCTTTTAGAAAACTTGTCAGAAAATATGAAGCTTATTGCACAGATAATAAAACTGGCTTACCTGAGCTGGCTTAAAATTTAAAGCGGGTGGCATCCTGATGTTAATCAGAAGGATTTAGCTGCCAAATTCACCACCCAGGACCATCCCTACTTGCAGGGGTGCTCAGTACGCCTCTTTTTGAAGCCAGGAGTTTTCTGGATTAAGGAAATGGCTGCTGGAGTACCCCTGTGAGGGGGCTGGACCCAGGCTGGACCTGGGCAGTGGATTCGGCAGCTAAATCCTGATAACATCAGGATGCCACCTGTTTTAAATTTTAAGTCGGCTTAGATAAGCCAGTTTTATTATCTGTGCAATAAAGTCCTTTGTTTTGATGTGCAGTTGTTACCTTATCTCTGCATAGTCACCATCTAGATTTACACATTTTTCCCAGCGTTTCTTGATCCTCCGAATACAGTCATTGTAGAAGTCTGCAGATTGCACCTTAAACCACTCTTCTGCTTGCTTCATGAATGACGTCATCTGTGTTGTCAAATTGGCAACCCTGCAATGGATTTTTCATTTTTGGGAAAAGAAAAAGTTACTTGGTGATGATGACACTGACAAAATTTCATCAATATACCACAATAGCGTCCAGGTGATAATTATTACTTTACAATGTTCTTTTGTATATTGTAACGATAATGGCCGTTACTATATTATTGTTGTTTGTGAAGTTGGAGGCTTGATGCAGCCCATGGTTGCATTGGCTTTTGCGACCACTGCATCACTCTCTCAACTCATAGTTGTTTTGTGATTTGTTAAGACCCCCCACCCCGATCCTTTTCTTGCTACTGCTTTCAAGCCAGGTGTCACCCATTCTGTATCTGAGCATTCCCCCCCCCCCCCATCTAGATGAAATACTCTGCAACTTGTTGTTGTTGTTGACTGGCCTCGTGTCATCCCTGACTCATGGCGACCGTGTGGGTGAGACCTCTCCAAGCCCCTCTGTCCTCCACTGTTCTGCTCAGGTCTAAAACATACTGCAAAGAGGAGACTGCTTTAACTGCCCTGGCTCAGTGCTAGGAAATTCTGGGAACTGCAGTTTTGTGAGATACTTAGGCTCCTCTGTCAGAGAGCACTGGTACCACAATAAACTACAATCCCCAGGATTCCCTAGTACTGAACCAGAGCAGGTAAAGTGGTCTCAAACTCACACTTTTTCTGCAGTATGTTTTGGACCCTACTGAATGAAAAAGTTCTTCACCTGCCTGTGAAAGGGTAGCAAAGAGGTTGCCAGTCTAACCTCACTAGTTCAGCGCTTCATGTATCCTGGACCTGAGATATATGGGACTTTATAGGTCAAAACTAGCACTTTGAATTGCATGTAAATGGACTGTGAGCTTTTGCAACAAGGGAGTTGTGTGCTCCCTGTAGCCAGCCCCAGTTAATCTGGCTGCAGCTCTTTGACCAGCTCTTCAAAGGATCTGTAGCATATAGAGTATGCTACAGTAAGCCAAACATGATGCGACAAAGGCATATGTCAGATCTGATGCCTCTAGGAGACAGGTGCAGCTGGTGCACAAACCTGACTGCAAATGTACTCCTGATCATGCTGAAACCTAAGCTTCCATGGTCAGGGTTGAATATAGGAATATACCCAAGGTGTGAACCTGCATTTTCCAGGGGAGTATAATCCCATCCAGCTTTCCTAGGCAGGGAGTTCTGGAGCCTGGAAGCAGTGACTAAGAAGGACCCATTCCATTTTCCCACCAAGATGAAAGAAATATATGTTGAGGGAAAATGAAATAGCCTCAGAATCTTTGAAAGGGTAGACTGACACTGTGATCACTACTTCTGTGTGCTTTTTTTAACACTACAGCTAGCTGGGGGTATATGGGATTAGAGTCTAGCATAGCAGATGACACCAGGTTGGAGAAGGCTGCATTGCATAGTTCAGCCTTTCAACCAACCTGGTGCCTTGCAGATATGCTGGGTAGGGATGAGTTGTAGTATTACACATCTGGACAGAAGCAGTTTTAGAAATGGTAAGATGGAATGGTGCCAGTGAATAAGTACAAGAAATATGTTACGTCACATATATTGTACATTTTTTCCTGTGTCATATACAGTGAGCCTTTGGTATCCTCTGGAGTTTGGTTCTAGAATCCACTGTGGATATCAAAAGCTGTGGATGCTCAAGTTCCATTAAATACAATGGCATGGTAAAATGGTGTTTATTATATAAAATGGAAAAAGCAAGCTTTGCTTTTTGGAATTTATACATTTTTAAAATATTTTCAAGGATGCTTGAATCCATGGATAAAGAATCTGTGGATATGGAGGGCCGACTGTATATACATAACTAGATATATACAAAAACCCTGCACCCTCCTTTTTGTGAGAAGTAATCATTCTGCACTAGTCATTCTTTCCTGGAGTGCTTTGTCCAATTCTAGCATTAAAAGACAGAAAAATCCAGTAACTGATGGACTGGAGTGTAGTACATAAAAACTTATGGCAGACATTTCTTTTTCACAGTTAGTTGGAAAGGTTCTGCTAGACTCCTTTAGATCTTTTTGTCCTCCAACAGGCCAGCATGGCTATCTCATTGAATACTTGCCCACTTTTAGGCATTGCCCTTTAAGAAGGGTGCAGTAGTTAAACTTAGCCCAGAAAAGCAAAAACTGATTTGGTTGCAAGACAGATTACCGGAAGGGTGGTTTACAAAAAAGAGGACAAAGATTTTTGCTGTGCTACTTCAGGTGTCAGTGAAAAGAAACAAATAGAAAAGAAAAAAGGAGGACAAAACCAATTCTGGTATCATTTTCTTGGCTAAAATAGTCAGCTGGTCATGGAATTGCATCTAAGTACAGTAGAAGGGAGTGGAAGCAGTGGCCACATGAGATTGGGAGAGGGACCCTTATCTAAGCATGTCCAATGCTGCCTTTGCTCTGATAGACAACAAGGGTCAGGAAGGAGTGGGGGCCCTAGTTAGATCAGAGTACTTTTCCACCAAAAAGAAGTAAGCCAGCTCACTGGCATTGCCTGGGGCTGGGTTGTTATGCTGCCCTTCCAGGGGGAGGGGACCTGGTGCTAGGTCAGGTCAAAGGCCTATCTATCTCTTTTCACATTGGCCAGCCAGGCGTAGCCAGGACACAAGGTTGCAGAAGCTTCCTGTTTCTGTTTCACTTTCCTTTGATAATTTCCGTGATTCTTCTAGTGCCTTAAAGAGTAGTAAGTTTATCCTCCAAGGACTTTGTCAAATGTAGCCTTTGTCAGATACTGTCTTGCATGGAGTCCACTTTCCTGGTATGTTTCCTTTTCCTCCTTTACTTCCTTCTGCTCCCCTTTTTAGCCTTGAAACTTCACTTCTTATCTTTGCTTATAAGTACAGGATAATTGGCCTCTCCATAATCTCTTACCATAACAGGAGTGCTCCTTATCTACATTTAAGTGCGGAAGTCGTGTTTTGTCCTAATAGTGCTTGCCATGAGTTGCTGTGCAGTGTGAGATCTTATCGCCCTTCTGGTTTTCAGAAGGGCAACAGTGTTAGCCTGTCCCAGAATAACACTGCAGAATCCTGTAGCATCTCTGAAACATTTCAGTATGAGCTTTCATCAGCTGCAGCTCACTCCTTCAGATTTATTTATTTTTTCCTGGAAGAAGGCTGCTTTCCCTCTGGTTCTTTCTCAAAATCTGCCAGCAGTCGATGCAGTGTAATGTGAACTTCATCATTGCCACAAGCAGAGTGAAAACCTTGCTTTCATGAGTTCCCCACCAGGACTGCAGTAGGTGAAGATTCTTGGGCTGTTACAACTCAAAGCTCTAAAGTCCTGGTTTGAGAGATGAATCTTTTGTGTAGTCTATGGACAATATCACACTACGTGTTTATAGTGCTACTGTTTCACTTTAATTGCTATGGCTGCCTCCTGTGGAATCCTGAGATTTGCAGTTTAGAGACAGGCATTTAGAATTCTCAGCCAGAGATCTCTTGTTGTTGTTGTATACCTATAAGTCATTTCTGACTTATGATGATCTCAACTAGAATCTATCATAGGTTTTTTTTGGGCAAGTTTCTTTGGAGGGAGTTTGCTGTTGCCGCCATCTGAGGCTGAGAGAATGTGACATGCCCAATGTCACCCAGTGGGTTTTTATGCTTGAGGGGGGATTCAAACCCTGCTCTCCAGAGTCATAGTCTTGCTTTCAAACCACTATATCACGCTGACTCTAGAGAGCTCTTAGGCTTCCCTAAATTACAAATCCCAGAATTCCACAGGAGGCAGCCATAGCAGTTAAAGTGGAGTAATAATACAATGACAGGTGTAGTATGATACTAACCTTGTGTTGACTGGAGGAATTCCCTGTGCAGAGCCTTTCATCTGTTCCTCTACAGCCCTTAGTGGTTCCCCCTCCCTTTTGTATTAGGGATTTCTTTCTACCCTGTTAAGCTTTTCTTTGGTGGTGCAGTTGAGCCTCTCCCATAAGGCTGTGGGATTACTATTAATTTCTGTTTTTCTTTCACTCCTACCTTTCCACTCTTCAAGGACCTGCAACTGAGACTTCCTGTGGGAGAGACTCAGTATCTGTGGGGGCCTTAAGATGAACACACATTGCAAATGTTATCATCATAAAGGGAAGTGGCCCTGAAGGCATCTGGGGACAGATGCTACATTTTTTTAGATTTCCCACTGGTGCTGGTGTTTTCCTGAAAACAAATTCCACCTAATTTCATGAAACTTCTGCGTAGCATGTTGACATGGCTTTGGAACTCAGATGGCTTAGAATGTACACCTCCTCCTAGAATTACTTTTATTATTGGTGGAATTGATTTCATAAAGTGATATATATGGGTAAGCTACATCATCTGCAAAAGTTGTGCTCTGGGTTTTCTTTCCATTGTCACATTATAATTTATAAAGTGTGTCAGATCCCAGTAATTATTATAATGAAGGTGCAAACTGCCTGCCTGCAGGCAAACTATGCAAACCCCAAAAGAAAAAGCAAGGAAGAGAAAAGGGAAGGAAGAAGGAGAAGCATTAGCAATGGATAGGGTTGGGAGAAGTGATTTGGATTTTTATTAAAAGCTGTTTAAACAACTGTAGAGCAGGAGAGAATACAGGAAGGAAGTGTGTACCAGACAGTAGGCAGGAAGGCAGAGAAGATGGCAACAGAAGTAACTTGTGACATTGCCAAAAAAAAAAAAAAAAAAAAAAAAAAAAAAAAAAAAAAAAAAAAAAAAAAAAAAAAAAAAAACTGCAGAATGAAGGCAAATAGACAAAGGAGTGTGGACGGATGGTTCCCCCCCCCCCCATTTGACAACAATTGTTAGCTTAATATGTTTCAAGAAGAAGAAGAAGAAGAAGAAGAAGTAGTCAAAGGCTTCACGGCTGGCGCCCATAGTTTTCTATGGGTTTTCCAGGCTATGTGACTGCTTTCTAGTTTATTCCTGATGTTTCACCTGCATTTGTGGCTGGCATCTTCAGAAGGTGGTGGCATGAAAGTATGTGAGGTATATATACTTGTATATATATACTTGTGTGACCCTTGGTTGGAGGAAGTGATTTACATGTTAATGTGTGTGTTGGTTTGTTTTTGAATGGTGGGAGGATATGTGTGTCTATTTAATCAGCATTCTTTTGTTTGCAGGAAAACCTCCTGACCCTGGGTAGTGTTCATTTGCATGTACTCAGTCTTAAATTAGGTGTTCTTCAGGACTGATGGCCAAAACGTTGTTTGCTTTCAGTGTTTCTTCATTCCTGTAGAACTTCTCTAAGTGTTTGTGGATTTCAATGGCCTCACTGTGCATTCTGATCTGATAATTCCTGGCATGGTCCAAAATTTCAGTGTTTTCAAATAGCATTTTATGCCTAGGTTGGTTCATGACATGCTCTGCTACTGCCAGTTTTTCTGGCTGGCTCAGTCTGAAGTGCCTCTCGTGTACTTGATTCGTGTTTGAACCCTGCATTTAGTGGTCCCTTTGTAGACCTGCCCACAGATGCATGGTATGTGGTAAACTCCTGTGACAGTGGGAGGGTCTTTCCTGTCCTTCACTTTGATGGATTTTCTTGGTCAATTTGCAGATCATTTGGAAGTTGTGTTTTCTCATCTGTTTCCTTATTCTGCCCATGACTGCTTTGATGTATAGTAAAAATAGCTTCCCTTTGGGTGGGTAGTTGTCTTCATTTCTGTGTTTGTTTCTAGATCTGACAGCTCTTCTAATGTCTGAGCGGGAGTAACCAGTAGCCTGTAGAGCCCAGTTTAGATGCTTCAATCCATCTTCCAGGAAATGGGGTTCTCAGATCCTTTTTGCACAGCCTACCAGTGTTTTTATTGTGCTCCTTTTTTGTCCTGGGTGATGATTGGAGTTTTGTGTAGGTATAGAATCATACGTACCTTGTGCATACCTGTCTTCTGGGGTATTAGCTATTCCTCCTAATTTGGTGTCATCTGCAAATTTGAGAAGCATGTCCCCTATCCCTTCATCCAAATCATTGATAAAGATGTTGAATAGCACCGGGCCCAGGACTGAACCCTGTGGCATCCCACTGGTCACTTCTCTCCAGGATGAAGAGGAGCCATTGCTGAGCACCCTTTGGGTTCAGTCAGTCAACCAATCACTAATCCACCTAACAGTTGTATTGTCTAGCCCACATTTTATTATCTTATTTGCAAGAATATCATGGGGGACCTTATCAAAAGCCTTATTGAAATCAAGATATAATATGTCTACCGCATTTCCTTCATCTAGCAAGCTGGTAATTTTATCAAAAAAGAGATCAGATTTGTCTGGCATGACTTGTTTTTGAGAAACCCATATTGACTTTTAGTGATTATGGCATTCCCTTCTAAATGTTCACAAACTCTCTGTTTAATGAACTGTTCTAGAATCTTTCCTGGTATTGATGTCAGACTAACTGCACGATAGTTGTTGGGATCCTCTTTTTTCCCTTTTTTTGAAGATGGGGACAGCGTTTGCCCTCCTCCAGTCTGCTGGGACTTATCCTGTTCTCCAGGAGTTCTCTAAGATTATTGCCAGTGGCTCTGAGATTATATTTGCCAGTTCTTTTAATATCCTTGGATGTAGTTCATCTGGTCCTGGAGACTTAAATTCATTTCACTTAACCAGGTATTCCTGTACTTCCTCTTTACTTATTCTGTGCTGCATTTCCCCTATTGTGTCCTCTGCTCCATTTTCCTCAAGTTGAACACCCTTTCCCTTTTGTGAGAAGACTAAGGCAAAGAAGGTGTTAAGTAGTTCTGCCTTTTCTCTGTCCTCTGTTAGAATTTCTCCATCTTCTCTGTGCAGTGGCCCTACCATTTCCTCCTTCTTTCTTTTGCTATGGACATACTCAGAAAAGCCCTTTTTATTGTCCTTAACCCCTCTAGCAAGCCTGAGCTCATTCTGTGCTTTGGGTTTCCTGACTTTACCTCTACATGTGCTAGCTATTTGTTTGAATTCCTCTTTAGTGATTTTGCCCCTTTTCCATTTCTTATACATCTCCCATTTAAAACTTAGTTCAGTTGAATGTTCTTTAATCATCCAACCCGGTTTCTTGAGACATCTCCCATTTTTCCTTCTCATTGGAACAGTTTGAGATTGTGCCTTCAGTATCTCCCTTTTGAGAAACTCCCATCCATCCTGAACTCCCTTCTTCTTTAGTATTCCTGACCACAGGATCACTCCCAGTGTTTCCCTAAGTTTGTTGAAATCAGCTCTCCTAAAGTCTAGAATGAGTGTTTGACAATGCATAGCTTCACCTTTTCACTGTATAAGAAACTCCAGGAGAACATGATCACTCCCACCTAAGGATCCCACCACTTGCACCCCATTGACCAGGTCCTCCCTGTTGATTAGGATCAGATCTAAAATAGCTGATCCCCTTGTTGCCTTTTCCACCTTTTGGACAAAGAAATTGTCTTCGAGGAAAGTGAGGAATTTGCTAGACCTTGAAGTATGGGCTGAGTTTGATGTCCAGCAAATATCTGGTTAGTTGAAGTTACCCATCACTACTATATCTCTCCTTTCTAAGGGGGGTTGCAGACTGCCAGAAATAGTGTGAATTGAGTCCACTT
>CM034713.1:1345668-1367026 GCA_020142125.1 Phrynosoma platyrhinos
AAATCTAATTTTTAAATTTTTTTATTTGGTGTGTGTTGGAAAGGGGGTCGTCTTATACCACGAGTATATCCCAAACTCTATATCTTAACTGGGAAAGTTGGGGGGTTGTCTTGTACGCCCAGTCGTCTTATATGCCGGAAAATACGGCACTTCATACTTTAGAACAATATTTGCCAATTCACATTGTCAAAAGCCTTCTCAAGATCTAGAAAGACTAATGCCAATTTTTAAATCATTATTGATTTCATAATATTCCAGCACATCTAGAATGACCCTTATGTTTTCTCTCATCTGTCTCTGTGGGAGGAATCCCCGCTAATCTTCATTTATCCATGCCTTCAGCCAATTCTTAAGTCTTTCAGATAGGATTAATGCAAAAATCTTATAATCAATATTTAGAATTGAGATAGGTCTAATTCTTTGGTTATAACAGGTTTTCTGATTTCTTTTGGTATGAGAACTGTCAACTTCACCCCACGACTTGGGGAAGCCTTCTTTTAGGATGCTGTTCATTGTATCCTGCAACTTCTAACATAATTCTTCTACAAACGTTTTATAGAACAGTGCTGTTATTCTGTCTGGACCAGGACATTTGTCTTTTTTTAAAGTGTTTTGCAACTTCTATTGTAGTGATTGGGGCGTTTAACATTTGGTAATGGTCTTCTGTTTCCTTCAGATTACTATTACTCAATTGTTTTCTTTTCTTTCTTTTTTTCTCTTTTTCTACCTTTTCCCCTTATACAATTTAGAGAAATATCTTTGGAAGACTTCCTGTATCCCTTTTTGATCTTTACTTGTCTTATTTCCATCTTTTATTTCTGTTATTTTTTTCTGTTTCCTTTCCCTTAATTTATAAGCTAACCATTTTGCCACTTTATTAGAATATTCAAAGTTCCTTTGTTTATTCAATTTCAGCAATTTTTCTATCTTGCCCACTAGTTCTATTGAAATTTGCTTCTCCAAAATATTTACTTTAATTACTCCAGATTTGTCTCCATCTTTAATTAGTTCTTCTCCTTTCTCTTTTAAGTGATCATTTAATATTGTCAACTTTTATTTCTTTTTTCTTTGTACAAGATTATTTGCTGGATATAAAATCCCCTTATTACCACTTTCAAAACTTCATAAACTACTGTCATTTTTGACTCCATATTTTCTTGAAAACAATATTTTATTATCTCTTTTGCTCTTTGAACGATATTAGGGTCTATTACCAATTTGTCCTTAAGTTTCCAAGTAAAACATTGTTTATCTCCTTAACTAGAGGACCATGATTTGAAATTACTCTCAGAAGCATTTCTATCTTCAATATTTGTGTTAGTAAAGTTTTAGAAATTATACACATCAATTCTGGAGAATGATCTATGCCTATTTGAATAAAACATATAGGTTTTTGTTTCTCCATTTAAATGTCTCCATATGTCTTGTCAATGAGAAATCATCTAATAATCTAAAGAATTTTTTTGGTAATTTTGCCTGGTTAGCCTTTGATTTTTGTGTCAAAAGTCCTATCTAATTTTGGATTTAATACCCCACTAAAGTCTCCTAAAATGATGATAATGTCATAATCCAATTTTGCTATCTCTTCATACATTTTATCATAAAAATAACTCTTTACTTTCCAATGGTTCATACAATCCTAACAGAAATATTTTTGTTCCTATAAGTTGTATTTCTTTACCTATATATATCCATTTTCATCCTTGACCACTTCTTTAGATGGAATATGTGTTTTTACACATATTATGACCTTTTCCCTCTTTTGTTAGTGTCGCTATGTATGCTTTCCTTAGTTTATAGGTTTTTATTAAGCTTTTTTCTGATATGTGTCCCTCGTAAACAGGCCAAATCTGCATTATTTTTCTCCAAAAAGTGAAATACTTTATTATGCTTATGTTGAGAATTTAGACCATTCACATTCCAGAATAATATACAGGTTCCCATTTCAACTTTGACTTTGTTTTAAATGCTTATTTTTACTTTTCTTCTTATCTATGACAGTTCCAATAGTTTAGGCTTCATACTATAAAATTGTTAGTGTGTGGATGATGAGTGTTGTAGTGATGCTCTTTGGCACCCAGCAGAATCTGCAGGACAAGCCGGCTGCTGTGATCCACAGCCACTTTGTAACTCTTACCATCAACTGGCTCAGCTTCCCTTCTTCAGGATCCTGTCTTCCTCAGTCAAGAAGACACATTGTAAAGTCCAAAAACATAGTTTATTAATGCATATAAAAATAAAAATAAGATAACTAAGTAAAATCCATTGTGATGAACTTGTCCAGTTCAGCCATGAAAGATTACATCTTTAACAATCCAAAAGCTTAGTATCCAACTTGTTGCAGTTAAAACCACTGCTGCCAGCCACACACGTGCTCACATCTTGAATAATAAACATTTTAGACAAAGGATTTTTTAGGCCCTTCCCATAGTTCACCTTCTAGGTGTTAACCTTATGTTGATTGGATAATGTCTGTATGATATATGTTAACCCAACCTCTTGCTGTCCATCATCCACCACGTGATTATTTTCTCAAGCCTAACAATTATTTATCTTTTGATATCTCTTGCTACCCATAACCCTTGTTAGTGTGTTGGTCACAGCAGCCAGCTTGTCCTGCAGATTCTGCTGGGTGCCAAAGGGCATCACTACAACACTCATCATCCACACACTAACAAAAATAATAGCACAACGTGCTAGAAAAAGAGAATAAAAAGGACAAAAGAAGGGAAAAAGAGGGGGGGAATAAGCACAATATTTGTTACTTGTAATTAGTGAAAACTTATTCTGTTTTACTCTGTGACAATCTAACCTTCTACACTTTCTTATTTTTTGGACAATTTCTCTTGTGTTACTCCCTCTACTTCAGTCTCATCCTCATCATCTAATCTTTCTCCTGTGTCACTTCCCCTACTGCCCCCTTTTCTTCCTCCAGTGTTTTCTCTTTCTGTTTCTTTTTACGGCTTGTCTCTCCTACTTCTTCTTTGTCATGCTTTTGTTTTCTCATCCTTTTCCCCTTCAGTCTCCTTCCTGTATGTCCTTCAGAAGTTGCTAGCTTTCTCTATGGAATTCAGTTTAAATAATTTCTGATCCTAAGTCACTGTAAGACCTGTAGGGGATTTTGTAGGATTTCAATTGTTCTACCAAGAAGTTGTAGTCTCTCCTTCTGCTCAGGACCTCTCCTGGGATGTTTTTAAAATTTTGAGTTCCTTATCTTTGACTATTACATTGGCCCTATAACTTTTTTGTAAAATCAAATCACGTATTTGCTTCTAAACACAGTATACAACTATATCTCTTGGAAGTTTTTTTGTTCTGGCTGCTCTAGAGTTCACTCTATATATCCTGTCCACCTCTCCTTCGAATTGTTGTGGTGTTTTGCCCAGGAAACATGCCAATGTGGGGACTAACACTTTGCATAAATTTTCGTTAGTCTTTTCTAATAATCCTCTAATTTTTATACAAGTCTCCCTTTGTTTAGTTTCCAGAAAAAGAATTCTATTCCGTTCCTCTTTTTGTACTTTCACAAAGTTCTCCATTTTTATTTCTAATTGTCTAGTTGACTCCTCCAATATTTCCATATTGTCATGCAATTGCCTCATGACTTTAAACATTGTTTCCATATTTTGTATTATGTTCTCTATTTCAGCTTTTAGTTAGTGTTTTATCTCAGCCTTAAAGTCACACATTTCCTGCCTTCTTTCCGGTCTATCCTCCTTTATCCCCTGTCTTATTTTTTTAATCTCCTCTAAAATCACTTTGGTCAACGGCTTTACCTGGAATTTCTACTGAAGGTCTTCTTTGAACTATGCCTCTTTTCAAAACTGCCGCCATTCTAGAGATTACGAGCTTCCTTTAGTATTTTTATATTTTATAAATCATTTAATAATTCATTATTATTTCTCAATCACTCTTTAGATTGTGCAATTCATTCATTGATTCATTAATTATATTATATTTCATCAATTATATTATTCTTTAAATATTTTAAGTAATAAATTTGCTAAGTTTATTAAATCTTCAACATCCAATTAAATAACAACAACAAGTCCCAAATGTCCTATTACTTTAATTTATTAGATCTTCAAATGCTGGTGTCTTTCTTCTTAATCCTCTTTATTTCCACATGCCTTAGGGTAGTGTTGTTATTCTAAGTCGTATATAAAGTCAAATGTGATCAGCACTCTCCACTATTTATTACCTTTTCACCTCTTATATTACAATTGTCTCTTCAAAATCTCCAAGTCTCCAAGACTTCAATCTCTCCAATATGGTATTTAGTCACATATATTTTTATTCAGTTCAGTGCAGTTCAGTTCGGTTCAAATCAAATTTCTTTAGGTTTGAATCAAATTTCCACAGTCTAAATTTCCAAATAGGTCCAGCTCCAAATACTTCTTTTCAAAAGCACAGTTTCAAAATCAACTTACTTATTAAATGTTGTCTCCTGCCCATCTCTCTTCCCACTTATTCCAAAGATACACTAGTAACACCAGAAAAATAAAACAAGAGCCAATAGGATCAATATTCAGTATCCAACATCCATTAACTTTAAGAAAAATAATCATTTCACCCTTTCTTTGACTTTCACTCTCTAGATTTCCCCCCCCCAAACAGCTTCCCCACATGCCTCTTCTCTGTGCTTTCTATTCCTCCTCCCATGGCTCCCGATCTCAAGATTTTCACTGCATCCGTTGAAAACAAGGGTAAAAACAGTTTGTCTTTTTTTCTCAAATGAGACTTTGGGGCTTTTAATGAAGGAAGTAAGACCACCCAGAAAGAAAACAATTTGCATCTCTTAAAAGTTTTTTCAGCTGTCAACAACGTTTAAAAGAAGCATCAACGAGGGCTATTGCCATCATAATGGCAGCTCGCCACAGTCGTGGCTTGCTTGTGGTCCCTTCTCTCTCCTTACCAGCTTCACATCCCCCCACGACTAAGGCAATCTCTTGCCTTGTACTGGAGGGAGTTAGGAGGCAGAAGTGGAGACCCCTGTGAGCACCTCTGCTTCCCCTTGAATTGGTGGAATACTGGTACCAGGGTGATGGACCTTCCTCCTCAATCTGCTGCAATGAGCAAGGTCTCTCACGAGTCTCACTACAGCGGTCCTTAACACTCTGCCATGCCCCCAGAAGTCCCCTCCCTTGCTTCTTATGCCAAACTCCCATCCAACTGGGAACAGCGTATTCTCTAACTAGAGGGCTGATGAGGAATGAAGTTGGCAGGGCAAAACTATCCAGAGTTTCATAATAAGTGAACTGTTGCTAATTTTGCCTGCTGTAATTATTGCATGAAACAATACATTATATTTAAATATAGTTTACTTTTATAGTTTTTTGTGGGTTTTTTGGGCTGTGTGGCCATGTTCTAGAAGAGTTTCTTTCTGACATTTCGCCAGCATCTGTGGCTGGCATCTTCAGAGATAATTTACTTTTGTTTATAAATTCAGGTTGATTATTCCTTAATCTGAAATGCTGGGGGTGAGAAATCTTTTGGATTTTGGATTTTATTTATTTATTTATTTATTTATTCTGGAATATTTGCATAGACATAATGAGATGGCTTTGAGATGAGACTCAAATCTGAACCTGAAATTGATTTATATCTCATATACACCTTATGCACATAGCCTCAAGTTAATTTTATATAATATTTTTTACTATTTTTGTGCATGAAACAAAATTTCTGTGCAGTGAACTATCAGGAAGCAACGATTTCACTTATCTCAACCACCTATGAAAAAATTTTTGGATTCTGGATAAGGGATACTCAACCTGTAATAAATAAACAAAATAATTTATAGCTTTTATTTCTCAATGATATTTCTCCATGAAGGTGCTGAGTTGGAAACAGATTCAGATTTAGACTTCCACTCCTACCAGCACACTTGTAAATCTAAATTTAACCCTTTGGTCCTTATATTTTCTTTATTTGTTATAATGTTTTAAAATATTCACATTTGACCTCATTTCACATTTAAACAGATTGTCATCCTCTCCAGAGACTCTTGGGTGTTCATTCTAGACGTAATATCTGTGTGGCATTTAGGAAACTGCTTACTTTTAATCTAGAATTCATTGAGTAATGATTTTAATTGCAGGCCTTGTGGAAGTTGGAAACCAGCCGTCTTGTTGCCCACTTTGAGAAATCTTTGAAGGAGGATGGTGAAGATGATGACCTCTACATTGTGGAAGAAGACAGGGAGACCCCCTTGTGCTGCTTCACTGGTCCTGGCTTTGAAAAGCACCTCCGGGTGCCATTGCTGGAAATACTCAAGTATCCATATTTGCTCCTCCATGAACGTCTCAGTGAGTATCAGGTGACAGTTGCCTGGCTCTGTTCTTCTGGCATAGCAGGAGAATAGTAGCATAGTAAGAAGTTGGAATGTGAAAAGTGTGCTCCCTCCAAGGATGCCTGTGGTCCCGAATCTTGTTTTTAACAAAAAGATTGTTAAAAGCTAAAAATGCCCCAAATACCTTAGTGGGTGGGAAAGACAGATTTTATCATGCCACCCTCACTACTTTTGTAAAAGAACGTTTCTTTGTAGTGTCCTTCTTGAATGAAAAAGGTGTGAAATTCCCCTCCTCACAGAGCATGGAGATCTTTGGGGTAAAAATAAAGTCAGAAAAAAGGAAGGTGTTGTGGCTTTTCAAAGCCCCATGAGAGACCAGTGTGGCCCCCAAACCTACTTCTTCCCACCATAAGTGTAAAAGCTATTAAAAGCATATTGTAAGCAGTGCAGCCTTGTAAACAAGCTGGCACAAGTTACTAACATGCACTTTTTGTCCCTACTTAATAAGAGGCTGGTAGGCTGTGTTTCCATGCTGGCATTGGGGGAGAAGCCCCTTCCTCCACAGCCAGAATGAAAATGGCCAGTACTAGCCTCTTAACAAGCTGGTGTGGGGAGGGGAGTACATCCTTTCCTGACCATCCTTCTCATTTTCCTGCATGAAAATTGTTGCCACCCACACCTATTGGGAGAGTCTTTAAATATCAACTGAGTAAGAAAACCTCATCATAAGTTGACAGGTGATTTGAAGGGTCGTCATAAGTTGACAGGTCATATGCACACATGCACACACACACGTTACATTTATATCTTACTTGCAATAAACCCAAGGTGGTATATGCATATTTACCCTCCCCTCTGTGTATTGACAGTAACTTTGTGAGCTGAGAGCGAGCAAGCAAGTGGCTCAGGATCACCTAAAGATATACTTAAGTTACATAGGAATCTAGGAAGCAGCCTTGCACTGTGTGAAATCTGTTCCAGTCAATTTGGATTGGTAGTGGTTTTCTGGGGTTTCCAGCAGGATTCTTCCCTAGTCCTACTTAGTGATTGATGAGATTCCTTCTTGGTGGTCACTTAACCAAGTGCTAACCTTATTTCCAAAAGCAGATGAGATTGAGTAGTGAAGTTCAGCCAGTGTTTATTTATACTCCTAGAAATAACAAGGGCAAAATCTGACTAGGCTCAGACAGACAACAATTTGCCTTTAATGCAAGGAAGAGACACCTGAGGGAAAGGAGCTCAGTCTTCTGTTTGGGTGATTTTAATTAAATTATTGGCCAGGCATTTTGTTAGGGATACTTTATTGTCTATAAGCAAACATGGAAAAGTACTCTGAACTAATTCCTTTTGTATAGTTCTTTGATAATGGCTTCCATTTTAGGATGATACAGTTTCATATAATAACTATATCATCAACTTAATCTGGGTGCTCTTTCATTGAATTGTAGGTGAAGTCTGTGTTGAGGCTCTTTGTAAAATGGAGCAAATCAACTACTCCTATCAGGTGGTTGGAAAACATCCAGGGATCTACCTGCTCATGGTACACCCCAACGAAATGGTGAGCTGTCTTGACATTTCCTTTTGTTACTGTAATTTCCCTGGATTAAATGTAGACTGAACTCTGACATGAGAATGCTGAGGTTCAGACTTTTGTGCAAAGTCTCCTCCTCCTCCTCTTGATCTGGCTGGAGATTCAATACCAGAACTCTCAGCCTGGTTGAGTCTCTTCTCTTTGGGAGAAAAAGTAACTTTTTCCCATTCTCTCCTCCATCTCTATAAGCAAAATTCTCTCTTAGTAGCCTGGTGCATATATTACACATCTATTTTTCAAAAATGTGTTCACAGTTTTCTGTCGTGGCCTTCTTCGCACACCTTCCCATTCCCACTTTCTTTACTATTACTATTATTTAATAAATTAAGTACCTCTACTAGAGGTTTATTACTGGCTTTAAGAATTTAAACTATGAGCACGCTGTTAGTTCAAGCTTGGCTTTTGTTTTTGGCCCCTTGAAAACTACTGACTCTCTAAAACTGATGTCATCTGGAAAAGGGTCACCACCTTTGACACTTCCTATTTCCTGATTGGGGTGGTCAGGAAGAACAGAGGTGCCTGGGAGATTCTGGCTTCAAATAAACACTCTTGGATTTTTGGCTTATTAACAGTAGGTAGTCATAATAACTAGTCATCTATGGTCCAAAACACACTGCAGAAATAATCCAGTTTGAGACCACTTTAACAGCCCTGGCTCAGTGCTAGGAAATTCTGGGAACTGTAGTTATGTGAGACATTTAGCCTTCACTGTCAGAGCTCTGGTGCCACAGTACAACTACACTTCCCAGGACTCCTTAGCACCGAGCCAGGGCAGTTAAAGCAGTCTCAAACTGGATTATTTCTGCAGTGTGTTTTGGACCTATGTTAAAGTTTTCCTTCTTAAAAGAGAGAAACCACATTGTCACAGCATTAGTCTTTTTGTGAATGGAGCTGGGTAATGGTGTAATAACCAGTTTGCTCCTGCTTGGCTTCTATTAATGGTATGAATGGCTAACTAACCAAGTACTGAAAGCTCAGCATGGATTTATGAGCATCCTGGATTGTTCAAAATAAAATAAAATAAAATGCCCTAATTTATGATCCTGGGTTGTTTGAGAGGAACAAAACAGGATGCTGGCTTTGGACATCACAATAAACCTTTGCTTTTTTGAGGTTCACACTTTGCCCTACAGAAGAATCATAGAATTCCAGTTCAACCCTCTGCCATGCAAGAATACACATTTAAAGTGCTCCTGACAGATGGCCATCCAGCATCTGTTTAAAAACTTCCAAAGAAGAACACCACTCTCCAAATGTTCCACTGTTGAACAGCTCTTACTGTCAGGAAGTTCAACCTAATGTTCAGGTGGAATGTTTTTTCCTTGCAATTTGAATCCACTGCCCCATGTCCTAGTCTGTAGAGTAACAGAAAACAAGTTTGCTCCATCCTCAATATGACATCCCTTCAAGTATTTAAACATGGCTATCATGTTAATCTTTTCTTCTCCAGGGTAAACATATCCAGCTTCCTAAGCCACGCCTCATAGAGCATGGCTTCCAGGCCTCTCACCATCTGGTTGCCCTCCTCTAGACACACTTCAGCTTATCTCCATCCTTCTTGAACTGTGGTGCCCAGAACTGGACACTTCCAGATGAGGTCTGTCCGAAGCAGAAAAGAGTGGTACTATCAGTTCCCTCCATCTAGACACTATACAGTTGCCCCTGTGTTTTTACGGGGGATCTATTTCAGATCCCCACCCCCACCCCGAAAACGAAATATCGCACATATTCAAGCCCCATAGGCTTGAATGGGCACATGCTCCCAGGCACAGCCGAGCATGCGCACCACGGGCATGCACACCATTTTAAGTGACCCCTCTTGCCAGTCTGCGTAAAGCACGGACTGCAGACTTCAAGTCCACAAAATCGGAGGGGTGACTGTACTTCTATTGATGCAGTCTAGAATTGTATTAGCTTTCTTAGCTGCTGCATCATATTACTGACTCATCTTCAGTCTTTGGTCCACTAAGTCTCCTAGATTTCTTTCATATGTCTTGTTGTCAAGCCAAGTGTCACCCATTCTATATCTGTGCATTTCAGTTTTACTACCCAAGTGTAGTATCCTACATTTCTTCCTGTTAAAATCCATTTTGTTAGTTCTAGCCCAGCTATCTAACCTGTTAAGGTTATTTTCAATTCTGATCCTATCCTCGAGGGTATTAGCAACCCCTCTGAGTTTGGTGTCATCTGCAAATTTGATAAGAGTGCCCTCTGTTCCATCATCCAAGTCATTGATTAAGATGTTGATTCGCACTGGGCCCAGGACAGAACCCTGTGGCACTCTGCTAGTCACTTCTCTCCAGGATGAAAAGGAGCCATTTTTGAATACTCTATATATAGGTTCAGTCAGTCAACCAACTACAGGTCCACCTAACAGTCACACATTCTAGCCCACATTTTACTAGGTTTTTTATTACTATTGTTGGGATATCTTGGGGGACCTTGTGAAACACCTTACTAAAATCAAGATAAACTACATCCACATCTACCAAGCCTATTAAAAAAATATGAGAAGATTAGTTTGGCATGACTTGTTTTAGAGAAACTCATGTTGACTTCTTGTAATCTCGGTATTCCTTTCTAATTGCTTACAGAAGCTAAATCAGTATATGTTTGTTGAGTATACCAGCAGACATTGCTTATTTATGGTGAGCCAGAATTCTACAAGCACCCTGGTTTACCATCCTCTGTGATTGTGAGTTTTATGATTTCATGGTGTATTAATTACTAGTGGTCCTTCACACTCATAGATCCGGCGATGGGCCATCTTGACAGCAAGGAACCTGGGAAAGGTGGACCGGGATGATTACTATGACATCCAAGAAGTGCTGACTTGCTTGTTCAAAGTCATTGAGCTGGGCCTCTTTGAAAACCCTGATATCTATCATTCTTCAGCATTTGAGAAGGGAAAACTCATCCTGTTACCTTCCCATCTGTATGACACCACTAACTATAAAAACTACTGGCTTGGTAAGTAGAATCACACAAACATTCTAAGTGTAAAGGCAAATAGAATAAATAATAAATTTAACTTGTAGTGAGTGGACCTCATGTAGCCTACCTAATGTTTTTTCACTTCAACATCTCCTTTGGCTATGTACATGAAGATGAAGGGAAGCTGAGACCCAACCACCCAGGAGGCCATGTGCTGCCCATCCCTCTTGTGCTTGGGGTGTTTTGACTAGGAACAGTGGTAATCTCAGTTCAGACCCCAGTCACCCTCAGAGTTCATGAATTGACCTTGGATCAGTCACCCTCTTGAACTGAACACTATGGAGAGAGAGTGCAATAAGGCAGCCTTTCCTCTTTGGCCTTCACATCTGCTGGATTACAGCTTGCACATTTCCTAGCCACTGGCTGGGAAGCCCTGCACATGTGTACAACACCTGTTGATGGTTGTGGGGAGGGTGATCTTAATTCTTACTAAAAGTCTAAGTAACAATATCATCATTGTGTGCAGCAACACTTCATACCATTAGTACAAATGGTTCACAAACCTCTCTCAGACCTAATTTCTCATTCCCTTCAAGAGCTTTTTAAAAAACTGTTTATTTTGTACAATAGTCCCCCTCCCAATTCACAGGGGATCCATTCTGGACCCTCCCCCCATGAAAATGACAGCTTGCAAATATTCGAGCCGCATTGAAAATAATGGCGTGGGAGGGGGGTTGTGCAGGTGCACATTGTCATTCTATCTATCCCCGCTTGTCCCTCTCGTGAAGAGTGAGACCGTGAACTCGAAGTTCATGAATGGGGAGGGACAACTGTACATCCTTATTGGAGAAATACCCAGAAGTTGGTAGCACACCAGAAAATAAAGCAGCAACACATCTATCTTAGTGCTGTCTGACACCTCATACTCTGTCTTTTAATGTGTTAACTTAAATGGTCAAGTTAATTGATTTGAATACGTCTTATCTCTTTGTTTTATTATTTCAAAGATAGTTTTCAATATCTTAAGTAAGCACAGTTTTCCCTCCTTTGAAGTGCACAAACACTTTTTAAGTTGGTACTAAGCAAGAGACATACTCTAAAGCTTCTAATTACATAACTCAGAAAGTTAATCTATTAATTGTATTTTTATGTTGTTGTTCCTCCAAAACACTCTGGGTGACATACATGGTTTCTCACCACCCAGTTCATCCAGTTTTTCCTCACCACAACACCATGAAGCTCATTTGGCTTGAGAGATGGCGAAGTGTCCCAGAATACCCAGAAATTTAAGGGCTGAGCGGAAAATGTGCTCTCTCTGACCACCCTTCTTTGCTAGATCAACACGTTAACTACTAGACTACTCTTGTTTCAAGAGCCAGTGTGATGGAGAGATCTATGTACCGGTATTTGACTAGGACACTGGGAGATCAGGATTTGAATCCCCACTCAGCCAAGGAAATCCCACTGAGTGATCTTGGGCAAATCACTTTCTCTCAGCCTCAGAGGAAGGCAATAACAAACTGAACAAATCTTGCAACAAAACCCTAGGAGGGTCACTATAAGCCAGAGTTGACAATAACCAGTCTGGAATAACATACATTTACAAATCTGATTTTTGGACAGATGCTAACATTAAATATTTTTGACATTCCAAAAGATCTAGCACAGAGTATATGAAAAGTCTTATGTCCCTTTAAAGATGAACAGATAAATTTTAGCACATATTTTTATTAAGTACAGCCCACTTCATGAGGAAGAGGGTTTCAGACCACAAACATGTATTTTAGGATGCCACAAGACTTCTTTTTTCGGCTAATGTTTTCAGGTTTCTCTGATATTTCAACTGAGAGTCCCATGGAAATCAAGCCTAGATATCTATTAAATTTAACAGATTTATTTTATTCTTTATATACATTTATGTTTTTCTTTTCCTCTAGTGCAGGGGTAGGCAACCTTCCCCTTTAAGGGCCGAGGGATTTCAGCTCCCAGAAGCCTCAGCCATATTGGCCAATAGTCCCATGGTGGCCAATAGCTCCTGGGATTCTGGGAGCTGAAGTCCCTCGGCCCTCAAAGGTGAAAGGTTGCCTACCCCTGCTCTAGTGAACTCCCAGCAGTGTACATAGGTCCCCTCCTCCTCACTTAAGAACACCTCCTGTCCGTCCCTCCCTTTATTTCTATTCTACCCTTCCCCAAATTGTGAGATAGGTCAGATTAAGAACAGTAACTGGCCCAAAGTAATCCAAAGTTTCATAGCTCAATGAGGACTTGAACCTGGATTGCTCAAGACCCAGTCCAGTCCTCTATCCACTACACCATACTTCTTTAATTACTTGCATCACATTAGTCAGCCCTTGGTATCCATGGACTTGCCATCTGTGGATTCAAGCATCTGCGGACAGCAAGGCTGTGTTGTCCCCAATGGCAGCATGTGCACATGGCCATGCCACCATTAGGGACTGTCCCCATTGTCCTGTGGCAGCGCATGCACACAGCTGCACTGACATTAAGTTTTGTTGTCCGCAGTGGTATGGTTGTGTGCACACGCTGCCATGGGACAACAGGGGCTGTCTCTAATGGCAGCAAGGCTGTGTGCATGCACTGCCATTGGAGACAACAGAACTTGAGCACTCGTGAATAATGAGAGCCAACTGTACTTTTAATTAAGCAGTGCCATTGGTGTATATGAGCCAGTGTGGTGTAGTAGTTTGAACATTGGACTAGGACACTGAGAGACCAGGGTTCAAATCCCATCTTGGCCATGGAAATCCACTGGGTGACCTTGGTCAAGTCACACTCTCTCCGGCTCAGAGGATGGCAGTGGCAAATCCCCTCTGAAGAAACTTGCCAAGAAAACCTCATGATAGGTGAATGCCTTAGGGTTGTGTAAGTCAGAAGCGACTTGAAGGCACACAACAACAAATTGGTATATAAGAAATTCCACTGAATAGCCTACAAGCTGAAGACAGATAACTGCTCCAGGCAAATGATGGTCTAAAACAGATGTGGGCAGTGTATGTCACCTCTACAATTGCTGAGCTACAGTTCTCAGAACTGGCTAGAGTTGACAGGAGCTGGAAGCTACAGACATCTAGAAAGCCAGAGGTTCTGCAGCCCTAATCTAAAATTTCAGAAGACCTGGAAGCAAGTAAAATTACATATGTTGCCAGCTTTGCTTTAAGTTGTGGATGAAGACTTTGATGTGAGGCTAGAGGCTGACTGCCTCCACTAAAGCTAGATTTCTTTTGTTGCAGGCATCTGTATGTTGCTGACTGTTCTGGAAGAACAAGCAATGGATTCGTTGCTGCTTGGCCCAGACAAACAGAATGACTTCATGCAATGCATAATGAACATCATGAAGAAAGAAACAGATGGTAACTAATTAATAAGCATAGGAGGCAGCAAAAGTGGGCTGAGCATCCACTCTGGTGGATGTGATATTTCCTTTAACAGATCTTGCATGCTAAATAAATTATTTGATAACGGGTAATATAATGTGAAAGCAGGTAGATTTAACACAAATGCAGAGGGAGAAAAAGAAAATAATTTTGCTCACCCCCACCTATTCACCTTTGCCAAGTATACCTTGTATAATCAGTAAGATCACCTTCATAGTAATAGATGGCATACATACATTTGAGAGATGGGGTGGACAGAAGAAGTTGGTCAGTGGCAGGGAAAGGAAGATTTAAAAAGGGTGATAAAAGTGAAATGCTAAGTGATGGTTAAGGTAGGGTAATAGCATATAAGGGATGTAACATGGGCAAAACAAAGCAGTTTTCAACCACTTTGAAGACGGTAATTTAGACAACATATCCCTCAAAAGCAGGCAGAGACAACCAAAGCTGCATTCCAGGGCTAAAAACCAGAGCAAAAAAGCTGGGATAGTCCAACTTAAGGCAGAAGATGCGCGTCTTCATGTCTACATATAAACACCCTGACGTGAATGCGGGGCTGCAGCAAAGCAAAGCAATGAAAGCGTGATAACTCCAATGGATGCAATTACATTAAAGACAAACCAGACCATCCAACAGGGGGCATGGGAAGAAGGGGGCATGTAAGGGAGGGGCCTCCATGATTGTGCTTTGCAAATGTATCACTCACACATTGATGCACCAATGCCACATCACAGGTGTGACTGTGTGGCCGATCAAAGGTGTGGCCATCGAATGGGATGGCATCTAGGCGGGCAGTGGGAAGTACTTGGGCATCACAGGTGGTATGTTTGTGTGACAGTGTGCATGTATGGTGGGGAGGCAACATAAAAAAATTATCCAGCGGCACAACTTGACACCATGTGATCGGGCTGTTTGCATTTGGCCTGCCTTGGGAGTAGGCCATGCAGGCAGCGGGGTTTCAATCCGCTTTGGGGAAAAACAGGATTGAGCCGCTTTTTCCTTCCTGTCTGCTCCAGGCCTAAGAAACAGATCCCAAATGATCCTGGAAGTTTCTTTCTTAGTTTATGTGCTATGATCATTGGATCTTTGTCGTCTTTTGAGAGTTTGGTCTGATATTTCTGAGGAACAGGAGAATAGGAATAATTGGACATGCCAACTTCAGAATGGAATTTCATGAATTCTTCTCTGTTGTTCACCTTCACTTATTCATGGCACTTCCTGCTCTAGTAGAAGATCATTCAGTTTAGCAACATTAAAAGCTTTCCAGGGTGACATTGATTCATATTTATTTATTGCTGCTCAAGATCCTATTAGGACATAATTAAGTTGTTTATTTGCAGATTACTGTTCTAAATTTACTTGTTGGCAAACCAGTACATTTTCTTATATAAATTTTACCCTTTGGGAGCCCCAGACCATTTGTAGAAAACAGCAGCAGCAACCCCTTAAAATCCTAACAGAGTAGTGAGAGCGGAGGACTTCCCAGTATCTGTCAGTTTGCCAGCTATGTGAGAGGAAATGTTCTGCATGAGAACCCCCTGATAAGCCAGCCATCAAATGATAACAGGGAACAGACTCCGTAACTTCCAGGGCTGAGCCAAGTGTTGAATCTGAGCAAGAAATTTATCTCAGATCAGTGGGCCTGAAGCTTTTTTGCTTCATGAAGGGACTCTCTCCCTTGGTCTGGGTAGGAAGGAGTTTTTAGTCTTACTACAGAACTCCTGGCTTGTTTTAGGGCAGGGGTAGGCAACATGCCTTCCAGGTGTTCTGGACCACAGCCCTTGTGATCCCTGCCTTGTTCACCATGCTGACTTGAATGTAAAAGCACTGTAGTCAAAAATATCTGCAGAATACTCCTCCCTCCACACTTCTAGGGCAAAATCCTTCAAAATATAATGAACATTTAGTATTAAGTGAACAGAAAGTCACTATTATATGTTAGGTGTGTAAAATAAACTGACCATGTTCTGGCAGTCTTTATAATCAATCCTTTTATTATGGCCATTTGGCCAGCCCAAGTCTTTATAATCAGCTTTAAAATTCATTAAATTTCCCTTTAGAGTAAAAAATATTATATGAGTATTACCTTATTTTGTACCAGAAAGCAAAAAGTGAAGTTACATTTTAAAGAATAGCTTACTTATAGGTCAGGTAGACCTAACTCAGAGCCTTTGCAGACTTCCAGAAATAGTACAAATTGAGGTCACTGTAACTGTCCTGGCTCAGTGCTAAGGAATCATGAGAATTGTATTTTTTTTCTGAGACATTGAGCCTTCTCTGTCAGGGAGCTCTGGTGCCACAATAAACTACAGTTCCCATGATTCCTTAGCACTGAGCCAGGACAATTAAAGTGGCCTCAATTTGTATTATTTCTGGCAGTCTACAAAGGCCCTAAGATGCAAAACAAACCCCAGAAATAATCCAGTTTGAGACTGCTTTAACTGCCCTGGCTCACTGCTAAGAAATCCTGGGAACTGTAGTTTATTCTGGCACAGAGTTCTCTGACAGAAAAGGCTAAATGTCTCCCAAAACTACAGTTCCCAGGATTCCCTAAAATTGAGTCAGGGCAGTTAAAGTGGTCTCAAACTGAATTATTTCTGCAATGTGTTTTGGATGTAACTTAAATTAATTATGAATAACTTGCTAATATGTTAAAGTCTGGTTCCAGCCCATGAGTTTATAGTATGCTAAAACAGCATAGCAACAGAACAATCGCCATAAAAGCAGAAGTTGCTAAAAGCAGGGAACTTATTAAAACAGAGGGATGGCACATTAAAACATAATCTCCTAAAAGCCTAACAGAACTAAAATAATTTTTAATTGACACCTAAAGAACAGCTAGGCTAAAGAGATCTTCTTTCATCAGAGCCAGCTCTTTTTATATTTAAATAAACTTGTGGCAGTCCTTTTGTTGGGTAGACTGGTTTGATGAAAAGAAGGATAATGAATTTAAAGCTCTAGGTTGCACAGCTTCATTGTTATTTCATTCCAGCAAGGGAGAACATAGCCCTCCAGATATTTTGGACTACAACTCCCATACTCCCTTTCCATTGACTGCTGGCTAGTGCTCATGGAAATTATAGGCAAAAAACCCAGAGAGTCACACCTTGGTGTTTTGTGTGAACTTGTGACTCTTGACTCATAGGATAAAACCAGCCCCTTTCTCTGGCTAGCTGTTGCAGAAGTGTAAGAATGGTAGACAAGCTTTATTTTAAGGAAACTTATATGGCATACTGGGGGTGAGGGGAACAAACTCTCCTGCCACCTGAGATGGGATGTGAAGCGCCATAATTACATTGGCAGTGGTGTTTCCCCCACCACCACCCTGAGGATATAGTGCAGTGGTGATGTTCAACTGCCCTCCACAGGGCAAAGAAGGAGAATGTAGCTGTGCCTGGAGGTCCCTGTCCCATCTAAGAGCCACCCACTCACCCATCTAAGGTGAAGGACGCTTGGGGGGGGGGTGCCCATCACTCCTGCTCTTTTGTAAGAGGAGGAAGATGCAGTAGAGCTCCCACAAAGAAGTAAGAAGTGGAGATGATGGTAGCCAGAGGCTGGCTCTGCTGTATATACCCAGCTGCTTTTTGAATGCCTGGCTATGAGAGCCCTGAGAGCCAGGGGTCCGCCTTATGAGAGGAATGATTAGCAAAACTGCCAGTGTTGTGGCCTCCCAATGCCTGACTGAGTGGCCTTAGAGACAGACATTCAAGTGATATCCAGCTCTGTAAACTGAACTGCAGGGATGGCATAGTCATCCCTGAAAGTGTTAGTGGTGTGGAACCCTGGCTTCTGTTGCCTCCACCTTTGCCCACTACTGCTTCAGTGGGTGCTCCAAGACAGGAAGTTCCCAACCCTGAACTGCTGCGCTGGGGAGTGTGGAGCTTGCCACCCATGCCATCCTGCCACTTGATCCATGGGTTGGACTTGATGGCCACTGAGGTCTCTTCCAACACTATGATTCTGTGAGGTGGCCCTGCCTAGTTGGTCAGGGTGGGAAATGCGCAGTACCAAATGAATGTTGGACTGAAGTCCCCATCAATCTTAGCCAGAATGGCTAGTGTTGAAGGATTATAGGAATCCAACCACATCTGGAGGCCCATTGCTGATATTTTCACAGAGTGCTATCTGATGAGCTTAAAACAAAACCAGCATGCCACAGTTTAGGATTTTTTTTAAAAAAAAAAATAGTACCAGCACATGGAAGCCACTTCTTAATGTCTTGTTCTCTGATTATTACACTTCCACAACTGATTACTGCAGTTGTGGAATGCTTAGCTAAAGGAAGGTGCTATGAGTTGCAATTGTTGGTTAGATGTGGCTTGGAAGTGTGCTCCCCCCCCCGGCTCCCAGATACTTAAATACAAGGATCTTTCCAGCCAGCACTACCTTAAATACAAGGATCTTTCCAGCCAGCACTACCTACTCTAGAAAGACGAGTGTGTGAGGACTCTTCACGATGTGCTGTTGGGCTCTTTTGATTCTCCTAAATAAACAAGTAATTCTAATTTGTAATGGTTGACAGGGGGCTTAGCACCCTCATTATGCACTGGTTCCCTCAGAACTCCACAGGTAAATCTCCATGAGATCTTTGACAATATGGATTTTCCACTTTTCTTTACTTTGTATGATTTTGTTGTGATGAGGATTTATTTTTTCCCCTGTCTTTTTGTATAAATAAGATTGTTCAAGTACAAGTTCTTCATCTTCTCCAATGCCTTCTCCTAAATCCTTGACCTCTTCTTACCCCAACACGCTTTGGGTTTTCTCTTTTTCAGATGAAAATAACAATCCTTTCTGGCCAGCGCTCCACTGTTTCATGCTGATCTTGGATAAGCTTGGATCTAAAGTGTGGGGCCAGCTCATTGACCCAATCCAGGCATTTCAAACTATTATGAACAATGCAAGTTATAAGAAAGAAATAGAGAACATTCGCGCAAGTTGCAAGAGGTCAGTCTTTTGTCCTTTTCAATTTTTTTTAAAAAAACCAAATACATTCTCATATGGCCTTAATAGTTCACACCCTAGAACAAGGGTAAACTGCAGCTAGCAGTGTCTGCTCCATCTAGTGCTGATGAGAGCTATATTTTAGCTATATCTGGAGGTCTGATATATTCTCACCCCTGATTAGGCAAGTCCTAAGTGGTAGCCCTGAATAAAAGCCAGTAAGTGTAGTAGAGAGTGATTAAAAATACTCTGGAAGCATTGGCACATTGAGAGAACCAGGTTGCTAAAATGTTGAACTAGAATTTGGGAAGACTAGGTTCAAGTTTTCACTGAGACATAAAATTCACTGGGTGACTTCGAGCCAGTCATTGTCTCGCAGTCTAACTACCACACAGGGTTGTTGTGAGGATAAATGGAGACAAAGGGAGAGACTTACTTAGGTTGTGAAAAGGAGATCCTCACATGCATGGGGGGAAAGGCAGGATATTATCAAAACTAATAAATGAAATCCTGGTTGATGGCTATGGAACTGACTGAAGACCCATTTGATAGTTACCTGAGAAATCTCTTCTGAAGATGACATGAGAATCCCTGACATGGTGCCATGAGCAGAGCAAGGAAAACAGTGAGTCCAGGACTAATTTAAATATAGTTCCAGAATTATCCTGGAGAACAGAATGCAGGACTTGAGGAGTCTTTGACCAAGTGGACTGCTCTTTTAGCCTGCCAGGGCTTTTCCTCAGACTGACTTTATAGACTGCCGTGAAACTAAGATGCTCTACTCCTGCATCTCATGAAAGCACACGAGATGCATCAGAAGCCCAATTGAAAACTGAGAAACATGCCTTAAAATGGGGTTCCAAACAGGAACTGCCTGTCAGTGTCACTGGTAGCTGTTACTACCCAAGCTGTACACTGTAGAGAAACCACATAAAGGCAGCTGTTCAGCAATTGAGGGGACAGGGAGAAAAGTTCATAGTTTGCCAAAAACTGCTTTTAAAAAAGTTTCAAATCAGAGAATTTGGCAAGGTGGACTTTTTCTGTTTCAAGTCTACATACTACTGGAAAATCAGTTTCTTACAAATGTAGAGAAACGAAAAGTTCATCAATGTAACTTAATCATTGGACACAAGCTTTGCTTACTAGTAACCTGATTGTGGCAGATAATTAGAGCTAATGTTTTGTTTCTGTAATTTTAAGTTTTCTATAGTACAGCACACTGAAAAAGGACTTTATTGTAAAACATTGGTCCCCCCTGACTTGTTGGAATAAAAAGGTCTTTATCTGCTGACAAAAGTATAGCAGAGAGGGAATCATCCTAAGTCTCCCTAGGAATGGATTTCAAGAGTCTGGGAGCAGCCCTTTTGTTCATCATATAACAATAAGGACTCTTGGATAAACATAGTAATACCTCTGTGGATGTATTCACAGTTTATTCAGTGTCTAAAATGTTCAGCGGAAATATTTGTCTAGGAAAACAGTATGTCACTGAAATATTATATGCAAATGGATTTGAAACTTCAGTTGGAGATATTTTAAGACATGACAGTCGAGTAGGATCTACTCCCTCAATAATGTTTATATTTTAGGGAAAGAAAATAAAAGGTACTGGAAATTAATTAATTTTGTGTGCCTGAAGAGCTGTGTCCATACATAGTGTCTCTGTGGGATAGGTTTTTTTAAAAAGTTAATTTAAATTGAATTGAATTTAAATGTAATTTGAATCATACCATGTATAATCTAAACGCCCAGTTCAGCATGTATCTTATGTATTCATTACGTACTAATTAATTTTACAAAACAATAGATTTCTAAAAATGAAATAAAATGTACAAAATATAGTGGTGGAAAATTTTCCAGGCATCCCTTACCATTGGCTGCTTCTCAGCTGGATCATCACTCTTGCCTGCTTTGTGGGTGGATAGATAGAGGTTGAAATAATGACTACATTTTCACATAAGAAATCTGTGGTGGGCAAAGGTTTCTCAGACTTGAAATAGATCTTGGGTCTTTCTAGCTTCATTTCAGCAGTCAATATATAATTTTAAGCCCAATTAAATGCTCACTATTGCAGATTGCATTGTAAAATAATGATTGAAACTAAGTGAAAAATAACAGTGAATTTAATTATATTTTAATGTATTTTCCCCAATGACCTAAACCAGGGGTAGGCAACCTTTTTGAGCTGGGGGCCGGGTTGCT
>CM034713.1:1367126-1380020 GCA_020142125.1 Phrynosoma platyrhinos
ACAAGTAATAACAACAATAATCAATATCATCATGGCGGGGGACGGCGGGGGCAGCGACGGCGGCAGGACCTGCCTGGGGCTGGTCCAAAGGCCTCAGGGGGCCGCATCTGGCCCCCCAGGCCTTAGGTTGCCTATCCCTGACCTAAACTTTCATAGTGGCTATTTTAGGATTATTAATTATTTAACTTCAGAATTATTTAAATTAGTGTATTTTATGTTGTTCCTCTTGGTTTAGCTTGTTCAGAGTTGTTTGATCAAACTATACCTGTCTTAATTATTTTGAAGGACCAAATCTGAGCCACTGTCAGACTACGGAGATGAAATGATTACCTGCAGCCAGATTGTGTATAGTTACCACCCAGAAAGGCCAAACAAGGTAACATCTGGAGATCTAGAAGTAGGGGGACCCTATGTGCCTGAAAGACTCGGGGCACATGCTACTGGAGTAAATAGCATATTTTGTGGCATTTCAAAAAAAATAAACTTTAAAAAGGAAATGGGGAGGTGTAAATCTGAGCAGATTAACAGATGAACACCTTTTTGAAAACTAAAGAATTAGAGATACATAGAGGACCTTCACTTCTGAAAGGGAAATATTTTCTGTTCTGGAAATACGTGTAGTTTAAAGTCGACAAAAGAGATGAAGATGCATGTTTCTTTTGGAACAGAAAACTTTTGAAGAATGGAGATCCTCTGTATTCTGTAGGGAAAAGCAATTTCATATTGGTTGCAGAATTCAGTATCTTGAAAATAAAAAAATAATTGGGTGCTTTTTCCCCATTTAAAAAATCTGTTACGGCTGCAGAAATAAATCTGAAAGCAGATGGGCAATAAATAATGAAATCACCAAAGCACAAGGGGTATTTGTTTTGTTTCTGGGTTTAGCAGGTATGGTGGCAGGCAAGAAAATGGGCAAAACAGTCCTGAACAGTTATTTTCTGGGTTTTATTTTAGGATGCCGGATGGAGGACTGCAGTCTGTCCAGATGACTGCTCTAACTTGTATGAAGACATGCAGACACTGACAGATATATTTCAGTACGACATTGGTCGGGACATGCGGTTGCACAACAGCACATTTCTTTGGTTCATCCCCTTTGTTCACTCCCTTATGGACCTCAAGGACTTGGGTGTGGCCTACAGTGTGGTGGTCATTCACCATCTTTGTTCAGAAATCAAAGATGTCCTTAATGACATTGTTCCGTCTTGTGACAAAGTGTCAGAGTTTATCATCTGGATCCTGGTGTCAATAGTGGAGCTCAATTTTAAGAAGAATTATCTGCATTTGTTATGGATCAGCTCAGAAAAGTGGGTAGAGGCAGTGGTGAAATGTGCCAGGCTTCCCAGTGCTGCATTCTTACGTGGTGTTGACAGGGGTGTGAACCGAAACCGTTCAAGAAGCACAGCAGGGATGGCCTCTTGGGAGCCTGAATCAGTACAGTTGGCTTGTATGAATTTGATACGTAACATCCTGAAGGAAGGCTATCAGGTTGGGCAGAAAAATACGAAATTCCTTGATGAACTCAACTTGCTTCGGCGCAGTCGTGAGTCCTGGAAGCTGAGCCCCCAGCAGGCGCAGGAATTGCAGGAATGTTTGAAGCTCATTCTAAAAAGTATGTGGAACAAATCATTTAATTTGTCCTCCCACAGGAAGAGCCCTGCAATTTGTTCACCTCCTACCTCTCTCTCAGTAAAACAGGAGAGGTTTCCAGTGACTCCACACCATGAACTCCCATCATGTATGTCACCAAGAGGAAGGGAAGATGTATGTGAAGATGGTTCATCATCCAGAAGCTGCAACTGGGGCAAGGAAGCCTCCAGTAAAGACCAAAACCTTCAAGGAACCTTAGTGTGTCACTTGAGCAATATTAAACAGGAACCTAAAGACAATTTGACACAAGCACATAATAATATGAGTTCCTTGTTTGCAAATGGACAAATGGACGCCCAGAAAAATGGAAGCTATTGCCAAGATCTAGAGGGACAGAGCACACAGAATACAGCACATAAAACCAGTCTCAGTAATCAAGGCTTTCATCACTTAGGGACCGAAGGTGTCAGTGGGAAAAAGAAGAGTCCCAGAACTTCCAAAGATCTGGCTGAAAAGGATGACTCTGACAAGAAGGGCAGTGGCACTTCAGAGGTACAAATAGGTCTGAATAACCTTATGAACAACAACAGATCAAAGAACTCTGACTTGACCTTGAAATTAAAACTCCTGGTTGAAAAGAAGAGAGAAAATGCCAATTTGAGGCCAGCAGCAGAAAAGCAGCAGTCTGATAAAGATGGGGATAAAGGTCAGCAAAGACAAAAGGATGGCATTGTGAGAAGTGGCAGTAGTGTGTCACTTGGCAAATCCAGAGCAATCTCAGATGAGGCTCAGCAAGGGCAGCCCCTCTCCATAAAACAAGAATCCAAGGACAGGCTGGCAGAATTTAGAAATACCCTGGGAGCAGAGAAGGATTCAGAAGAGAGTAGCAGTGATGATGAGATGGCCAATGTTCCATTGTCACTGATCAGGAAAGACCTGGTGAGAAAGAAAGCTGCCTCTGCAACCAGTCCTGTGACAGATTCTCAAATTGATAAAGATCTTGGTAAACTGTCCCTAGCTGCCTATGCCAAAGCAACCAGCTTTCCTGTTGATTCCAGCCAAGAAGATACCACTTATTGTCAGGATCGTATTAAAAGGAAAGTTCATGGTGCTGTTAGGACTTGGTCTGACAGAGAGAGCAGTCAGTCCTCATCTGATGTGGACGGACCCCCAGCCCAAGTCATTCTCATTTCTGACACTTCTTCAGATGACGATGAAAACAAAGCAAATGTGGGTAGGAAGAGCGAAAAAGAGAAAATAGACAAATGTCCAGAGAAGCCATCCACCAGTGCCCTGGGGCAAGAGTTGATGGGAGCATCCTCAAATTCCCCATTGCTCTATGGGGATTATGAATCCCAGTGTTTTGAGTTTGAAACTGAAGATGATATTTACTCTGTTTGGCAAAACAGCCAGATGAATGAGAATACAGAGGCAAAGAGCCCTCTAGCCAAGACAGACTGCTCCCCTGCACTGCATGACCTGGGTGTTGCAAAGCAACTCAGTGACTGTGGCTATGACACAGACTATCTTGGAGATGATATCACTGAAAAAGCAGCGGATGATCTTGAGCAGCAAATAAAGCAGAAGCAAACAGAAGCAAAGCCTCACGTGCCAGCCACTGAAGGCTTTGGCAAGCAAACCTCGGAGCCTCACTCACACTGTTTCACAGAGATGCAAACAGATGATGGGGGATGTTCCAAACATACAGATCCATTTGTACCTGGGATATCAACATCAACTGGCCTTTCATCTTCAACATCTGTTGTCAAAAAATCCACAATAAAGCCTGGGAAGAGTTTGGCCAAATCCTGTCAGGTTAAAACTGCTAACAGAAGCCCTGCAAAAAGAGGTAACAAGTCAAATGTACACAGCAGGAAATCTCCCCCTGCAGCAAAATTGTACTCGACTCCCGCTGTAGTTCCACCCAACAAAATTCATGAATTTCCTGGCCCAACTTTATTGACGGAAAAACTGGGCTTGACAAAAAGAATCCGCAGAGCAGCTGAACTGTCCCAGCGTACACATGATAGTATTATGAAGCTGCGTGAATATGGGAAGACTGCTGGTGAGCTTCCTCAAAAAAGGAAAGCAAAATTAATACAACCTCAGCATCTGATGGATAGAAACAAAAAAATGCTAACCTGCCAAGATCGCTACCTCCTTAGCCACAGGAGACAGAAAGAGATAGAGAGGGGTAAGTGTGCAAATAGCAGAAATAAGACAGCCAAGAAGACAGATCCTAAGCAACGTTCAGAGTCTGCTCGTAGTACGGTGGTGATTGAAAATCAGAAAGAAAAAGCCAGTCACTCCAGTCATTCATCTAGCAGTGAGAGGAAACAGTTAAGGCAGAGTTCACTAGAGACAGAGAAAGTGCAGTCCATCTCTCTAGCAAAGGCATTTCTATTGACCAGGCAAGAATCTATCGGTTCCCATACAAACATCCAAGAAATTATCTCTGCTGTTCCTGACAATTTATGTTCTTCTGTAACCGGAAGCAGTGAAACAGGTCCTATGGTCATGTCAGGTGGCACTGCTAGCCTTTCTAATAAGGATGTGGCTTCAAAGGATGGTGTATCTGAATTAAATGAGAAGAGTATTGGAGAAGATGATGGCTTGTTTTTAACACAAAAGGATCCAGTGGACATGGAGCTGTGTTCACAAATAGAAGATGGCAGTCACTCCCCAGCTTTACCCCAGAGTCCTTTGCAGGATGACTCATCAGATTTTCCAAAATGTAAGCGTGCAGACTGTCCCAGAAAGGGGGGTGGGGCAGGGGGGTGCTGTGAAGAACATTCTGCTCATGACCCACCAGATCATGTGTTTGCCAAACCCTTTCCACTGGCCAAACCTTCCACAACAAAAATGTTCAGCTCCAGTTCTTCTTCACGGACTGCCAACCTCACCAAGGAGCTGGAGACTATCACAAACCCCCCAGCAGCTTCAAGGAGCAAACCAACTCCCATTAGACCCCCAGCCTCAGAGGGTTTGAAGCTGAAAACCCCAACGTTGAAAAGCATTCTTCAGCCTCAAAACCTGAATAACATCCCCCAGCTGCAGAATAGACAAAGTAGTCCTTGTAACAGTTGGATGCTGCCCACAGTCAGAGTGGGTTCCCGACAAGACACTCGATCATCCTTCCCACAGTTGAATGGCATTGCCCAGCACAGAGATCACAGCATTTTCATCAAAGAGGTTCTTAAGTGGAGCTATGACATGTTTGCAAACTTCAGTCAATTAGGGCCACCAGATCATCTTCTTCGATCAGTTGTGGCCTCTGTTCCGGTCAAATTTCAAGATTACAATGACTACTTCAATAGTTTCTTTCCTTTAATGATGCTAAATGCCTTTGAAGAGGTAAGTAAGCTTCCTGGGCTCTTTGCTGCCACTTTGTCAAGAGTGCTTTTAGCTGTCTAGGCCTCTGTGTTCAAGATGACTACCATTCAGTTAGCAGTTGTGGGTAGCTTGGATCACTCATACTCCTCTTTTCCTGGACCCTTCTAAATGAGAACTAGTCTTCCTGTTACTTACAACATGGCAAAAACCCTCTGAATATCTCTTTGGCATCATTGAGGACTTCTGCCTATATAGATGAGGGGTGGGGTGGGGTGGGAGATCTTTGGACTTCCAGACATTTGGGCTACAACTCCCACAATCCCTTACCTTTGTTCATTCTGGGGGGCCTGCTGGGAATGGAATTCTAAAATCTCTGGAAGGCTAGACAAAGGCTACAGATTGGTGTTCTTACCTATGGCTATCTTTGCTGCTCTTGCCAATTGCTAGAAAAGATTAGCAGTGTGAGAGATGCAAATAAAAATTCTTCTTCATGGTCTCTGCGAATCACACAAATGGGTTATTCTGTGCCTGCGCAATTAGCTTCGAAACCTTCTGAAATCACTAGGGAAGACTTTGGCAGTGGCTCCACCCATCCCCTATATAAGGCCCAGTCTTCCTTCCCATTACCAGTTTGATGGCCAGCCCTCTTTCTTCAAAGACCCCTAGGTCAGGAAATTCCTTAAAGGATTTAACAACTTTTACCCACCAGCATAGATCCCAACACTGGCATAGAACCTGGACTTAGTCCTTGCCTCCCTCTCCAGCAGGCCCTTCGAGCCCATGGCCACTACAGACTTGAGACTTTTAACATGGAAAACTGCCTTTTTGGTGGCCATCACCTCAGCTCAATGTGCAAACAAGATTTGCGCCCTGTGATTGGACCAGCCCTACCTCTGTTTCCGCAAGGACAAGGTAGCAGCCACTCACTCATAGACCACAAGGTTGCGAGTTCAATACCAGCCAGGGCTGAGGCTCGACTCAGGCCTGCATCCTTCCGAGGTCGCTAAAATGAGTACCCAGATTGTTGGGGGGCAATCAGCTCACAGTTGTAGACATCCCATAGCGTGATATGAAGCGGTGTATAAATAAGCTGCTTTAAGCTGCTTTTTTGCCTAAGATGGTGTCCTCTTTCCACCACAGTCAGGACATTGTTTTACCTACTTTGACTCTGAACCCTACTTCCAGTACTGAGCGCCAGCTCCATGCCCTCGATGTCCGAAGGGTGCTTGCTTTCTATGTGGACAAAACTGCAGGTTCGAAGCATTCTGAGAGACTTTGTGTGCGCTACTTGGAATCCAAGATGGCACTGCCTGTCACTCCACAGAGGGTGACTGCCACTATCCACTTGTGTTACGAATTGTCAGGGAAGACTCCTTGAGCTTGCTTTGAGCTCACTCTACTAGGGCTGTAATGACATCCTCCACTTTCTTGACTGGGGTGCCTCTGGAGGATGCCTGTAAGGCTGCTGTCTGGTCCAGCCATTATACTGGCTGGATACCAGAGCCAGATGGGATGCAGCCTTTGGGAAGGCAGTGTGGCTTTCAGGATGCATTAAAGGTTTGTTGCACTGCATGTTTTATATGCTTTAAAAACCAAACAGACAAAACAAATGGGACTGACAGTGCTTCTTTTGAAGTCTTCAGTGTTTTATTGTTGAAAATAAATACAAATTGTTAGATATTTACATTTAGTGTCATAACGCTTCCTCCTCCACTGACCAAAGCTTGTCAGTCTAACCCATTTGTGTGAGGTGCAGAGACCACGGAGAAGGTCAGGTTGCTTACCTGTAACTGTAGTTCTTTGAGTGGTCATCTGTGAATTCACACAGATCCCACCCTTCCTCCCCTCAGTCATGTCCTGCTCACTTCATTCCTTGTGATGCTGCTATGCGGCGTCCTTATGGAACTGAGAAAGGGCGAGAAAACTGGGGCCTTATATAGGGGATGGGTGGAGCTACCACCATAAAGTATTCCAGAAGGTTCCAAAGCTAATTGCACAGTTACAGAATAAACCATTTGTGTGGATTCGCTGATGACACTCGAAGAACTACAGTTGCAGGTAAACAACCTGTCCTTATTTTTTCTTGGCCATCTACCCACCACCAGCCACTCCATAGGACAGACCAGGAGAAAAAGGCAGGCAAGTGAACATGACACTAGGTACCTGTACTTCTCCAGCTGGATCCATTTTGTTTTTCTTTTAAGTGTTTACATTTAGTGTATTTAGCTTTTTAAACATTTTACAGGGAACATACAGACTTTGCTTTACTGGCTTCCTGTGTTTCTGAGCACAATTCAGAATGTTGATTTTAGTCTATGAAGTCCAATATATGCTGTATGAAGACTCTCTTTTCCCATATAAGCCTGCACAAGCTTTAAGATTTTCAAGGGAAGCCATTCTCTTAGTCCCACCTTGAAAGGAACATTGACTGCGAATTTGAGAGAGGGTCCTCTTAATGGCTGTTCCTCCGCACTTCTTTCCTGGGGTGGGTGGGTGCTAGGATGGTTCCTTGCTTCTTGTCCTTTTTATTCTAGCAGCATTTTGGAAACTAGCTATTGCTTTTTAGTGTGCTGTACTTTTTCCTTTTCTTTCAGTGCTTAAATGGTTTTAATAATATTTTAATAATAACTTCTGTATATTTTTAGCTACATGTGTTTTTACCTGTAATTCTTTTTTGGTGAGCTGTCTTGAATCCCAGCTTTGGAAGAAAAGACAGCGTGTAAAAAATGGAGTAGAACAGAATAGAATACCGTGGATGCTTTGAGTATTACAGTTGAAAAATGGGATGAAATCTAAGAATTGAAAGAGGAAAGCCCAGAATGACTGAGCTGAGCTGGTTCTTTGACCTCCAACTGATTCAGTAACACACAGAAAGCCTTTAGGGTTTTAACTGGACAGAACTGAGCTGCTATATTCACAGGCATAATCCACACTCTGAATTAAAGGAGCAACATAACCGTGAGGTGGTTGTCACTGTGCCTTCAAGTCATTTTTTACTTATGGCAACCCTAAGGCCTATCATGGGGTTTTCTTGACAAGATTTGTTCAGAAGAGGTTTGCCATTGCCTTCCCCTGAGGTTGAGAGCATGTGATTGCCCAAGGTTGCCTGGTGGGGAGGTGTTTGAACCCCACCCCCCACAAAAAAAAGCCTGAAATAAACACACAAACCCTACTATTTTGGCTACATCAATACAACCAACATTTATAAGTCAGAAGACATAATAGGTACATTTGATTCTTTTAGAATATTGTGCCCAGTTTTTAAGAATGTAGAGAAATTGCAGTGGGCTTAAAGGGGGGAATAAATGTAATCAAGAATATAGAAAACATGACCTGTTAGCAAGGGATGAAAAGGACTTCAGTATGTTTAGTTTGGAGAAGACAGAGGAGAACATTAAAATATCCTTCAAATATCTGAAGGTCTGTTACATAGAAAGAGGCAAAACCTTGTTATTTGCTGTTCCAGAAGGCAGGTAAAGGTTTAACTGGTGTGTTAAGTCAGTGTTTGAAGCTGGCTTGGTGTAGTTGTTTGTCTGAGACTCTGGAGAGTGGGATTTGAATCCTTGTTTGGGCATAAAAAAATGCTGGGAGACCTTGGCAAGTCACAGTTGTTCAGCCTCAGAGGAAGGCAAAGACAAAGAGAAACCCTTTTGCCAAGAAAAACTCATGATAGGCCATGGGACCTTATCCCACGGGGCCAAAAGCAGCAAGAATCCACATGGAATCAGGCGCTATAGCGCTATAGTTTTCCGGGTGATCCCACGACGTCGCTCGGAATCCGCTAAGAATCAGGCGCTATAGCGCTATAGTTTTCCGGGTGATCCCACGACGTCGCTCAGAATCCGCTGAGAATCAGGCGCTATAGCGCTATAGTTTTCCGGGTGATCCCACGACGTCGCTCAGAATACAACAAGAAACCGCTCGGAATGCAGCATCATTCGGGTTCTTTTGTATGCCTGTTTTCATCGGGCATTGCAATATCGCTACCTTATCCATAGCGCTATTATAGCGCTAGCGCCATATTATACTAGCGCTATAGTACTGCAATGATGCTCATATCGGTTTCTTGCCACTTTTGAGAGCAGCGTGGGATAAGGTCCTTAGAGTCTCCGTAAGACGGAAACAACTTGAAGAAACACAGCAACATGTCAGTGTTTTCTATTTTGTTACAGGTAGCACAGGAATGGCTAGAGAACCAAAAAGCAAAAGAGCAAAAGCCATTCTGCTTGAATTTGTTGAACTTCAATGCAAATTTGAATAAAGCAGATTTTACAGGTGAGAAAACCCCAGGATTTTAAGCATAGGGACTGGGAATGTGTATCCCTCTGGGTGTTAATGGGCTGTAACTTCTGTCATAGCCAGTATATTATCCTGAATGTACCTGGTCTGGCCTGGTTTTTTGAACTGAAGCAGCATAAAGTTGCAATGAAGCCTGTTACCTTAAAACCCCAGAGTTCACTCCAGCCACTCTGAGACCATAAGACACCAGTATTTATCAGTAAAATAAACTCAAGTAGGACTTGATTTTCTGGTTTTATCAGATAGCTTTGTCACTCATTGAAGAAATTTTAATTTAATTATGTCAGTTTTCAATCACGTCATCTGCACACATTGGCACATGAGGCACAGAGCAGAAAAGTGATGGCTGGAACAGGGGTGTGAGCAGTTTGGTTTGGTTCTGGATCAGGCCTCTGGTTTGCATGATTCCAATCTGTATTCAAAATATTTCTCCAGCTAATATTTCAGAAAGCGATCTGGGCAAACAACTGCATCCCAAGGAAGATGACCTAGTTTTCTTAAAAGCATCTGAGAAACGCCCCTATTGTGAGGAAGGAGAGACAGAGGGCAATCTGCTACGCCTTGTAGGCCTTATAACGCGTTTTTCTCATCCTACAATCCGTGCTTCTAGTAAGTTCTTTTTTTTAAAAGCCATCTCAAAATATTGTCATAACTATGAAATCTGAATGAATGCACCAGGGTTTTTAACTGGTTGGCAAGCCAGGAATTGGAAACTGTAGTTTGCAAACAATAGTTTGTTGTAGTGTCTGAACTGATATAAGATAGTTGAAACTGTTTTCTCTGATTTCCAGAGAGTCCTGCAGGAACACAGATTTTCTCTGATTTCCAGAGAGTCCTGCAGGAACTCTGAGATAACAGAAAATGAGAGTATACATGTAAATAGTTCTAAACCAGCTATTGTAAGAAGCTCAAACCATGGTCTGGGTCAAAATATTATGTGTAAATGGAGCATACTACCCAAATGGAAACCCAGTGTACATGCTTGTGTCTTTGTCTTTTTTCTGTTGTGAACAGAAAAGAAAGAGCATCAGGTTGTCTGCCACTTGTCCATCCAAACACAAGCAAACCTGTCCCGTGTTGACAAGCAAGTCAGATGTGTGGTGGTCAGTTCTTTGGTGACGACACAGCGACAATTCAGGGCCCTGCTTTTGCTGAATCGCAGCCCTCTGGCCAAGCCCATAATCAGCCCAAGTTACTCCGACTTCTGTCCACAGGTTCTAAACACAGACTCTGAGAAATATGTAAGAACTTTAATTTGATTGTTTCTTTTATTGTTTCTAAGTGGCCTAAAGACTGCAGGGCAGGTAACCATTAATAGAAACTTGATGACTAGGATCTGCCTTAATGCAGAGCAGTCATTTGGATTTCAGGCTCTGGCTAAAGTTTTCCTAGAGAAGACTAAAGGGATGCTTTGGTTGGGAGCTGGGGTGAAGTCAGAATTATGTATCTGCTTTATCTACTTAACTTTTTTGTGGCAAAAGTTTCTTTAGTGGTCTGGAGGACAGTAAAAGGAAAGCAAGTAAGTACTAAGGTAAAATGATTGACACAGATAAGGGCCAATCTTTCTGCATATTTCCAAGGGAACTTTTTAGAATTCTGGTTTGTGATGGTAGATCTCATGTAGTGGATGTGGTGTGTCATCGTCCCATTTGTACATTGTCTATTTCATGGTTGGGCATGGTCTAACAAAGCTATAAACATCTGCCCTCTTGCACAGAGCTTAAAAATACAATTCTTTTGGAATACAGTCCCTAGAATTCCCCAACTAGTATGACCCATTGATTCCGGAAGCTGAGGTTAACCTTTAAAATTCTGTTCTTAAAATTCTGGAAGCTATTTCTTATGGGATGGTCTAGAATTTAGCCAAAATTAGTAAGGGGGTTGAGGGTGGGTGGGAGATGTGAAAGCAAACTGTTTCACACATGTGTCTTTTGCAGGTAAAATTGTCTGGTGCATATTACTGGGTTTGTCTGGATAGCATTTTTAAGACATTTGGCAAACTCTTCCTGTTTTCTTTAGAAAGTTGAAATTGCCAGGGATATGGGATTGGAATGTGGGAGGATGAACTGGCAAAAGAATGATCAGGCAAAAAAATTGCAACAGGAACACTTTCACAAACTTTTAGAAATGTTCTGGAAATCCACAGGAGGAGGATGCTAAAGCTCAGAGGGGACTTTGTGTGCATAAAAAGAAGATTCATAGAAATATTGTGGCGTGAACTGGGCATTTCATCACTAATCTTCTGTTGCCTTCACTATCCCCCCACCCCCAGATTTCTTGTTCGAGGGAATTCAACGAAGAACAAAGGAGAGCCATAGAGGTGGCCTGCGCTATGGTGACACAGCATCCATCTTTATCCAAAATTTGTCTCATTCATGGACCACCTGGAACAGGGAAATCGAAGACCATTGTTGGACTCCTGCACCGTATCCTTAATGAGGTAGGACAGTTGATTATCTTGCATTTCCCAGGTCCTGTAAGGGGGCAAACAGCAGGTATCAGTCCATGTTGGTTCGTGCTGCTCATGAGACTGAGAAGCAAACTCTCTTTTCTGTTTCTATCTCTTCTGATTCAGTTTGGATGTTCTGGTTTGGATTGGATGGCCACTTTTTTATGAGTGTTGATGTGGTGTTATATTATGAAGTGCAGGAGCTGATTGTGACAACATGTATATGCATAATTTTAAATTTGCACAAATGTGCACTCAAAAATCAGCAGTACTTGGTGTAATACTGAGTTTAATAGAATGAGAATGCCTGCAATCCTTTGAATCTAAACCCATGTTTCTATATCTTCTAAAGGGAGGGGGTAACTAAGGAAGGGTAGGGGGCACATTAATCCCTAGGAGCCCTTGCAAGGCCATATCACGTGCCACACCTGCTTTTCCAATTATTGTCATCATCATCACTCCCAAATGTTATCTAGGAGACAAGGGAACATTTTCACCATATTGTTGGTCCTTCTCAGATCATTTTATGAGAGCCAGCATGGTGTAGTGGTTTGAATGTTGCATTATGACTCTGGAGTCCAGGGCTCAAATCCCCACTGAAGAAATCCACTGAGTGACTTTGGTCAAGTCACACACTCTCAGCCTCAGAGAATGGCAGTGGCAAACCCCCTCTGAAGAAACCTGCCAAGAAAACCCCATAATAGGTTAGCCTTAGGGTTGCCATAAGTCAATAATGGCTTGGAGGTATACAACAACAACAAAAGTCATTTTACAACCAGGAAAGGCTATTTTTTAACAACAAAAAAGTGATCAGAAATCTCAGTTCCTGTTTCAAAAAAGATCTCTCTTATGCCTAAATTGGCCCCAGGTTGACTCTAAAGTGGAAATGCCTCTCCCCCAATGGGGCAAACCTGATTTTTAAAATAAAAAAAACAACATTTTAGTTGGCTCCCTAGTGGGCCAAGGGAGCCTCCAAATGTGGTGGAAATGCCCTCCACATCCCCTAGGGGGAATTTTGAAGCAAAAACACTTTTTGAAAAAACATTTTTGACTCCCTGGGGGCCACAAAAATAGGCCAGGAGGGCATATTCAGCTGGCAGGCTACACTCTGAAGCAAAATGTACCCGTATTTTCCGGTGTATAAGACGACTGGGCGTATAAGACGACCCCCAATGTTTCCAGTTAAAATACAGAGTTTGGGATATACTCGCTGTATAAGACGA
>CM034713.1:1380120-1416728 GCA_020142125.1 Phrynosoma platyrhinos
TTTCCTGGGTTAAAAAGTAGTCTTATACACCAGAAAATACTGTAGATATATAAGACAACACTGTCAATTTTTAACCATCTGCCTGATGAAGAAAAGTGAAACTTCAAAAGCTAGTGTGATGTATTTTACATGTTTTGGTTCACTTAGTGAAGGTATCATTACAAGTCGGATTTTAGATTTTGTTGTGTGGGATTTTTTGTTTGTAAAGTGGCCAACAGGGCTACCCTTGCAATGTGTCCTAACCCTTGAAATAGTCATCCAGAAGAGGCCTTCACTGGACACAGCAGTGCTTAGTTTTTTTAGTGTAGGGGCTGTAAATTTAAAACATATCAGTTGTTAACAAAAGATTTTGAATGCCCTCAGTGAGAAATGCAGTGGCTCTCCATATCCACAGATTCATTATCCATGGATTCAAGCTTCCATGGCTTGAAAATATTTTTATAAATTTCAAAAAGCAAACCTCGATTTTGCTATTTTGTATAAGGGACATCATTTCATTATGCCATTGTATTTAATGGGATTTGAGGATCCACAGATTTGTTATTGACGACGAGTCCTGGAACCAAATGCCAGTGGATACCAATGACCCACTTGTACAACCAAATATTGTACTAAATTGTTGGCATGAAGTTAGCATCCTGCCAATGAAAGCAAAAAAATGTATCCATTGTCTGTCTGATTGGTTTGCTGTATACTAGTCTGTCCCAACCATTTAAAAGTTGAAAGCTTTGTTACCACCTTATTCAGTGACTACTGTAAGGAATTATTTTCACTTTTTCTTGCACTCTGGCTGATGATTTCACTGCTCCTGTGTTATCGTTTAAAATCCTGGAGCTGCTCCACCCACCTCTGTTGCACTTCCCTTCAATCACACTACTCTGCTCTTGTGCATTTAACACAGAGAAAAAGATGTATATTGTCCTGATGTCTTCCCAACATGGAGAAATGTTGGCAAAAGCTTCATCTCCTTAATTTATGTGTTACAGAATGCTAGTTTAAAAAAGGAGAACTGGCACCTCTACTTGGCCCTTGTGGTCTCTTCCAATTCTATGATTCTGTCATTTTTGTCATTTAGTTGATCTCCCACTCTAAGAAATTTAGACAGTGCACTTTATTTTTCATCTGTAGAGATCTGGGAAGGAGAACCCTGTGCAGAGCTTGAATGCCAAGATCAAGAGAAACCGAGTGCTGGTTTGTGCACCATCCAATGCTGCTGTTGACGACTTGATGAAAAAAATAATTCTTCAGTTTAAAGAAAAATGCCAAGACAAGAATAATCCTTTGGGTATGATTAGTTTAATGATGTTTTGCATTAAAAGAGAGAGAGAAAAACAAAGAATAAAAGCAAATTAATGAAAGCAAATTAATGAAAAAGAATAAGTGAAATACATAAATGAGAAACTATTTGTGAATAAACTTCTAGAAGAGATGGCCAAATATCTAAATAAGTATTCATGCAAAGTTGCCGTCTATATGATACAAATTCAAATGCTGAAAGGATTTTGGTGTCCTCTGCCTGCTGAACACTAGAGAGTGTGTGCTTGTCTTTCTGGTACTTTAATACACAAATGTGAGTGAATAGTTCAAGCGCAAATGTAAATCCACAAAAATCAGTGATTGCTGTAAGACAAAACCAATTTGACTCGTATGATTAATGAAAGCAAACTACTTTTCAACTTCACTTAGTCATAATAAGAGATGTAGATGCATGAGGAGAATCACAGTGCAACAGTTAGTAGATATACTGGAAACTCGGCTTTAAAAAATGTTATGAAGTCCGAGTTTTAAATCCATAAATGTAGTAGCTATAGAGGCCAGAACTGTGATTCATTCATTGCTAAAACTCAGGATATTCGTTTATCCTATAACATATATTTCTAAACAAATGTAGTTGGGGTTTTCATTGCTGGATTTCTGAAAGGAGTGTGAGAACTGAAAAGAGAATGAACCACCACTAGTTAGGTCCACCCCTCTCTGCAACAGATGCAGCATGGGTAGCATCTTTTTAAAAAAAAATTTTAAATTAAATGGATACCTAAAACAATTATACAGAAACAAATTTTATATCTAAATCAAAAACTACAATCACCCCTCCATTTTCACAGGGGATCCATTCTGGACCCACCCACCCCCCAAAACCGAAAAACCAGAAATATTCAAGCCCCATTGGCTTGATTGGTGCTCGCGCCAAGGATGCATGTGCCATTATATCCCTCCCCACTTGTCGGTCCACGAAAAGCAAGACCGCAGACTTTAAGTCCACAAAAATGGAGGGATGACTGTACCAGGAACAAAATATAACATAACATTTCAAGAAATAACAACAAATCTAACAACCCAGCGTAAATCCTACTGACTTCCCCCTTCCCTAACCATTGGTTACATCTTAAGTTTTATACTTCCTCTAAACAGTTATATGCCTTTTGCTTCTACCTTATATAAAATCTCAATGTATTTTACAAAACCTAAAACAGATATACAACCCCAATATGTTTGTAAAAAAGAAATAAACATTTCTCAATCTTTTGAAATCTATCATGGAGGAATAGCACCTTTTAATGTAGATTAAAGAAGAAATAGATGTATGAGAGAATTAGGAAAGGCAAAACGGAGTGGCGAGTTGATAGCTATAAGAAATAACAGGTGAGAGATGCGGATTTTGGGGATGTTAGACAGATTAGTTGTTTTTTTGTTTTTTGTTTTTTTTTGGTCAAATGTTTGTCTTAAAAAAGGATGAGAAACCCAATGGGCAAACCCAATGAGCAAGTCACACTGTCAGCCTCAAAAGGAGGCAAAAGCAAATCCCCTCTGAACAAGTCTGGCCCAGAAAACAAATTGGTAAATTCAACTTAAGGTTGCCATAAGTCGGAAATTACTTGAAGGTACACAGCAACAGCAATTATTTTGGGCCTGCATGTCTACTTTTCATCCAGGAAACTGTGGTGACATCAACTTGGTGAGATTGGGGCAACAAAAGTCAATTAGCAAGGATGTCCGGAAATTCAGTCTAGATGACCAGATTGACCACAGAATAAGTGAGTACGTCCTAAAGATTTTGCTCAACCTATTATTTCCTATTAGCATTTTAACCAAGGCAGTCTGACAGTCTCTGTCTCTCTTATTTCTCAGCCCAGACTATACTGTCTTGGCTTAGCTGAAAGAACTAAAGAGTTGAACTGAGACCTCATAGCACCATTCTATCTGTGCTGGCATGCTCACTCAAAGGATCTTGGCCACCCTGCAGAGAGACTTAGAGCCTGGGAAGACATTTTGATAAGGATTTTGATAAGGGGGGTGGGCACACTCTTAGTTTCCTGTTTCTAGGTGCTTGGGGAGCACGTCCCAGGCCTGCCCTCAGGCTTGGGTGCTTTACTCTTTATCTTGTCTGATCTGTCTGTTCATTGTGCAGACAGATGTTTTCAAAGCAACATCACTCCCTTCTTCCTTGGTCCTATCTTCTCTTTTGCCATATCATGTAGCTAAAAGTAACATCCCAAGACTATCTTTCTGTATTTACAAGAGGTTTCTACAATAAAGGTTCTTTGTCTTTGACTTTTGACCTTTCCTGCATATCAAGCTCTTCCATGCCTGTCCAACAGATGTGTTCTTGCCTCCCCATATCATTTCCCCTGGGGATGTGGAACATATTAAGATTTGGAAATCTGTAAGTATTCCAAAGTGTTATCCCAGAAGAGAGTGCCTGTGGTCGCCTACCTTGTGCAGAGAGGCTATTCCAGTGTTATATTGAAGCTTGAGTTCCAGTGTTTTGTGAGTGAGGGAACTGTAGGCATTGAGCACATTCACCCCTTTGTTCTGAAATGGCCAGGAAATCCAAGGTACTATTGAAGTCTAACCGTTTTGCCCAAATGTATAGAACTACATGGTTTTTAATTGTTTTTAATTTTCAGTATTTTTTCAAATTTGCTACTGTGATTTTAGAAGGGTTTTTTGGTACTATTTAAATTGTTTATTTGTATATAAGTTTTGGAATCTAGACATTTAATAAATAAATCCAAATATTCAGGTCTCTAAGTAAGCCGCTTGGAACAATATTTTGGAAGTAGCCAAAATTTAGAGGCTAAATAAAAGTGTTCATTTTGATCCTGTAGATAGAGCAACTCTTGGCAAAGACCAGGACCTCCAAAAGAGTAAAGAAGATCTGGATCGACAGCTGGACATGCTTTCTCGCCAGCGTGCTATGGATAGAAGTGAGAAAAGAGAGAAGGTAGTTCTGAATTACTGTTGCTTATTCCAGGAACTGGCAGAAGGCAGCTCAGATTCTCTATTGAGTGATCTACACTGGATTGGCAGATCTGCAGTAGATGCTGATTGCCCATTGTTTGATTCAACAGTTTGAAGATTTCACAGTTCTGTCTGCAACTGGACATGTATGCTGTAGTCATCATTTCCATTTTAACACTTTTTTAGGACTGATTAATGGATTCCTAATATTAATGTTTATTAATAATAATATTTATTATTATTTAATTATTATTACTTAATAGTTTATGTGATATTATTTAACATTAATATTAATTAATATTATTAGGGATGCAGTGGCTTAGTGGTTAAGACGTCAGTTCTGACCATTGTAAAGTGAGAAGTTTGGCAGTTCGAGACCCATTGCTGCATGATGGGATGAGCTCCTGTCATTAGCACTCAGATTGTTGGGGGCAATTAGCTTACACATTGTAAACTGCTTAGGGAGTGCTTAAGTGCACTGATGAGCAGTATAGAAATTTACTTGCTGTTGCTATTGCTAATAGCCCCAGTTTCTGCCAGCCTAGCAGTTCGAAAGCATGCAAATGCAAGTAGACAACGCCCTTCAGCTTAGTAACGGAGATGAGCACTGCCCCCTACAGTTGATTACAACTAGACATTCATGTCAAGGGAAAACCTTTACCTTTAATATTAATCTACAAGTTTAATTTATGAATGTTGATTTCTTCTTCTTGGTCTCTGTGAATCACACAAATGGGTTATATCTGCGTTATTTAAACTTCTTGACTTTCTTGTTGTCCCGATTCTTCTTCTTCCCTTCCTTCCAAATCTTCTTCTAAGCTTTCACTTTCCGACTGTAAACTATGAATTTCTTCACCTACTGTCCCTTCTAACTTCTCGTCTTTTGTCACTTTCTGAGTTTCTTCTTCCAATTCGTTCCCTTTTTCCTTTGATTTCCAGTATATTGTATTTTTGCCATATCTCTTAATTTGTCTTCTCTTCCTTTCCTTTTTCTGTTCCATCTTTTGTAGAAGGCTCTTGCCTTATCCACTGTGTTAACCTTATATTGCCTCTGTCACCATGTAAATGAAATCCCTTAAATTGGTTCCCATCTGTATCTTATTTTCCTCATTTGTAGCATTTTTGTCAAAGTCATATATTCTCTCTTTCATAATACTTCATTTCTAGCAATTGTAGAAACTAATTTGGAAGATTTTATCAATTTCCATATCCAGATATTCTTTCAAGAAGTCAATCAATTTTGCTAAGGCTGAAATAATTATTTCATATAGATCTTCATTATATTGTTCTTTTAGGCCTCGTTTTTTGTCGTTTTTTTCCAACTCTTTAGTTTTAATTTCTAAATCTCCCATTTTCCTGTTTATTTCTTTCCAACTCTTTAGTTTTAATTTCTAAATCTCCCATTTTCCTGTTTATTTCTTTACATCTTCTGACATCACCATTGTCTCCTTCATATTAGTCAATCGTTATATCCCACTTAACCAGTCTCTATATTTGAGTCCAAAAACAATCCAGTTAAATTTGCCTTAATCCAAAATTAATCCCAAGAGATATTTCTCCTTCTTCTTTCTTTGCATCTTCATCCACTCAAAGTTCGTTCTGGTCCACACTAGCTCTCTTAGTCTCTCTCCTTTCTTTCTCCTCTTCTTTATCTAAACGTCACAAAGTCCAATATATTCAATTTTCCTTCACTTTCTTAGTCCAAATCAGTTTTATTAATCTGTCCAAATCAGTTCTATTGACACATCATTTTCTCAGTCCTCCCCACTTACAGCGCCATGATTTCCCTGTCCTCTTTCTCACCGTCTTTCTCAGTCCCTCTCGCCTTAAACACCCATTGTCCTCTGTCATCTTCCTTCTTTCCTTCCTCTACAGTCACACACTATCCCAAAAGTCTCTAGTTTGAAAAATCTCTTAAATCTCTTAAAAGTCTTTTATAGTTTTTGTAATCCAGTTTTTAGTCTTAATCAAATTCTATTATTTTTCTTTTTAGTCCATTTCTTTATAATAAAGTCCTTTCATTCAAAGTTTCTCTTTTTTCTCTCTAAATTACTTTTCTTTCCTTTCTACACACTCTATTTTCTTCTTCTACATTAACTCCTTTCCACTTTTATTTCTCACTTTCACTTTAAACACAGTCCTCTCCTTTCCTAAAACAAGGCAGCGACGGAGCTTTGCTGGAACCAGCCTGACTTGCGGTTGCGGCTTGTCTTCAATCTCTCTGAGATTTCCACGCCACTCTCCTTGGAGGTCTTGATGTCCTTGGAGATTCAGTGCTAGTCCCTGAGAACCCCGTGGGCCCATCCAAGTCTCCTTTATTGGGAGGACATTTTCTAGCCTGGATTGTAATTTTTTTCTCGGGTAGAACCACCATGTTCGGTGTCGCTTGCCACCTGCTTCTGTGGCTTGCAACTGTCACTCCATCTGACTGGAACTCCCAACATGATCACACTTTTAAAATACCTCAAGGGTATTTAAATACCTCTGCTGCCCTGCCATGTTTATTGGTTTGCAATTACAGGAGGGTAGATTTTGATTGAACATTAGATGGAACCTTTTGGCAGTGAAGGTGGCTTGGCAGTTAAACAAATTGACTAGAGAGGTGTTGAGGTCTCCTTCTTTGTACATCTTTTAAAAAAAGGTTGAACAGTTCCCTACTGGGGATGTTGTAGCTTGAGATTCTGCATTGAGCATGGGGTTGGACCCCGTGGTCCATGAGGACTCTTCCAGTGCTATGATTCTGTGATTCTGTGTGTGCCAATCTGTCTTAGACCATGCTCAATCATGTACTTCCTTATCTAGATCCAGATTAATCAGATTTCCTTCTCTTCCCACTTCAGAGATTTATAGTGCCAAAAAAGCTTTAGACCTCTGAAGCAGATTTTTAGGATGCCCAGAAGTTGCTTGCCCATTCTGGGAGAGGCAGCAGGAGCTGGCAGAGGTACAGCATTGTTTTCCACCTGGTGGATTGAAGCTCCAAGCAAAAAACAACATAGTTATGAGCTTTTGCCCATTCTTGTTTTATTGGACTGAGAATATTGTATTTGAACAGGTCAATAATTGTAGACTTTTGTGAGGGTGTTTGTAATTGTAAGGGAGTTCATAATCGACATTAAAGCTGTATTGGTTTTTAGGCATAGGAGGGGGACTCTAGCTTTGTGTGTGCTTTGCATGTGTGTGCTTTGCATGTAGAAGGTCTCAGGTTCACTCCCTGGATCTCCAGTTCTAGTGATCAGGTAGCAATCATGGGAATAGCTCTCTCTGACCCTGGAGCACTCCTGCTGGTCAGGATGAACAGCACCAACCTAGAGGCAACTTTGTGGGCTCCCAGTAAGGGAAACCATAGACACCTCCTTCGCAGTGGAATAAAATTGTTTAGTCCTTTTTTTAAAAAAAACAAAAACACTAATGCATCTTTTCTTGTTTCAGAAACAACAGTTAGATGAAGAAATCTGCAGACTTTCAAAGGAGAGGCAGCGACTGGCTTCTCAACTGAAGGAGGTAGGAGGGTATTCCCTGGCAAGGCTCTTTGAAAACAGCTTCACTTGGTGCTGTGATTCATTTCATGTTGTTTCAGAGTGCTTCTGTTTTGGCAGAATTTGAGGCTGGGAAAAATGATCAAACTACACCTTGCTACCTCAGATCTGATCAAAAAGAATCCCATAGCTAAATGTTCTCCACACTCCAGTGATATTTAATCCAGATGCAATAGTGGTTTGGGCTCCTGTAGTTGTAAGAATTGTCTAAAAGTGGGAATTTCAGCATGTTTAACTTGCACAACTGACTATACCTGCTGAGATGGGTAAGATCTGAATATTTGTTTATGCATGCATTTATGAAAATATTCACATCCCACTCTCTCAGGGCAGTGTACCATAAAGTGATTTTAAACAATTTAAACAATATAAAGCATAGCTGTGTTAGTTTGGAAAATCAGTATAGAAAGAGATCTTGTAGCACCTTTGAGACTCAACTGAAAGAAAGAAGCTGGCAGCATGAAGTTTTGTAGACCTGAAAAAATAAACTGCGAACATCTATGAAAGCTATTCCTGGTTTGTGCTTGCTTGCTTGCTTCCTTCCTTTCTACAAGCTTCTGGTAGAGTATAAAACAGAAATTATTTTAACCGAACAAAAGCATGCTAAACAATATGACAAGACAAAATAAAAAACAATTTTAAAATAGTTTAAGACTATGATGCATGTGCAGATCTGGATAAAATCCACTAGACTCCAAAAGCCATATGTTTACTTGGCTCCAGTCTTTGTATCTGTCCATCCTGCATCTTCTGTCCAGTCTAAAGCAGTTTCATGTACTGTAAATGTTGAATACTACTGTGGTAAGAACTTCACAATACAAAAGCCATAGGTTGATTTGTTTATTATATTTGTATTCTGCTACTTAACTAGAAAGGTTCTCACAGTAGTTTATATATCAATGAAAACAAGGCATAGGAGTCTCTGCTCTCAGACCTATAATCAAAAATGCAGAGCCCAAAGGAAAATGGAAGGGAAGATAAAATGAAGACAAGAAGATTCAGGGACAAGTTTGTAGTTACTGTTATGGAGTTTATATAATAACCAGAGCTGGCCAGCATTTACAGTTGCTTGACTCTGCAATTTAGGGGTGCTTTGTTAACCCCTGCCTTACACCTTACGGTAATTAAATGCTTCTGATTCCATGGACATGGTTAAGCTAATTACATGGTAGCAAAATGAACAGCCTTGGATCATCTTAAAGCAGAAGAAAATCATTGTGACATTATAAACCTTTGTGTGCCAAAACCTGGTTTCATTCCATGGCAGAACCAGTCATCTTATGACTATTGGTAGTATAGAGGAAAGAAGAAGGGGAAAAATTGACTGAGGAGAATTAACAGTTGTACTCACATGTCTCATGACAAACATCATGCACCATGGCAATTTTGGTCCCAAAATTTTACCTCATCCTGGAGAACCAGGAATTGTCAAGTGAGCATGCAAGTGGCTACTTTGGCTAGGAAAGGTGGTATTAGAAACTAGCCTGTAGTCACTCAGTTAAGTGAATCTAATGAAGCATAGTTGGATCCAGATAAGCCACAAAAATGTCATAGTTCAACAGGAGTCTTACTAAATAAAACCTTTTTCTAGTGCAGGTGATTCCTCCCACACACACCACATGGATTAAGTGGGCATGGATTAAGTAAAAGGAACATGATATGGATGCCACCAAATGTCCCTGTCAACAACAGAAAGTCATCTAGTAAAATCTATTAGTGGGGTGGTAGTCATAGATGTTTATGTAATCTTAGTATTTTGAACTGATTCCCCCACTAAAAAGAGCTGACCACATCTTAATTGTAGCTTGTGCATAAACTAGTTTTGCCCACTTAGAACCAGGTCCTAGTTGCTGCTGCTAAATCAAAAGTAAAAGGACAGTGACATATATCTATGCCTAAAAAATGTTCTCCTGCTTTTGTGTTCAAAGGTTCGCGGGCGATCTCAGGAGATGAAAGCGAGCATCATCCTGGAGTCTCACATCATCTGCTGCACACTGAGCACCAGTGGTGGGGTGCTGCTGGAATCAGCTTTCCGGAGGCTGGGCGGTGACCCCGTCAGCTGTGTAATTGTGGACGAGGTTAGTGCAATACCAGCTGTAGCGAATACTTTTCTATATTGCTTATCAGTGAACTAGTGCTCTCTAAGCAGTTTACAACGTGTAAGGCTATTGTAACCCAACAAGTTGGGTATGCATTTTACTGACCTACAAAAGGATAGAAGGTTGAGCCCTGGTAGCACAGTGGTTAAATGCCTATACTGCAGCCACTCACTCACAAATCATGAGGTTGTGAGTTCAGTCCCAGCCAGGGGCTCAGGGTCAACTCAGCCTTGCATCCTTCCATAGTTCACTAATTGTTTTAATTGTTCACTAATTGTTTCTTTTTAATTTACTGTACGCCGCCTCGATTGCTGAGCAGAGGGGTGGGATATAAATAAAAAATTATTATTATTATTATTATTATTATTATTATTATTATATGAGTACCCAGCTTGTTGAGGGCAATTAGCTTACACTTTGTAAACCGCTTAGGTGAAGGTAAAGGTATTCCCCATTGTCAAGGTTGCCAAGTCGTGTTCAACCATAGGGGGCGGTGCTCATCTCCATTACTAAGCCGAAGAGCCAGCGTTGTCAGAAACCACTCTGTGATCACATGGCCAGCATGATTAGAATCATAGAGTTAGAAGAGACCACAAGGGCCATCCAGTCCAACCCCCTGCCATGCAGGAACTCCCAATTCACAGAATTACACAGAATCACAGATTACACAGAATGCTGTTTACCTTCCCACTGAAGTGGTACCTGTTTATCTACTTGCATTTGCATGCTTTCGAACTGCTAGGTTGCAGAAGCTGGGGCTAGTGACAGGAGCTCACCCCATCATGCAGCACCAAGGCCTCAAACTGCCAACCTGCTGATCTTGCAATCAACAGAGTCAGCATCTTAGCCACTTGAACCATTGCATCCCTAAACCGGTTAGGCAGAATTAAATACACTGATAAGCAGTACAGAAATGTATTTACTATTGTGATTGCTATTTAACCACTGCACCACCAGGGCTTCCTCCAGGGCTGGAGGAAAAACATTAGAATGGATTAACCAACATGATGTAGTGGGTTGAGTGCTGACTATGACTCTAGAGACCCAGGTTCAAATTCTGGCTCAGCCATGTAAACCCACTGGGTGACCCTAGGCAAGTCACACACTCTCAGCCTCAGAAGATGGTAATGGTAAATCCCCTCTGGAAAAAACTTGTCAAGAAAACCTTAGGGTTGCCCTGTGTCGGAAATGACTTAAAGGCACACAACAATAACAACAACAAAATACAGGAGTCTGTCTGCAAGTATCATAGAATCATAGAGTTGGAAGAGACCACAAGGGAACACAGTATCAAAGCACCCCCAACAAATAATAATAATAATAATAATAAGAAGAATAAGAATAATGATAATGATGATGATGATGATGATGACAGAAGTCAAAAGGGCTTTGATAAGCAAGAATATTAGGCAGAAATTAATACAATGAAATTGAATAGAGACAAATGCAAAATTCTACATTAGGCCACAAAACCCAAATGCATAATGTATTGCATGGAAGATACATGACTCAGCAGTATTATATACAAAAAGGACCATGAGATTACTGATGATCATATATTGAACATGACCTAGCAGTGTAATGCTCCAGCAAAGAATGTGAATGTTATATTATCCTGCATTAAGAGATAATTTCCAAATTAAGGGAAGTAATATTCCCACTGTATTCTGTGCTGGTCAAGCCTCATTTCAACAGTGGAACACACTCTGTCAGAGTGTGATGAAGTCTCCTTTGGAGGTCTTTAAGCAGAGGCTGGATGGCCATCTGTTGGGTGTGCTTTGATTGTGAGTTCCTGCATGGCAGGGGGGGTGGATTGGATGGCCCTTGTGGCCCAACTATGATTCTATGATCTGGAATGCTACTTTCAGCTCTGGGCACTCCATTTTAAGAAAGGTGCAAACAAGTTGGAGCAGGTTCAGAGAAAGGCAGCAAGGATGATAAGAGGTATGGCAAACAAAACATGAAAGGTTGAGGGAGTTGGGCATGTTCAGCCTGGTGAAGGGACAACTGAGCAGTGATATGATCGCTTTTAAATATGTCAAGGCTTGTCACAGATAGGAGGGGGGCAGATTTGTTGTCTGCTGCCTCAGAGGGTAGAATTTGTTCTAATAATGGTTTTAAGTTACAGGAGGTTAGATTTTGGCTGAACAATAGAAGGAACTTCTTGTTAGCACGAGCAATTTGACAATAAATCCTATTGCCAAGAGTGGTGGAGTCTCCTTCTCTGAATGTCTTCAGCAGGAGGCTGTGGATGTTTTAGCTGGATTTCCTGTCCTGACTGCAGTGGAGGGTGGGGGTGTTGGACTGGATGGCCTAATGCCCCTTTCCAATTCTGTGAATATGTGATTATATGGAAGGTCATAGGAGGGGGTGGAAGCAGAGCATTGGAATGTCTTTGACAGTCTCCACACGGAGCAGAAGCAGCCCTGTGTGTTTCTGCTTGCTTACTTTGCATCTGGACTTCTCCTGTTTTCATGAGGGAACAACACGCGGTGACTCCCACAAGTGTCAGTAAATGCAGGCAGTTGCACTGCACAAGTGTCTGAAAGCCCCTGAAGTTGTGCATTTGCCTTATACTTCCTACTGTTAAAAAACTCCAAGCTCTCACAGTGGATTATAAAGCTAAATAAATAACACAAAACATGAATCTGTGCTACTTTCCTTATCCCCAGAAAGGGGGGGGGGGTGCAGCACATCTGCACAGAAGTTAATCCCCAGCCAGGAAGACACAGGAGGTCTTACTTGCCTGTATTCCCTTATTCATCCAAGTGGGATTTATGGGTCTGTGGGTCAGGTAAAGTAGAGAATGCAGTTCATTTGGCATGCAGGGGGCTTGGGGGCAAGGACCAGTATCAGAATAGTTCAGGGGCTCATGGTAGTTGATGCACTTGCTGTTTAGGACAAGCTATGCTGGTGGTGGGGTTCTGGGAGGTGGCTGGTTGTGAGAGGTTGATGTGTGGTTTACTTAAAAGAATAGGACTAAAGAATATGAACTGGGACGTTGCAAAGTAAAAATTCATACTATCCCATTGAATTCACTGAGTAGCCTTGAGCATGTCAAGACTGTCCCTGCCTCACACCACCCCAGCACCTCTGCTCCTCCCATACAAGCAGGATCCTGCTGGCCACCTTTGCAGGCATGTCTGCCTGCAAGGATTATTTACATAATAGGTACAGGGTGTAAGAGCATCTAACCCCTCACCACAAGCTATGGTTGGCATCTGTTCTGATGTTGCCAGCATCCCCTCCTGAGCCATGCTATTTACAGGTGCTACCCCTTTTGATGAGTAGAGCTACAGTGCATCTGCTCCAGAGCAGTGAGAGCATTCCTGAGAGCATTCAGCCTGCCTTCTGGTGATCCCTTATCCAGAGAGATTGAGGGCAGGCATGGAGAGTAAATAGACACAAAGCTTGTACTCTGTCCAAGAGTTCTGTTAATATCTTTCTAAGAGGAAAGGGTGCTATTAAAAGTTGCAGATTATCAGGCAGCCCTTCTGCTTGGCAGGCCAAGACTAGTAGTCTTGTAATTACCCCAGTTATAAAAGTAACCCATCAGTCGAAGGCAGTTATCTGGGCATGCTGCCCTTGTCCCAACATTTATCAACACCTGATCTATCTCTCCATCCCCTGACAAGAACAAGACAACTTAATAGTATGTTCAGGACGTGCTGGGAATTGAAAATAAGCAGGACGGAAAGTAAGTTTCTTTTAGCTTGATTCTTAAATATTTGTTCTGAGAGTAGGCATTGTTGCTTGAACTCTTTTTAATGGTTTTGCACAAACTTTGAATCAAGCAAGGTACCTTTTGGGAACATACTTCAGTGTTCAGTGGTTTTTGAATCCCCTTATCTCCTCAGAGCAGAACCAGAGGAGAAGAAAAGATTGTCCTATGGTTTATTGTTAAGGTTGAGCCCAGGCAAGCTGTGGTTAAAGCCAACTATGGTTTAGGAAAAGAAGCCAACTTCAAACCATGGTTTGCAATCTTAGCTTGGACCAGTTGGTTGTGTTTTTAAGTTGCCCAGTAACAAACTTTGTGACCATTGTACAGTCATTAGCAACAATATTATGATTTTAAAATGACTAAAAAAGTAGAATATGAAACTGAGATAGTTTACACAGCAGACAAAAACAAAACAAAACATTTCTGCATGTGAATCCAGACCAGTGGCAGGATAAGAGGGAAAGGGTGCAGAAACACTTGCCTATTATGACCTTTTTGGCACCAAATGAAATTAAATGCCTGGGAGAATAATAAGGATTTCATCTGGTACCAAAAAGGTCATAATAAGCAAGTCTTTTAATTGAGATTACCCATAATTTTGGGTTTGGACAATGTTTTTGATCCATTCTTCATGGCAGTGGAAATGGGAGGCTGAAGTGAATGGATCCAGGTGAACATGTGCATAACATTAAAATTTTCTGAAGCATTACAATTTAAAACGGATTGAGTTTATTTTACATCTCCTCATTTTTGACCTGAGTCTGGGCATTTTTATTTACATAAAAAGTGTGTGATAAAGGAGAATCACTGATGGGTAGGTTCAGGGAAGACCTCCAGATTTAACCCTCACCAATTCTTTTATTTCACAAGTCTGTCTTCGTCAGGTTGTAGGGCAAAAGAATGGCCCAGTTTAGTTCCCTTGACAATCCACACTATCATACATGGGGCTGTGAAGAACATGCCTGTGACTGTAAGGAAGGCAGAACTAGGAGCAAAGCTCTGCAGACATCTGGCTTCTTTGTGTATAGCATAGGAAACTGGCATATATCAAGTGGAGAGCCAGTGTGGTGTAGTAGTTTGAGTGTTGGACTAGGAAACTGAGAGACCAGGGTTTGAACCCCCACTCGGCCATGACAACCTACTTGGGCAACTCTCATTTTCTCTCAGCCTCAAAGAAAGACAGTGGAGGCAAACCTCTGAACAAATTCTGCCAAGAAAAACCCATGCTAGGTTTGTCTTAGGGTCGCCATAAGTCAGAAGTGACTTGAAGGCCTGCAACAATATACCAGATCAAAACATTAGTCTGTTCATCAGAAGCAGGTGACTACCAGGGGCTGGGCAGCTGTATTATAGTCCCTTCCACGGAGGACATCTTGCTGTTTGTTGTTGTTCTTATGTGCCTTCATGTCACAGGGTTTTCTCAGCCAGATTTATTCAGAGGGGGGGTTGCTTTTGCCACCCTTGAGGCTGAGACAGGGGGACTTGCCCAAGGTCACCCAGTGGGTTTCTGTGACCGAGCAGGGATTCGAACCCTGTTCTCCAGAGTCATAGTCCAGTGTTCATAAAACTGCTACACCACGCTGGGATCCCTGCCTTCCAAATTTTAGGACCTTAATTTATTTTTATTTTTTAATTCAGAAAACTCTCAACTTTCTCTAGGAGACCTGTGGGGGGCATTTTCACCACCACCACGTTGCTGCTCTTTTAGGCCCACAAGAGTCCTATTTAAAACTAGGGCCCAAAAGTCCTGTGTTGTATGAGGACATCTCATAGAGTGATACTGAGGTCACTTTGGAGCCCCAAAGCCTCAGAGAGATGCTTGCAGTCCCTGGGCCATACTACATGGTCTGCATGGACCAGCATCAGCAGTCTCCCAAGGTTCCAGAGAGAAGTCCTTCTCCATCACTTTTTTTTTTTTTTTTTTTTTGCATATAAAGTAGTCCCACAACCTTTCCCTTTCATAGAATGTGGCAGAGCACCACAATATCTCCCAGTGGTCTTCGTTGACATAGGCATACATGATCTTGCTTCCTTTTATGCTGTCATCAACAATTATTTCCATGACACCAAACATGGACTAAGCAGCTTAGTCAGAGCTTAACACAGCAGTAAAAAGTGACAACAATCCCTGCCTGCAGGCATGCAATCCAATAAGGAAGGGACAAAGAAAACAAGAAAAGGGAAGGAAGAGGAAGAAGCCCTGTCACTAAGGAAGAATAAACTATAAAAATAGAATTTAAAAATCCATTGTCCAAGAGGGATTATATTACAGGAGCAAGAAGACTAAAGTATCCAAAGACTAATAATCCTTTTTTTAAAAAGCCCTGAGATCCCAGGGGACCTTTAGCCTGTAGTATAGCTCTGAAACCCCATATAGACTCCTGAAAGTGAGGCTCAGGGGACCCCAGGTACAAAAGTTGTTTGGTGGGTATGAGCGATCTCCAAAAGGGGATGGTAGTCTGTTAGCCCCTCTCTCTTAGACAGAAACACTACTCACTCATCCAGCAAGAGAGTTGGATCTGGGCTTGTAGCTTGTTTGTTTTCCTGCTGTCTGGTTGTGGTCTTCCTGTTCTGTTTTTTCACTCTGTTGCTTTCTTGTCCAAAGGCAGGGCAGACTTGTGAGATTGAAACTCTCATTCCGCTCATTCACGGCTGCAAAAAGCTTGTTCTGGTTGGAGACCCCAAGCAGCTCCCACCCACTATAAAATCTGTGGTATGTACTCCAGTTGCAGAGATTTTTGTGGTTCAGGGAATGATGAAGCTGTATAGCTGGGAGATTTGATTGCCTTTTTCTAATATTTGAAGAGCTCTGTTTTGGTATAAGTATGAATTTGTTTTTGGTTTTAAGCAAATCTTAATAGTGGGTGAGCTGGTTGCATGGTGTGGATTGATTTTTTTGCCTGATCAAAGTAATTGCACAGTTCACTACGTTTCTATGAAACCAGCTCACTGATAGGTGGCAACCCTTATATAAGGGGGGAAATATAGCAAATATGCTGGGAGAGTTGTGGCAAGGGATTCTTGGACATCCTAAGGATGGAATAATTCCAGTAATCTTCCCACACTTTTTATATAAATTAATAAACAACCCAGGACTGGGCAGGCGTTCATCACAGTGTAAAGCTGATAACTCTCCTCTAAATTGATGTTACATTTTTTAATTCTTTATGGTATCCATGGAGTTACTCCCTTCTGAACTGTGCCTGTGCTGAGTATTGCTTCCGAAAACTTTGCCACCCTACTTCTCTGCTCTCTTACTTTTCTTTCTTTTTTCTGTTGAAGGGGAGTGGAAACTTTGATGAAAATATATTTCAAGGAATGAGTTATGAGGAGAAAAACTAAAGATGTTTTTTGGCCTACAACTCCTATTAATCTTAGTCAGCATTATCAGTGGTGGAGGGTTGTGGGAATTGTAGTCCATCTGAAAAACTCTTGAGAGAATTACACACACACACACACACACACACACACACTGCCTTGAGGTTTGTGGAGGGACATGGTTTCTTGGCTTAGCAACAGGGATGTGAGACTCTTCTAAGTTATGGAAGTTTTCCAATGCTGCTCTGCACAGGCACAGATCTCATATGTGCAAAGCACATTTGACTGCTCACAGAACATTGGTCAGTTACAGTAAGCATCCTGAGAACATAAGGAAAGCTTTGCTGGATCATGCCAAAGCCCTGCATTTCTCACAGTAACTGACCAGACTCCTTGTGGGAAATTCTCAAGCGGTAGATCTTTTCCACTGTTGCACCACAGCAGAAGCTTGCTGCCTCTGCTTCTGGAGGTGGCATATCACTAACATGGCTAGTAACCACTGATAGGATTATCCTCCATTAACTGCCTTTTAAAATGCTATGTTTTTCCTTGGCTTCATCTGCTCCCACCTTATCCACTGGCAGGTAGGGAAAAAGAAGGGTGCTTTGGGGGTGTTTGTACTGTGCTCATTCCTGGTATCAGTTTTTAATCTATTTTCTATCTTGAACTCACTCTGTGGCAGTTAAACAAGTGCTCACCTCCATTCCTAAAACAGACGTAGTAAAACTGATCTCCTTCACAGCGCAGTTATAATGGTTGCCACAAGAAAACATTCATAAGATGCTCTGAGCATTCTAAACCACTGTGTAAATTCTAATTACCATTGTTATTAATTGTTGCCAAGTCATCTTCCTTTACTTTCTTTCCAATATTGGCAGAAAGCACAGAATTATGGTTATGACCAGTCTCTCATGGATCGGCTATGCAGACACCTGCAGGAACAGGTACAAGAGAATGTCATGGGAAGGCTTCCAGTCCTGCAGTTGACCACACAGTACAGGATGCACCCTGAGATCTGCCTCTTCCCTTCCAAGTACATCTATGGGCAAGCCCTGAAGACTGATAGGTGTGTCTCTGTCTCAGTACTCAAAGCCAAGTAGATCTTGAAGAAGAAGATTATAAAATGTGGCGATATTATCCTGGCAGTTTTTAACTTGTTTTTGTGTGCGCTAATTCTAGAACCCTGTAGTTCAGAGCAACTGGTTTGTTTGTTTGTTCCCAGGATTTATATCCTGCCTTTCTCCCACAGTGAGAGGCGTGTGGGTATATTGTGTACCATATATACTTGTGTATATGTTGAAAAATTTCTGCCAAAAAATCTGAGTCACAATGGTAATACAGTGGACTCCCCCTATGGATACCAAAAACAGTGGGACCTCAAGTCCTGTTGTCCCTAATGGTTGTGCGGAGCCTCAAAGCGGCTCACAATTTAAAAGACTGATGTAAATAAAATATGTGGTCTTGAGGGAATTGGAAGGGGGGATAGACTCAAAACAGGCACGTGGATTTCCCCACAAAGTCCTCCACATGGAAGCACCAGGCGCATTGCTCCTGGATCTCCAGAGCCCCACCGAAGAGATGAGAAAAAGCCGTGGCAGTGGTGGCGCACTCTGGAGAACTTTTAGGGTTCCAGGAGCAGTAGGTCTGGAGCTCGCATGTGGAGCCGGGAAACAAAGGAAGACTTTGTGGGGGGACTCTGCTTGCCTGTTATGAGCTTATTTTACTTATTCCCCCCCAATTCCTTCAAGCCCTCATATTTTATTTGCATCAGTCTTTTAAACTGTGAGCCTCTTTGAGCCTCTATTGCCCCCAGTGGCAGCATGGCCACCATATTTTACCCTCAGCTTATCCACAGGTCATACCAAAATCTTCAATTTGGGCCCCAAAATGTACCCTCGACTTATACATGAGGTCGACCTATAGCAGGGGTTAGCAACCTTTCCCTTTTAAGGGCCGAGGGACTTCAGCTCCCAGAATCCGAGGAGCTATTGGCCAATATGGGACTATTGGCCAACATGGCTGAGGCTTCTGGGAGCTGAAGTCCCTCGGCCCTTAAAGGGGAAAGGTTGCCTATCCCTGACCTATAGTCAAGTATATATGGTAGCTTATCAATTATTCTTAATGATTTCTGTTACAGTGGGCCTTTGGTATCCAATGGGGTTTGGTCCCAAAACCTCCCATGGATACCAAAATCTTTGGATGCTCAAGATCCATCTTAAAAAATATAGCAAATATGCTAGGAATGGTGTACACCAGGGGTGGGACTCTGGAAGCTCAGGGTTCAAATCCCCACTAAGCCATGTAAACCTACTGTAGGACCTTGGACAAATCACATTCTCAGGCTCAGAAGGAGGCAGCAAAGACAAATGTCCTGGATATAAATCTGGTCAAGACAATGCTAGTAAAGTATAGTCATAAGTTGCAGAAGACCAGAAGGCACATAACAACAAAAAGCCAGAGGTGCACATGGAATACAATGAAGTGAGAAAAAGAGTGGACCCTGCTACTTCAAATCAGCAACAGAGAAACTGCGATGCTTCTTATGCTTAACTTATTCAAAAGCCTAAGACACTGGGAAGATTGTATCAGAAGTTTTTGCTGTGATATGCTAGTTTGTTTCTTACAGGTAATTGTTTTCCATTATGGAGCATTTGGGTTTGTTTTGTTTTGTTTTGCTTTAAACTCCACCTATTTCTTGACTGAAAGTCTGAAGGAGTACACTCTGAGTTCAGGATTTTGTTAACATATTTTTCTTGAATTGACTAGACCTAGTGTTGTGCAGAATTAAGAAACTGAACAGTTAATTGAACAATCATATAAAAGAAAGATACAGTTAAGTAAGGACTAGGGTCATGGGACTCAGTTACTGTACAATTTCCCCTATGTATAGCATATATCTGAATGCATTCACCTATGTAAAAGCATTCTCCACATGTAGAACATGAGGGGAATTGCTTCTCTGTCCTGCGCTAGCTTTCTAGCTGCAGGCATTTGTTTTTAGATACACAGAATTTGACAGTCTGAATACTTCCTCCATCCTTAGGATCTTTAGTGTTTCCTCTTGTAACAAAGAGCTTAGCAAATGGCTCTCCATGTGCTGTTTTGATTATTATGCTACATTATGTACTGCTTTCCCTGTGCTGACAATTCCCATGACACTCTAGGCAAACGGCAGAGAACCGGTTCTCTGTGGAATGGCCCTTCCAGCCGTACTTGCTCTTTGATGTATTGGATGGCAAGGAAGAACGGGACAGTGAGTAAGTTTGTTTTCATCAATTAAATTTGTAAGTTGCCTTTCCCATGTGGGGGGTGGGGAGCAGTGAAGCACCTTGCTTGGGGAGCAGAAGGTTCCCAAGTTCAGTCTTGGAATTTCCAAGTGGGGCTGAGAAAGGCCCCTGTTTGAAACCCTACAGAGCTGCTGCCAGTCAGAGTAGGCAGTGTTGAGTTGGACAGATCAGTGATTTGACCTAGTATAATGCACTTTCTTTTGATTTGGAGCTTCCCCAAGTGCCAAATTCAATTTCAGAAAAGTTCTTCTGGGGCCTTATTCCAGTAAGGCCAAAAAACAACATAGTTCACAGAATCATAGAATCTCAGAGATAGAAGGGATCACAAGGGCCATTTAGTCTAACCCTCTGCTGTGCACAACTAATTTATAACTGAAACACTCAGAAAGATGCCCATCCAACCTCAGTTTAGACTCTCAAAGGAGAGTCATCCTCCGAGGTAGTCCATTCCACTGTCAAACACCTCTTACAATAAAGAAGTTCTTCCTAATGTTTAGGTGGAGTTTCTTTTGCTGTAATTTAAATACATTGGTTCATGTTCTAGCTTCTGGAGCAGCAGAAAACAAGCTTGCTCCATCTTCTGCATCCCTTCAGATATTTAAATATGGCTATCATGTCACCTGTCAGTCTTTTCTTCTCCAAGTTAAACATACCCAGCTCTTTCCATTGTTCCTAATGTGGATGGGTTTCCAGACCTTTGATCATTTGGTTGCCCTTTTTGAGACAAGTACTAGATTGCCAATCTTTTTCTTGAATTATGGTGCCCAAAAGTGGACACAGGATTCCAGGTGAGGCCTGACCAAAGCAGAATAAAGTAGCACTATTATTTCTGTTGAACTGGACACTATGATCCTGTTGATAAAGCATTTATTCATTTCATTTCTATGCTGCCTTTCTCCCAGAAAGGTATCCAAGGCAGCTAAGGTACCCAAAGCATTGGCTTTTTTAACCTTTGCATCACACTGTTTAGCTTGCCTATGGACAGAGAGGTTCTATATTCTTGTTTTAGCCCCCTGTGGTTTGATGTTTGTATTTAATCAAATATATTGTTCATATATTTAGTATGGCCAAGAATGTCATGGGAGGTGGGGTTTCAGTGTGGTGTAATTTCTAGCCAAGGCAAAAGGACCTTGTGGAAAAGGGTCGTGTCTCAAAAGGGTATCAACAGACAGTCCCCAGCATCTCTACGTAAGACTGGGGAAGATTCCTAGAGAGAGTCGAGGAGCTGCTGCCAGTCAAAGTAAAAAAGACTGAGCTGGGCTGACAAGCACTCTAATTTGGTCTGGGCCACCCTCATAGAATCATAGAGTTGGGAGAGACTTCAAGGCCATCTAATTCAACCCCCTTCTGCCATGCAGGAAGACACAACCAGAGCACCCCTGACAGATGGCCATACAGCCTCTGCTTTAAAACCTCCACTGTCAAGATGTTCTTCATTGTGTTGAGGTGGAATCTCTTTTCCTTTAGTTTAAATCCATTACTCCTGGTCCTATTCTCTGGAGCTACAGAAAACCAACTTGCTGCATCCTTGTATGCTTCCATCTGACTGTGTGTTAGTTCCTTGTGCCAAAGGTGGGGTGGTGAGTTTGCTTTTGCTTACAAGGTGGCATGGAAAGGGGGATGGATGTTTTATAGCCAGACCTCCCTTTTAATCCTGAATTAGCATTCTGGTGAGTAAGAATGTGAAATCACCACCTTTTTTGATAACAGTATCATAGCACAGATGCTCCTCCCTTTCAGCCTAATGGAGGAAGGCATTGGGGTTGGGGTAGATGGCTATTTGGCTCCAAGAAAGCAGTAGGAAGCCTGTATTTGCTCAGTACAGGTTTCTTTCCATGAGCTTTCATGGTATAAAATGGCTGCTTGGGGCCAGACCTTTCATTTCTTGTGGGAAATGTGTGCATCAGCCTATGGAAGCTCTGTTAACCCAGGAGTGTGTCTTTAAAATGCGGAGGCCTGTATATGCTCAGCCGTGAAGGAATTCTGGTTCCCTGTTGGCCGAAGGATCCCTGAGATGCCCGCCGCTATGAAACATAGAATCATAGAATCATAGAATCATAGAGTTGGAAGAGACCACAAGGGCCATCCAGTCCAACCCCCTGCGATGCAGGAATTCCCAAACACTGGTTCCATCCATTTGCCAGCAATAATTTCATACTTTATACCCTTGGCTCATGCTAGTCTTGATACTGTACAGATTTTTTCATGGGAGGAGAGGTGTTGTCCTGCTCCATACCCATTTTAAAATGGGGTGGGAGGGAGGCTGCTGAAACGCCATGACCTGCTTTTGGGCTTCCCTGAAGTATTTCAGGTGGCCACAGGGGAAATGCCCAATTAGATGGACCATCAACCTGGCTCTTGGGGCAGGTTGACATGCTTCTTATCTGCTTATGGAGGTTTGTGGCTGCACCACCATTTACCCACCCACCCCCCACAAAAATCAGATTAGCATGTTGACATTCTTGGCACATCTGAGAGGTCTGCAGCTTATGCAGGACATGGACAGTGCAGGAAACTCACCTGCAGGTTGACCTAGTCTGATTCAGGAAGGTTCCCATCTTCTTCCCCTCCCTCAACAGTCAGAGCAATCAAAAGCCTCCAAGGGCAACTACTGGGATGGGGAGAGGGGTTGGCAGAGGTTGCTCTTCAAGGTTTTGAGATTTATTCCTTTTTCCTTCCCCAAAAATCTAAAGTGAGGAAACGTTTGCTTTTTAATCTGATGTAGAGACTAGAACACATGGTTTAAATTCATCCATTCCTCTGTTCATTCCTCCCTCTCCCCCACCACCACCTTTCTTTTTTTCTGTTTCCTTTTGTTCAGTTCTTATGCTAATCCCCAGGAAGTGAGGCTGGTAATAGAATTAATGAAGTTAATTAAGGAGAAAAGGAGGGACATTGGCTATCGCCACATTGGAATCATCACCCCTTACAGTGCACAAAAAAGAAGAATCCGGGAGCAGCTGGATACAGAGTTTGGAGAAAATAGGTAAAAATTTATGAGCCATGAATGGGATAAATCTCTCTAATTGGATCCCTTGATTTCTTCTCAGCAGGGCATCAGTCAAGTTAGTTGCAAACAGTTGCAGGGCGTCAGTCAAGTGGTTGCAAACAGAGTGCAGATTTGCTGCCCAAGAACAATCCTTTCTAGGAGAAGGTGGGAATGAATAAAGCTTTGATTAGCTCACCCTCTCCAGGATTAGCATTAGGGGGCTTAGGACAGGCAAGCAGAAGGAAGAGATGACTGAAACAAAATTGGGTTGCCATATTGCCCATGGTGCTTGAAATACCCTGATCCAGCCCTTATAATGATGATAAAAAATCTCTTTGCTCAACCAGATTGAGGAACCCACACTCAGTACTATAGCACTTTCCACACCTGCTGTTCTGCCACTGGCTGTGGATTCTAGCAGCCACTCTTGCTGCGGACATTTCTGTCAAATCTCTCCCAGAAGGCCCTGCTTGTGAGCTTCTCTCCTCCAGCTTCCTCTGCCTTGCTGAATCCCTCCTCTTATACTCTTGTGTTGACCCCCTGTCCTGGGAAATCTCCAGGCAGGGGGAGATAACCCGATGATTAGGAAGTACTGCCATATGACCTCCCTCTCCTCTCTGTTGCAGCGCCAGTGAAGTGGACACAGTGGATGGGTTCCAGGGCCGTGAGAAGGACTGCATCATTGTCACCTGTGTCCGGGCAAACAGTACACAAGGATCCATTGGGTAGGGCTCAGCCACACTTCCTAAACACTAACTGGGAACCTCAACTTGCCATTTTTAATTCTAAACTGTGGCCTTGAAGGCAGCCTGCTTCTGGGGTGTTGGCTGGCACAAGCAGCATCCCTTGGCTTCAGACTTGAGAGGTTCTTCTTGGCACATCCTGTGTGCCCACACACTCAGCATCACATGATGAAGTGTAAGAGCTGAGATTAGGATTGCAAGTCAGTCTGTGTGAGAACAGTTGCCAAGATGGAGGTGTGACCAGGGAGCATGTGTAGCCAGCTCAGAAAGAGGCAATGGACCCTTTGGGCCCCACGAGGATAAGGACTCTCTGCTCCCTTGTGTTCTTGCAGCCCCGAGTGCTTCTGACACCTTCCAGCATCCTCTGTTGCATTCAGGGCCAAGGGCTGTTTAGCTGTGACCATCCATTCCGATGCCCCACCCCACCCCCACCCCAAATCTGCCACCTGTAGGGCTGGGGGCCCAAAATAGGGAAGGTGCAACTGTGCAGGTCTGGGGTTGTTTTTTGTTTTTTAAAAGAAGTTACTGTGTTTGCTTTTCAGGGAAGGGTGAGAAGGAGAAAAAGGTCATAGTTGCACTAACAACACAGTCCTGTTTTGCAAGTCACCTTTGAAATGAATAAAATATTCAGGCACAGTTTTAAAATATTAAAGAGAGCATTTTCACCTGAAGCACAACAGATAGTATTAATCTGCTAGCAGGTTGTGCCGAGAAGTGGCTCAAGGTCTTGATATGCAAAACAAAGCTGATTTTCCCCTTCTCTCCACCCCCTACACCCCTTTCTGCCTGGGCTGACTATGTTAATATTGGTCTGTATTTTCTGGTAAGGGGGCAATGTTTCAGGCAGGAAGATCCCAGGTTCTGTCCCTGGCAGCTTCTCCTGATGAGTCTGGGAGAGACCCGAATGGCAAGCCTAGAGAGTCACTGCTAGTCAGTCTAGATGAGGGTTGTCAACTTTTGTCAGATGGGGGCCACCTCCTCTCCATGCTTCAGACCCAATTGCCTCCCGAATTTGGCAGCTCTGCAGTGACTGGTGGCAGAAAATGCTTGGGCATCACCCTTCATCTGAAGAGGTCTCTTAGAGAAGGAAGAGGAAGCAGAGGTGGAGCTGCTGAAGGTGGGGGGGGGGGGGGGGGGGGGGGGGGGGGGGGGGGGGGGGGGGGGGGGGGGAAGAGCAGGACAGCAGTGCCACACTTTTTTTTTTTTAATCCAGCTAGATAATGGGAGACCAGAGCAGTTTTTCAGTGCTCCTGGGGTTCTAGAGGTGCTGTTTTAAGAGCTGCAGCAGCAGGGTTTGGGCCCCAGAAATGTCCTCTGGGAGACATAGGGGCCCTCATACTGTTCTCACAGTTGATCTGGGTGATACTGAGGCCATTTGTCCAATGGTCTGAGGCTCTGTATGGGACAGCTTCCCAAGTAGTCATTTGCATGACAAGACACACTCCATCCCAGCTCCCCCCAGAGTGGGGAAGAGCATCACAAGTGAACTACAGCCAAATGTTACAGTGTGAAGTGCTCCTGTCTGGGGTTCCTTCCAGCCATGCCCTCTACCAGGAAACTCATTTCCCCTATCACCTGTTGGTCCCCCCCCCCCCATCGCCGCCAGTATTCTGGGGCCTCTGAGCATGCTCAGCCCTCATTGGGCTGTTTTTCGGACACTCTTCCTTTTAGTATTTTTATGCAAACTTTATATAGTTTATAAGACATAAGATAGCCTGTACTCCATTTCCTTCAATCTCTCTGTTTCTTTTGCATCCATTCCTGGAATGCAACAGTCTCCTGAGTTGAGACACAAGTAACTCATGGAAGGCCCTTTAGAATGCAAGTGAAATCTCCTTTTGGAGAAATCCTCATGTTCCCCAAAGCTTCAGTGGAATACTTCCAACTATTAAAGTAGTACAGTTATTCTATCTCTAATACATTCATTTTAGAACCAAAATGAATGCAACAAAATGTAATAATATCTGGGATTTTGTGGCTGGAAGGATATTTAGTTTTCAGACTGCGTGGGGCCAGACCTTTCATTTCTTGGGGTCTAAAGATATAAGAGACACAGTGGCTCAAATGGTTAAGATACTGACTCTGTTGACTGCAAGATCTGCAGGTTGGCAGGATGCTGCATGATTGGGTGAGCTCCTGTCACTAGTCCCAGCTTCTGCCAACCTAGCAGTTCTAAAGCATGAAATGCAAGTAGATAAATAGGTACTACTTTGGTGGGAAGGTAACAGCGTTCTGTGCAATCATGCTGGCCACATGGTCACAGAGTAGCCTCTCACAACGCTGGCTCTTCGGCTTAGTAACGGAGACTAGCACCGCCCTCTACAGTCAGACACGACTTGACAACCTTGTCAACGGGGAATACCTTTACCTTTACCTTTTAGATGACTGAAGGAGCAATCTACAAACATACGGATTTATCCCCACCCCCACGTCTACTCCAATTCCTGATTTTTTTCCCCTTCAGGTTTCTGAGGAGCCTCCAGCGTTTGAATGTCACCATTACAAGAGCCAAATACAGCCTCTTCATTCTTGGGAAGCTGAAGACACTAATGGTATGTGGAATAGGCAGCTTGTGAAGGCAAGGCCTGTCTCTCCATAGCTATATTAACACCCAGTTACAAATGGAACTCAGAGAGTGTAAGAATGTCCTGGTGGGCTGTTGGATTTGGTGTACAGTCACCGGTCTTGAGATGCAGACTCCCCATAAACGTATCGAAGCTCATAAGGAAGCTGGCATGGATTAGTAGCCACTGGAACCAACCTCACAGGATGTTGGAAGTCTGGGAATGCACAACTTTGTACTCTCTTGAGCATTGGCAGGACATACTCATGGCCACTAAAACATGCTTCTGTAGTCAAAAGTAGTGCATCTTCAGAATAGCTGTTGGGAGAAATATTGGGTAGCCATCTCAGTGTTACCAGACGAACCTAGCTAGTCACAATTAGAACTAGAAGTGCTGCATAAGTACTGGTCCTTTGCAACTCATCCATCAAAACATTTAGCCAGGGGCCATAAGCAAAATAAAAAACACACATGCCTAAACTGGGGCTTGGGATGTCTGTTGTTTGTGAAAGGTTCTTTTGCCCCTCGAAAGAAAGAGGGTTTTGTTTTGTTTTGTTTTGTTTTTTTTTTGTAATACAGGAGGAATTGGGAGTCCGGGGGGGGGGAGGCAGTTCAGGACACCATAAAATTAGAGGTAGAGTTATGTCAAGTGCTCCATAGAAGGTCACATGGTTAATAAGTGATTTTTGCAAAAGAGACTTGGACATAGAATGAGAAGGCAGAGATACTGGTTCTTTGTCTCCAGCACCTCTTGTTCATAGACATGTTGGAAAGGCACCAATGTCTACTCCATCCCTAAATAGACTGTTTCCCATCTTCAGGTAAGAATGTCAGCACAACTCACCTGCTAACTATTTTTCAGAACACATTATTTCCAGGGAGTGTGACTGTATATCACCCAGCATTCCTGGCTTTTTTCAGTAGGCCTGTGTCTGGCAGTGCAGGTTACCATCAAAGAGGTAATAATAGGTGGTTCTGGTGTCCATTCCATTAATAGAAAAGAAGGGGTACTGAACAGAAAGGGGTACTTAATTTGCTGTACGCCACCTCGATTGCGCTGCAGAGAGGCGGCATAAAAATAAAAATTATTATTAATTATTATTAATATTACAGTTCTCCCCACCCTGCCCCTTCATACAGTTACACTTGCGTACGTGCATAGCATTCACACAGAATATGAAGCCAAAATTCTGGGGAATCCTAGTTTATGGTGAGTGAGTTGTAAATTGCTCATTCTCTCTGCTTTGTCCTCAGATCCCAAGACCGCTAAAGAAATGACAGAAGGCTTGCTGAGTGAGCCATCTGAACAAAACAGTTCCCTAACAAGCCAGAAACACAAGGCATAAATTGCTCTGAGTTTTCAGTTCAGCCTGTGTATTAACCAGCCATGTTTGGAAACAACAAGCCACAAATCTTGGTTCAGGTGACCACTAAGTCCAGGGGCCGGCAACCTACAGCCTCCGGGCCGGTTCTGACCCAGGTCGCCAGACTTACCGGCCCAGGCCGATCCCTGCCACCACCGCCGTGGCGAGCTTTTTCCTCCGTGCGGCAGCGCATGTCACAGCTGCCATTTTGAAAATCAAAATGGTGGCCGTGACACGTTTGCGCATGCGCAGGAGTGCTGTGCATGCGCAATGCGTCGCGGTCGCCATTTTGATTTTCAAAATGGCGGCTGCGGCAGCAGTGGCGGCGATGGCAGCAGCGTGCGTGAGGGGTTGCGCGCAGTGGCGGAGGGTGCGCGTGAGCGCGTGAGCATGCGCGCCGCCATTCCCCCCCCCCCTCGGCCCAGCGGAGACCTGGACTTTGGGGGACTGGCCCAGGTCTCGAAAAGGTTGCCTACCCCTGACTAAGTCTAAAGAGCCTTCCTGTCTTGTATGGAAGTCATGGTGATCAAAGGGAACAAAGCAGGCATCAGTGGGCTCTTTACAACAACATACAACTTATTCACAAGCCAGGATTTTATGAAGTCCTTTGTATTTAATGCAACCTGTGCCATAACCAGTTATGTCCTGAGCAGTTTTTAACACTAGAGGGCATCCAAGCCAAGTTGGTTACAAAAGATTTGTCTAATTTGTTGTCTAACTGGTAGAGTTCTTAGTTGTTTCCCTTGAAATGGACCTTGCATTCCTGCTGCTGAGTGTTCCAGAGCTGCAGCAGGGAGAGATAGGTAACACTGGGCCCATGGACACTTATGGAGCCCCTCTCTTGTATATTTGCAGGCCGTGGTTTGTCAGTGGGTAGGTTTCAGAGAAAGCTGGGACCCTAATTTCCCTTGCAGCTATGGGGTATGTGTAATGCCTCCCAGAATGACACCTGCAATGAGTGGTGTTAGTGTTTGAGATTGATTGACCTGTCCTTAGAAGGGACAGAGAGCCCAATTGTATCACAGCCTGTTCTGTTTGAGGCAGAGATTACATTTTAATAGGTTGCTCATTAATTTGCCCACCTTAACTTGGGAAACTGCAAATCAAATGCCTCCACTCCTGATCCTAATAGTTTTTGTCCTTTGTAGGAAAGCAAAGACTGGAAAGAATTGATTCAGGATGCCCAGAAAAGAGGCAACATCATCCAGACATCCAGCAGCAGCTACAAAAGCAGTGCCTTGAAAATCCTGAAGCCTCGGTCGCTCCCCCATCTTGGGATTTCCGTACCCAAGAGAGCTGCCCTGGGACACACAGACACATCCAGGAGGGAGCAGAATGAAGCCCCCAACCGAGTTTCTCAGCTTGCCACAGCTAATGGTGGTGCTACCATGGAAGGGAGCACAGGGACACGACATTTCCCTGTGCTCCAGGAGTCTTCTTCCTCTGTACCCCTTCCACCACAGGCCAGGCCAGTGGAAGAGAGACCCAGGGACCCTCGGTTGACCAGGAGGGCTGAACCCACCCTCCAGGATGGCACCTGCAAGTTGCGCCATCTGTCTGGGGGTTCAGGAGGAGAGTCACCTCAGGGTCCTGATGCTCCTCCGACTCGCTGGAGCCAGATCCATGCTGTGCACCAGCTGTCCTCTAACACAGAAACAACTGGGAATCCTGTTTCAAATACATACACAGCAGCCATGGCTGTCCCAGCCAAACTCTCTGGCCCCTGTGTCCCCATGAGAGTTCACCTCAGTGCTGATGAAGCAAAGACTTTAGGTCAAGGAGACCATCCAGTTCTTCAAGAGCCAAGCCAAGAGAAGGACTGCTATTCCAGGGGCAGGAGGGTCTCAAGAGAGTTGTTGGACAGCCCAGATCCCTATGACGCCAAACGGAGACGGACCACCTGTTAGCTGCACGTTCCTCTGTTTGCCTGGACATGAAGGTCCCTTCCTCATGCCACAGTGTACCCCCCGCCCCCCGGTCTTCCTATCCACTGCAAGGTCACACCCTTGGAGCATTAGTTTTATACTGGAGAGTGAAGGGGATGTTTCACCTGAGACAGCTGTCTGTTGAAACACTCACATGTTCAAAATGTTAGGAGTTATGTATATTTGTATAGCAGAAATAAATTTATTTTTAAGATCTGAAATGGGGATGGGGGTGGCTACAGCTGAATCACTTGCTCACCCAAGTGTTGCCCAGGTCATCACATCTCACTATGCTGGCCATGATGGCATTTTGTTTCCGCTGTGTTTCAGGTCAGCAGCCCTTGCTCTGGCACAGCTATGTACCACTTAACCATGGGCCATGCAGTGTGCCCATGGCTGCTTTTACATCTGCTCTGGGTCTGAGGCTGAACTGGACAAATTTGATGTTGCTTGTTTTCTTTGCCCACTTTTTGCTCCTTTTTGATATTGGAAAAATACTGGTTTCTCTCTTTAAATACATACATAAACAGATAAATAAATACCTCTCTAAAGAAAAAAAAAACCAAGACTATATTGACTCAGTATGCTTTCTCATGTCATGATGGGGACCTTGTAATACATTTCACAGACATGGTTATTCCCCCCCCCCCCCTTGTTTTCTTTGCTTAGTTTCTAGACTTCTATATGGAAGGATTTGGAGTAATAGCAGGTGCTGAGCAGACAGTGCATTCTGCCGGACGCTTGCATGTCTTAGAATAGGTTCATTTTACCATTTATGGGCTGGGGGCAGCCCCACTCCACAAACCCCCTCCCTTTCCAGGAAGAAGTACCTATGAGCAGAATGGGTGGCAGAAGGGTGCCTTGTGAGATAAGTCTGTTGCTGCCACCACCTTCTCCATCCGTTTTGTGATCCTTGGCAAGTCTAATCTCACCCAGTGGCCTTCCTCTGCCATCATACTTCAAGGCATCCAGGAGGAAGTGAAGTCTAGTATGAGTGTTTTTTACATTTTCTGCTAACAGCTGTCATGTTTGAAAGGGAGAAAACTGTGATCTCCATTTGTAAACGACCCCTCTTTTTGGTAGCTTTTCAGCTCCTTGACCTGGGAGCTTGGGATTGCTCCAAATTCAAACTGATTGCCTATCCCATTGATGTTGCAACGTGAACACTGGGGCGAGTGAGAATGAAAATGTATTAATTTATTTGCCTCAATTTCAAATTTAAAAGATTTATTTCACTAGATGCACATTCAGGATCTGGGGACATGGTGCTCTACAGGTGACATAGCCAAGAGGTCAACTGTATACACTTTTATTCCTATGCCGATCAGCTGAAGGAGCAATCTACCCTTTGCATGGCCTGCAAAAAACAAGCACCACCACCACCTTTCTTTCTTTCTGCTCTGCTATGTCCTGGTCAGCAAGGCTATTTTAACTTAAGCAGAGGGAGAAGGGAGGCTGAAGAGATTAAATGGAATTGGAATTTTGAAGTATTTTGATACCTTGATCGCTGGTGCAACAAAATCACTCATTTCTGTGGATTGCTCCTTCAGCCTTCCTACAATGATTTCCCCCCAATTAAAATGGAAAACTGTTACTCCAGGATTTCAATTGTGAGTTATAACTTCACTGCTTTTGCAGTGTAACTAATGAACCATCCTAGTTACTTTTATACTTACAGAGATATGACAGCAATACGCTCTTCATATTGTGCCTTGTGGGGTTTTTTGGGGTTTTTTTTTGTTTGTTTTTGTTTTTGTGGTGATGATGTAGAAGGAAAGAGATTATGTTTTGTACTATAGACCTCTGGTTTGTAACAGACTTTTTTTTTAAACGACTTTTGGTTATTTTAAAGAAATGGAAAGTAAGGGGACATTTTTTAAAATTGCAGTAGTTAACAGACTATAGTGTGCTTAAGGCCTTAAATTTAAGTAATTTTGAAAAGTTTTTAAAACTCTGCAGGCCACATGACCTCAAGAAAGTGATCACACATTAAAACAGGAGTTGTTGGTATTCATAGGTGAAAGGAATACAAAAGTATGTTGCAGAGCTGAAACATAGGTGATTGGAGAATTGGCCAAGGATCAAGAACAGAAGAAAAAGAGCAACTTAATGAATTTTGTGAGAACAACAATTAGTGCATTGCAAACCGGAGAGACAACATGGTTTAGTGATTTGGACTGTGGTTTGGACTCAGGAGACCAGGGTTTGATTCCCAACTCAGCCATGGCTGACCTTGGATAGGTTGCATGCTCTCAGCCTCAGGGGAAGGCAATGGCAAGCCTCCTCTGAAGAACTCTTGCCAAGAAAACCCCTTAGGGTTGCCTTAAGTTGGAAACAATGTGAAGGCACACAACAAAACAGATCCGCTGTGTAGGTTTACATCAGCAGATGGCCAATATAGAAACAAAATAGACTATATAATTGGAAGGAGAAGATGGAGAAGCTCCACTCTCTGCAAAACAAAACTAGGAGCAGATTAGCTGAACTGCTAATATCAAAAATCAGAGTAAAGTTAAAGACACAAAACCAATCATTGTGCTAAAATACACATTCCAGTACAACTTAAAGAGCAGATTTGCACTATTAAGCCAAGTAGTCAGGGAACCGGAAGAACTCTGGGTGGAAACCAGATATGTTTTCAGGAGAAAAAAAAACAAAAGAGGTAGAACAAAGAGTTCCTTTCCACCATTTGAGAAACCAAATTAAATTCAAACCAAGAGTAGAGATGCTATATTGACCAACAGAGGAACTCATTATGTGGTCAGGGTAAAATGAAAAGTGTGGTCTCTGTCAGAAGCTTTACAAAACTTATAAATGGATGATGAAGTCATTAAAATAAAGATTTCTTCTTCGTGGTCTCTGCGAATCACACAAATAAGTTTTATCTGCGCATGCGCAGCAATTTCGGAAACTTCTGGAATCGCTAGGCAAAACTTTAGTTGAAACTTTTTGGTGATAGCTTCGCCCATCCCTATAAAGTCCCCTAGCAGTCCCGCTCTTTCCCAGTTCCTTTCATCCGCCACACTAGCAGCTTTGAAGGAGCTTCTGTGTTAGTTATCACTATTGCCTTGGTTTGTTTACTCTGCGTTTGATCTACTGCTTGTTTTTGACTACTCTTTGGATCACCCCTGTTTACCGATCGATCGATTTTTGGACCATCTGACCAACTTTTGATTCCATTTCTGATCTGGTGATGGCTTCTCGCTCTTTCAAACAGTGCATGAAGTGTGGGGGTAAGATGCCCGGGTGTGACCCTCATTCTTCCTGCCTTTTGTGCCTAGGCAAAGGCCATAACCCTCAGTCTTGCGCCTTATGCGGGTCCATGACCTCGCAGGCACTTTGAAATAGGGACAAGAGGTTGAAAGCGGCCCTCTACGACAGGCACTTAGACCTGACTCTACTCCAACTCCCAGGCCTTCTACAGCTGTGCAGACTACTGAAAAACCTAAATCTAGCCCCAGGAAAAAGACCTCCAAGTCTGATGGAGATGTGAACAAAGAGAATGTGGAGAACTGGAGAGTGCCCAAAAGAGGGCAACTAAAATGGTGAAGGGTCTGGAAACCAAGCCCTATGAGGAATGACTTAGGGAGCTGGGGATGTTTAGCCTGGAGAAGAGAAGGCTGAGAGGCGATATGATAGCCGTGTTTAAATATTTGAAGGGATGTCATATCGAGGAGGGAACAAGCTTGTTTTCTGCTGCTCCAGAGACTAGGGCCAGGAACAATGGATGCAAGCTGCAAGAAAAGAGATTCCACCTCAACATTAGGAGGAACTTCCTGACAGTAAGGGCGGTTTGACAGTGGAACACACTCCCTCGGAGAGTAGTGGAGTCTCCTTCCCTGGAGGTCTTTAAGCAGAGGCTGGATGGCCATCTGTCAGGGATGCTCTGATTGGGAGTTCCTGCATGGCAGGGGATAGACTGGATGGCCCTTGTGGTCTCTTACAACTCTATGATTCTATGACCGAGAGAAGCCCAAAAAGGCTCAATCCGAGCATGGTCGTTCTCCTGATGGGCATAGAAGCAAGAAGGCTTCTAAGTGGAGATATTCTTCCGATAGAGAGAGGTCTAAAGATTCCTCCTCAAAGAAGTCCCAACAATTTGTGTCTGAAAGTTCGAAGCCCAGGGATCCTGCTCCATCTGGCTCTCGACCATCTTCACCTCCAATCTAGAGGCCTCTGTCACCTCTGAGGGTGGGACTCTCCTCTTTTTTTTTTTTTAAATTTTATTCAATTTTAAAAATAAAAATACAATTAAAATATATTCTTTTGTCATTTTTACAATACATTTAAACAATTCAAACTTCTCTTTAGTTCTTTGAAAATAAGTGCATTTTTTACACATTTTGCATTCACTATTTCTGTATCTCTTAATTTTGTTTATACATCTCAAACCCATTTTATTCAACAAGTTCTAAAATTTCTTTGCTGCTTTATTCCCATTTTCTGTTTAAATATTCTGTCACTGGAGCCCACTCTTCAATCATTTCCACAATTTCATTATTTAGTATTCTTGTCAATCTATCCATTTCCTTCATTTCTGACAGTTTCAAAAGCCATTCATCTATCGATGGAGTTGTATCATTTCTTCTTTGTGGTCTCTGCGAATGCACACAAATGGGTAAAGACTGCGCATGCGCAACAACTTCGGAAGCTTCTGGAATCACTAGGCAGAATAAAAATTGCAAATTTTGCCAAGGCTGGACTTAAGTTGCAACTTTTTGGTGGTAACTCTGCCCATCCCTATATAGGACCTCCATCGGTACCGCCCCCTTCAGTTCCTTTTGTCCGCCGCGTTAGCAGCTTTGTATAAAAAAGCTTTTTATTCCCATTTTCTGTTTAAATATTCTGTCACTGGAGCCCACTCTTCTTCAATCATTTCCACATTTTCATTATTTAGTATTCTAAATAATAATTGTATCATTTTTCCATTTGGAGGCTATTAGTATTCTTGCTGCCGAGATCATATAAAGTAATATTCTCCTTGTTACATTCAATTCTAATTTGTGCATCATGCATGGCAGGGGGTTGGACTGGATGGCCCTTGTGGTCTCTTCCAACTCTATGATTCTATGATTCTATGTTTAATAAATATAATTCTAGTTACAATTCAAATCCACTTTTAAGTATGTCTTCAATCACCATATGTATTTTTTCCAATATATTTTCATTTTTGGGCATCTCCACCAAACGGGGTACCAAGATCCTACATTGCGTTTACATTTCCAACATTCATTTGTTTGTAATTTATATATTTTTGCCATTCTAGCTGGGGTGAGATACCATCTTTGTTCCATTTTCCATTGGATTTCTCTAAGATCTTGTGAGTGAGTAAATTTTCTTGTTATCTTCCTTGCTTTCTCCCAATGTTCTACCATGATTACTCTACCAATGTCTGATGCCCATTTTATCATGTTGTCAGATATTATCTCTTTTTCTTGCTTTTGTTGCATTAACATTTTATATAATTTGCTTACTCTTTTTTCTCTTGTCCCTATCCATATTCTGTCTATTTCTTTCAATTCTTCTTCCACACCTTGTAGTTTATTATCAATTTTGAATCTTTCTTTGATTTGAGTGTATAATAACCAATGCATTTTTTCGTCTAGTTGTCTAATCTCTGACATAGCTTTCAATTCCAGTTGATTCCCGACCTTCTCTAATATCTCTTTGTATTTCAACCAATTTTGGAGGGCTGTCCATCTCCCGAAAAAAGCTTCATGTGGTGAAGTCCATAAGGGAATTTTTGTATATGTTGTTTTTTTAACTTCTTTCCAGATTTTAAGTAGACTTCTTCTAATTACGTGATGCTGAAACTCTTTGTGAACTCTATCTTTATCATAGCATAGATACCCATACCATCCAAATCTGTTGTCGAATCCTTCCAAATTCAATACATCCGGTTCTTCTAATGTTACCCATTTGGACAGCCAATCTAAAACATTAGCTTTATGGTAGAGTTCTAAATCTGGCGCATTCCTCCCTCCGTCTTTACTTTGCCTCGTCATTGTTATCCAATTAACTCTCGCTTTTTTGTTTTTCCAAATAAAGTCTCTTAAATCTTTTTGCCACTCTTGAAATATTTGTTTATTGTGTATTATCGGGATATTCTGAAATAAAAAGTTAAGCTTTGGTAAAATCATCATTTTTATCGTTTAAATTCTTCCAGTTAATGATAATTGAATTTTATTCCAATTTATCATATCTTTTTTGATTTCCTTCCATTTTGGCTTATAATTATTTTCAAATAAATCCACATTCCTTTTAGATATCCATATACCCAAATATTTAACTTTATTTACCGCCTTACAATGTGTTTTTTCCGATAATTCTATTTCTTCTTCTTTGGTCATGTTCTTAGTAATTATTACTGTTTTATCATAGTTTACTTTAAATCCGGCCTTATTCCCAAAGTCTTCTATTGTTTTAAACATTTCTTTTACATTTTCTGTTGGATCCTCAGATATCAGTACAACGTCATCAGCAAAGGCGCGTAACTTATATTCTTTTCCTTTAATCTTCGTTCCTCTAATATTTGGGTTTTGTCTTATCTGATTTAATAGTATCTCTAGTACCATTATAAAAAGAAGAGGTGATAGTGGACATCCCTGATGTGTACCTTTGCATATATTAATTTTCTGTGATTTGTTTCCATTTATCACTAAACTTGCAGTTTGCTCTCTATATATTTCTTTAATCCAGTTACAAAATTTTGTCCCCATCTTCATTTTTTCACATATTTTTGTCATAAAAGTCCAATTTACATTGCCAAATGCTTTCTCTGCGTCAAGAAATATGAGTCCCAGTTTTTTATCATTTTTTTT